>JACYXH010000658.1:1819341-1906841 GCA_026745465.1 Lota lota
AAAAAAAATAAATATAAAGAAAGAAGAACATCTCACTTGTTTTCATCTCCCGGGTCGAAAATGTTTCATAGAATTGTGGCCAATTGTTCTCGTTATCGTTGCTCCTGGTAAATCCTTTCAACAGCTAGGTAAGAATTATATGTGTAGGAACAACTACAGTGTACTGCAGTTTGTAAATATTGAAATCTTACATAAGTGTACTGTACGTATTAATTTCCTGTGAGTAGCATTATATATGCATTGGACATGAAATTAATGAAAATCTGATATTAATTGAATTTCTGCTATCCGTAGACAGAAAAGCGATGTAATAATACAGATAGCACACACACATATGCAGACCCACAACAAACAGGCATACGCGCACACAGACACACACACACACACACACACACACACACCAGCAAACAAACCAGCTACCAGACTGATATCCATCTGGAGTTTATTATTTTTCGTGGTTATTTCAAGGTCAGATAGAAATCAGTAGCCTGTGGTTACTGTTGGGCTGTGGGTCTGCACACTGTAATGTAGGTGTCTGGGTTTCCCATTATCCACAGTCTGGATTCAACAATCACAAAGTTCCTTCTTTTCCTTTTTTAATGGTAATGATAATAGAACCACAGTAGGAAATGTGCTCATTATTTCGCATGTCTGGGCTGATTGGTGGCTAATGAAGTCATTGTAATTATGTAGATGTTTGACAAAGCGATTTTGATAATTGCAAAACAGTTACTGGATTAGGAAGACCATAGAAGGCAGATATGACTGCATATGCATTGTATCCAGCAATACAATAGCCACATACGGTATAACTGGCAAGCTATAGTTTCATAGTACCTGTTGAAAACTAGTTTCATTTCCTTAACATTTATGCACACTATCAATTGACAAAAGCCCCACTGAAAAGCCCTTCATTGAGTCTCGAATCACGGTCTTTTAATTCAGAGAGTTAAATCAACATCTCTATTTTTACTATTGTGTCTCCATTGTTCTTCTATCTCAGAAGCTATTAATGGAAGAACCCATTGATTATTTCATTAACTTTAATGTTTAATTTAGGTTAGGTTAGGCCAAATATTATCAACAGGGCCAACTTTGATTGGGAAAGCAAACGATTCATCTCAATTACACTGCATGATGTACCATGTCTATATAGCTAAGGACTTTATTTTACTGTTAGACTGTTGTATTATATTAGAATGTGTTTGATTATTTTGGGTTAGATTAGATTAGTACATGACATTTCCTTAGATTCCTTAGATCTAATGACCACCCTCGAACATAAACCCTTTTCTTAGAGGTGTCGTCGCAGGACAACCCCAGATGTCACCCATCACACTAATAGGGCTGCTCCTTTTATGTACCAGGACACATGGTCAATGGTCAACGATCAATGTTTGATATCTCCACTAGTTGTAGTCTACTACCAGTGCCCTGGTCGATTACAAAGAGCAGACCCATAATTAGTGATACCAGCGACACCTGTGTTTAACTAACCACGACGCTTCTGTGAAAGGATCTGTTGCATCACAGTTGTGAGAGCAAGTAGGCTCATTTGGAAGCCTGCCACTAAAGTTGTTTTTTATTTCAGTGGCTGTGATGCTGTAATTAGTGAAGAAAACACTGGAGTGTTAATATGTCGGAAGCAGGAGGCAAACTACGGAGCTCAAGTTTTGTTTCTGTCGTTTTTCTTTCTTAGTCGGGACCCTTTCCCCGTCAGGGTGCCAATGGGGAGTGCATGAGGAAGATGGGAAGATAATAGTTTGTTGTGCGTGCTGTACGTACTGCCATATGGACAGCCCTGCAGACGTCCACCAGGTGAACAGAAGGTGTGTAGGAGCAGGCATGGATGAGTTTGGAGAAGGCAGAAGTAATACAAATATTGGTGCAGTGACTCTGCCGACGCATCAGAATCAGCCGGGAGCTGGTCATGACATTAAGCAGAGACCAAGATCAAGATGGATATATAGATATTGTGCGTTGTGCGTTGTGAGTTTACCTTCATTTTCCAAAAGGTCGGGGAAAATGATAAATAAATACAAACAAAAAGTTATATATATGGTCCCACACAATCACAGCTCAAAACAACGTGAATCTCGTAATAACTGTTAGCAATGTGGTCTTTAAGGACAGAGCTGCTGCATAACTGTTCAAAATAAAAACGGTGAAGTGAAACATCTTCCTTCTGTTGTAAAGTAATGGCCATGCCATTACTGCATTTTGATAATATTTTGGTGTGTGTGTGTGTGTGTGTGTGTGTGTGTGTGTGTGTGTGTGTGTGTGTGCGTGTGTGTGTGTGTGTGTGTGTGTGCAGTAGCTGGTGTAAAGACAGAAAATGTTCAGTTTTCATAGTTTTATGCAGATATGCATGACGTTTTGGGTGAATTGAGCCTCCTGTTTTGGTGGCATATTTTGTTGCCAATACAGTAAGTTTAGCAGGAAAGCAAGACTCACATTTCCCAATTAGCTCACTAATATTTTAATCAGGCAGGGTTTTCCTTAGTTGTTCTTCTTCATCTTCTTTCAGAAAATTGACCCTCCCATACAAGCCAACCATACCGAGCCTGAACAGTCTGCTGAACGTGCCTCAAGTCCTGAACAAGTCCACTGCATACACCTCAAGTCATCCTGAACATTTCACTGCATGTACCTCAAGTCCTGAACAGGCCACTGCATGTACCTCAAGTCCTGAACAAGTCCACTGCATGTACCTCAAGTCCTGAACAGTCCACTGCATGTACCTCAAGTCCTGAACAGTCCACTGCATGTACATCAAGTCCTGAACAGGCCACTGCATGTACCTCAAGTCCTGAACAGGCCACTGCATGTAGTGCACGTCTTCCTGTAGTCTACTGCATGTACCTCAAGTGCATCTGTCTCCACCACATCTAGTAAAGCATCTCTTCCCCGGGCAGCCCCCAATCTCACAACCCCAACCTCCCAACAAAAGAAAAATAAGATAAACCCAGTACTGGATTTCCTCACGCAAGAATCTCAAAATGAGCAGAAGCATCATGAAGAGAGCAAGGCCAAAAAACTTTTTTCCAGGCCAGATGTAAAATGTCTGTTTGTGCACTATGTTTACTGTTCTTTCTGCAATACATTTGGGTTTGTTCAGGTGTTGGTAACACGTAAGGTGTTTCATATATATATGTGTGTGTGTGTTCATTTATTTATGTGCCAATATTTACCTTAAATGTACATAATTGTCATTTTTCAAGAATATATTTGTTATTTTATAGTGCAGCTTTGAGATAATGAAGCTATTTCTGGTACATAAACATAATAATGGCTTGTTTGTGAGCATTAATAGTAGATTAATAGCAGATCGAGGTATAAAAATAACACCAATCATCAATTGAATCACACGACAAAGAAAAGTCACGACGACAGTGTAAAACTAAAAGCACAGGTTGTTCTTTTTGTTCTTCCATGCAAAAGAGTCCTTTTTATAAGTCAACTATTAACAGGTTATGTGTTCAGGCAGCATCCCTACTGTGGGGCTTGCACATGGCCAGAGAGCAGGGCAGCAAGGTTGTCCCTTGTGGCATTCCCTGACCTCTGGTTTTGTGCAAGGGGTTCACATGGAGGGTCGCTTGTCGAGGTTGTCCAGTGCGACATCTGCATGTGGCTCCAGCATGTCTTCATTGTCTATGCAGACATTGTGTTGAAAGGCACATGATGCAATAACAAGTGATGCAAATGTAGTGCCTAACCTCCAAGGCTCTGAAAAGGATCAACCTCCATCTTGTCTTCATGATTCAAAAGGCTCTTTCTATTATTGAACGTCTCTGGAATGATAATTATTGTGACGTACCCTGTACCCGACCATTCAAGGGCTCCTTGTAAGGAGTGATAAGGCAGACTGGAGTGTACAAAAAGGGATAGCCACCATCACCAAGTAGAAGTATCCTGTTTGAGGCTAGTGTCTAGCCATGTAAAACGAGCTGCTCTTTAAAATGTGTGTCTCATGGACCAATCCTGGGTAGCCAACAAATATGTCAAGGAACATTCCTTTAGAATCACAAATGGCCTGCATATTGATGGAGAATAATCCATTGTAATTCAAATAGACTAGTCGGTGCTGTTCGGGGGGGGTTTAATCCTAATTTTTCTATCTATTTCTATCTAATCTATTGCACCCAAATCATTGTTGAAGACTTCACTTGATAGCTGCCCAATTTCAACCCCAACTGCATCCACCTGTCCTGCACTTGGAAAACAAATAGCTCTCGTCGGGTTGACCCAAATGCAATGTGCAACTTTATGAATGATCTGGTGGTCTGTTCATTTAAGCAAACTGAAGACCCTGGGACACCACCTGAAAGGAAAGTCTGTGAGCCACAGCCAGTACACTTATCAGGACCTCCAGTTGATGACCCCAGCCATGGTCTTCTTGTTCCCTCTGCAGGAGTGTCAGCGGACCATGCACTACTTAGGCGGACATCTTGCTTCGGTTTTGCTTCACATTTAACAAGAAACACATAATGGGAACATTGTAGTTCAGCCTACGATAGGACCTACCACGGCCACTCTGAAAAACAAAATAAGTTGAAACACATTGTTGGACTTGGAAAAGTTTTCCATTGAAAAGGCAAAGATTATGGGCCCAAATACACCAGTTCTGTAACACATGCATAAACAGCATCACTACAGTGTTTTCAAATCAATGTAACATTTCATGTAACTTTTGACGTCTGTTATGGTAGTCCGTTTTCTTCATTTTCTCCTACACAGAAAATTACTATTATTTATCAAACAACTGGTAGTCTGTGCCCTGATGTTCGGGTAACATTTACCAGACAACATCGAGTCTATAGCTTGGGTGGTCTATTGTGTGTGCCATGCTTTCTTAAGGCATCGTGTGTTGGATGCTTTGCACAGAGTGGAGGTGGCAGCCAATGATGCGTTCCTCTGTCTTCACCACCCTCTGGAGGGCCTTGCACTCAGCAGCAGAGCAGCTGCCGTACCAGGCAGTAGTGCAGCCAGAGAGGATGCTCTCAATGGTGGACCTATAGAAGTACCAGGCAGTAGTGCAGCCAGAGAGGATGCTCTCAATGGTGGACCTATAGAAGTACCAGGCAGTAGTGCAGCCAGAGAGGATGCTCTCAATGGTGGACCTATAGAAGTACCAGGCAGTAGTGCAGCCAGAGAGGATGCTCTCAATGATTTGTTGGACATGCCAATCTTCTTCCTTTGTCTCCTCGGGAAGAGCCAATCACAGAGGAACTTGAAGCAGGTGACTCTCTCCGCCACTGCACCATTGATGTGAATGGGGGTCGCTTCCTGGAGTCCACTATCATCTCTTTAGCCGTGCAGACGTTGAGAGTGAGGTTGTTGACCTGGCACCATGTTGCCAAGATGCTGATCTCCTCCCTGTAAGCGGTGTCATCGTTGTTGGAGATGAGACCCAGGATGGTGGTGTCGTCTGAGGCCCTCAGGGCGAGGTTACCTATTCTCACCAACTGGGGTATGGAACCAGGACGTCCAGGATCCAGTTGAAAAGGGGGGCGGTAAGACCCAGGACCCTGAGCTTGGGAACAAGCTATGAACAGCATCCTCACGTATGTGCTTCCCTCATCTAGGTGCGTGAGGGGCTGACCTTGTTTATCTGTTTGGTTTTTATTTGTCACTGCCTGATTTTGTACTACTCAGGTCAAATAAAAGCCCTTTTTGTTCAAACTGCCTGAGTTCCTGTTTTTCCAGAGTTCGGTCCCTCACACAGCTGTTCATTCAAGTTTGTTTACTGAATATAGCAACAAATTGACAGACATGGTATAGGTTTATCAAGACATACAGACATAGTCACTCTCATAATTACATCATACATCATTGTAACCTAACTGAACACTAGCATAGATAATTTTTTTCCTCTTCTTAATGACAATGCTTTATCTGGATCTGCTACATCTCCAAGTCGCTCCTCAGCGAGTGCTGTCTTCCTGAACGCCGTAATAAGATGAGAGGCCATGCGTAACCACGGGAGACACGGAACGCCTCCAAATGAGACGGGATGAAACTCCAGCTCAACTATTCATCAGCCGGGGATGCGTCTCTGAATGCACAATTGTGTGCGCACACACCATGCAAACACACACACAAGGACACACACGCACACATGCTCAGCCGCACTGATACATTAAGGTAATACATGCAACCTGCATGCAACAAATCACACATCCATCCCAAAAAAAAGAAAAGAGAAAACCCATGGATAGACACACATACACACACATACACACACAAATGAAAATGCACACAAATACAGCAAACACACACGCTCATGCAGAAACAAGTAAAAGTAGTTCACCGTCATCAGATGACGGGCAGTCGTGTTTGGGTGTCGAATGTAGTGTACTGGCTAGAAAACACTTATACACATTCACATACTTGAAGCCTGTAAGACATGAGTCATGTATATGTCAATATTAAATTCAATATCTGTAGTATGGACAAAATGGTCACATTGAAGGAAGAACTTTGAGATGATAATTCCTACGTGTTTGCCATTGCCACTCAAGCAAATATCGCTGACAGCTAGCCACTTACCGTTAGCAAAAGTAAACATTTCAAATTGTATGTGCATTTGAAGAATCAGGGGAAACTCTCATTGTTTTGGGCCAGTCTCTGGCCCCTGATTGTTCCAAGGTCACCACTGCATCATGGGCGGGGTTGTTGACCAGTTGATTTCCTGTGGCGTTGTAACTTGGTATCAGGGTGGAGAGCAACTTATGTGCCATCAGGTTTTATTAAAATGTTTTATTTTGCTTTATTAATAAAGAACAAGTATACCCCTATGTATTCCGTCACTCATGAAAAGAGTTTAAAGACAGCGCTGGTACCTCAACTGTCTCCCCATGTACCTGAGTATTTGATCAAAGCTGTCACTAAATATTGCTGTTGTTGTAGCTGCCTTGGAATCAATCACTCTTACCCAGCAGGTTGAAGCGACCTACAAATAAGTCCTCCATGGATTGTGTCTTGAGTCGTGCCCTTTTTTATTCCATGTTTCACGGTGGATATTTTTCCAAAAGCTTTTTTTTGTGTTTGTAGTGCAGCTTTTAGTTTGTTGGTTTCTTTGCGAATGGTGTTTGTACAACAGATGACTACCGAACGCATGCTTCAGTGCATTGAAGTCAATGTGAAATGGCTTTCCAGGCACATGTTCCTTTTTGAATAGGACATATGCATTTGATTTGCATTTGACTGTACTAATATTGAAACGACCGGGGCCATTGCAAGTTTCATGTGATGGGGAAGGAACACACGATCATTAGACTGGTTGAACGTTAAGCCAGTGTGGGTTCATAAATGAGGTGTCATTGGCCCCGGAGGTTTTCCATGCATTTTGGTTGGTACATGATTGGTACATTGGTTGCTGCATGCGTGTGTGTTCACGTTGTGTTCACGTTGTGTTCACGTTGAGTCGTAAATTATTTGCCCACCAAAAAAATATGAATATCGTATAATATTAATATTGTTGAGTATGTGTATATATTAGTTATGTTATATTATAGTTATGTGTAGTATTCGCCCGTTACCTAAGCCAGCTGTAGTAATATAGACCGAGAACAGCTACCATATGAATATATATTATTAACTAATATTGCATGTTGTTAACCTATTATTAGACATTGTTTAATACCCATATTAGTTTATCCTCTACCTGATAACACAGATATAACTGTTATATGACAGATATATACAGTGACAGCAGTTTAAAATGACTACTTTTCACAGATCGGAACCGGAAACGTCATATTCTGCACTTGGAACCCCGAGCCCAAACACTGGCCGAGCGATTTCTGAACTGATACCAGCCCAGTTCATCTTCACAACTTGGGCTGTAGACGATGTTTCCCATATTTGAGTGTAAAATGTTTTTTTTTTAAAGAGTTTTGTCATAGAATGTTGCTTAAACGAATAATTAGAAATATTTGAAAGTATTTCAGAAGTATTCCTGGATGTTAGTGCTGCGTTTGATGGGATGCATCTCTGATCTGCTTGTGTGTTAGGGGCCCTCGAGGGACCGACCGGCCTGCTTACTGTTCCCAGGGTTCGACCAAGCATGCTGGAGCAGCTTTTAGTTTTATGTGCCACATATCTGGAACAAACTTCCAGGACATGGGAGGTCTCCCTCAACGCCTTATTTTAAATCAGGGCTCAAAGCGGTTTTTTACTACAGTTTTTCATTTAAAAATGTAGGTCTGCACTATAAATATTTAACTATGCTGTACTTTGTTGTTAAAATGTGTCTTTTCAATGCTTGTCTCATTGTTTCATTGACCATAAATGATTCAAAACAACATTCCTGGTACGTTGACGGTAACAGGAGGTGCTGCAATGCACTGGAGACGAAGAAGCTCCACAAGCCAATGTGTCCTTTAAGAGGAAACTGAACAAGAAGCTAATGAGTAGAGAGAGGGAGAGAGAGAGAGAGGGAGAGGGAGAGAGGGAGAGAGAGAGAGGGAGAGAGGGAGAGAGGGAGAGAGAGAGAGGGAGAGAGAGAGAGGGAGAGAGAGAGGGAGAGAGGGAGAGGGAGAGAGGGAGAGGGAGAGAGAGAGGGAGAGAGAGAGGGAGAGGGGATTAAAAACAAGATGTGCCATGTGTGAAGAATAGAATAGTGCACAGAGTGTGTTTATTTTTTCTCCTGTCTGTCGATTTCTAATTGCCCTTGTGTGTGAGCGTGTGTATGTTTGTGTGTGTGTTTGTGTGTGTGTGTGTTTGTAATTCTAATGGTCTCTCACACTGGTGGCCATTAGAATGACCTTGATTTGCTAATGCGATTGAGATGGGCTACGTGAAGCCAATAATGGAATAAATGGGATGTAAAGGGTGTGTGTTCATGCGTGTTTTTGTGTGTGTGCGTCCATGCGTGTTTGTGTATATGTGTCCATGCGTATTTGTGTGTGCGTGTGTCCATTTGTGTTTGTGTGTGTGTGTGTGTCCATGCATTTTTGTGTATCCATGCATGTTTGTATGTGTGTGTGTGTCCATGCGCATTTGTGTGTGTGTCCATGCGTGTTTGTGTGTTCGTGTGTCCGTTCGTGTTTGTGTTTGTGTGTGTGTCCATGCATGTTTGTGTGTGTGTGTGTCCATGCGTGTTTGTGTGTGTGTCTGTCCATGCCTGTTTGCGTGTGTGTGTGTGCGCAGGCACAAGCATCATGTCAGGAAATACGGACATGGTGGAGGGGGCAGAGAGATGTGTTTTGGGTGAGAGGGCTGAGTCCGTGTAGTGATGGGTGCTGTTGAACTTCAGGTGGGCAGGAGGGAAACTCTGCCTGGAGGTACAGTAGCTGCCACCTCTCAGTTCACACCCACAATGACATGACCATACATCAACAAAATACACGCACACACACACACACACACACAGACACACACATATATACATACACACACACACACACGCACACACACACATATATACATACACACACACACACACACACACACACACACACACACAAACGCACACCAATAAAGAAACTGTAAGCAATACAAACAAACACATGGTTACACTCTACAGACCTGCAAACACATATGAACACATACACACACACGCACACCAGTGAATAACACTAACACAAGGTAAGACAAAGACCTGCAAACACACACACACACACACACACACACACACACACACACTCACTCACTCACTCAAGTAGAAAATATAAATAAACATGCATGGTTACACGAAGACCTGCAAAATCACATACACCACCCACACAAACACCACACACACACATGAACACACACACACACATGTGCACACTGCTACAGTTCCTTGAAGCGGCCATAGGACACCCTCCAATGTTTGTGGGCTGACGGGCGACCAAAGTCATCCCTCTATCGCCTGTCCTCCAATCAGAGGAGATGTATCAGTTATGTGTTGATGCATGGGGATGAATAGTACAGAGACGGGGAATTCAATCTAGGAAAATCCTCTCTTAGGTACACACACAAACAAGGCTAACCCCACACACAAACCCCTATACACGCAACTCTACAGTACACAGACATACGCACACACACACGGACGCATGCACACACACACACACACACACACACACACACACACACACACACACACACACACAAACACACAATCAAGCATAACCCCACATACAGCTACACACACATACCTCCAAACCCACACACACACAAACATACACACACACATGCATAGTGGAGGAAAACAGCTTTACCTCTGCAGTGGGTTGACATTGTCCTTGAAGAAGAGTTAATGTTTCTCATGCAGAAATCAATCATGTTAACGGAAAATTAAGTGCTCTAAAAACACCCACTTTTCCCTCGTTCTTCTCGCTTGTCCTCCTGTCCCTTCTAAACCTCCCTCTATTCCTATCATCTGCCCTCCATTGTTCTCTCCCACACTTTTTGTTTACACTACCAGACTTTTCCAAGGCATAAAACGAGGGTAGAATTAACTTGCTTTAGCCTTCTTTATGTGTATAGGATATGTGTTTGGTTTAGAAATGTTTATCTCAATCCAAGCCTAACTATCGTGTTTGTGTGTGCGGTCACTAGAGAAGTACTGATAGGGTTAAAAACATACATAAAATCACCTTTATTTTCATCAGGTTCTTGTGCTCCATGTACTCCGTGGCTTCGAATGCCTCATTGCTTAAGTTATCTCTGTCCCTTTCTCCTTCCTGTTTCCTGTGACCCCTAGCCAGCGCCTAGTTTATTCTTATCGTGTGTTTCCTCGAGGAGCACGCGGGAGACGGAGCGCTAAGAAGTCACATGACTGATAAGAGCAGCTAGTGTGCGCTCCTGTCGAGCATGATATTAAATACCCCGTTTCACTGGTTTTATCCTTGGATTTTTAGTTGGGAGAGGGTGTTTAGGAGTGTGTGTGTGTGTGTGTGTTTATATAGTATTCAATATGTCGATACACACATATATATACAGCAGATTTGTCTGTGTGCAGTAGTGTGTGTGTGTGTGTGTGTGTGTGTGTGTGTGTGTGTGTCTTTAGACATGAGTTTGTTCGTGCCATTGGATGTGTATATTTATGTACAATTAAGTCTACTACATACTTAATACATGCACATGGAAGTCAAGGGTTGCGTGTGTGTGTGTGTGTGTGTGTGTGTGTGTGTGTCTCCTCCCAGGTGGTCCTCATGCTTCCAGAAACATGGCGGTCCACTTGTCCACTGTGCAGCAGACCAGAAGCTGGCGTTGTCCCGAGGCGGTCCTCAGGTCTCCACATAGACAGCGGTGACAGGCGGGTTACTGGGGGGCACACACAGACACACACCCAAGAAGACCCCAGTAAACCGCTGGGGCTAACGTCAACTTCCTCCCAAGGATGAAAAAGAGGAGCAATACGAGGCGATGGACAGCAGTTGTTGTGCGGATGAGAACGGAAGAGCAAGGAAATTGTGGAAGAAATTATAGAATTTCAATCATTAACATTGGTAAATAACTTTCAAATATGTGACTCAAAGGCGTGACCTAGGGCCTCGCATGGCCCTAGGTCATCCCTCATGCCAGTGTCCTATCTGGAGAAGATCGATGCTCCAGCAGGTGAAGTCTCTGGCCATGTTTACTTAACATAACAAGACTAGTACACTAACTGACCAGCAGAAGGTGCATCGACTTCCGATTCCTGGCATATGTGAGCGTAAGAACTCTTTGCTTTCTCACTTCAACCCTTCCTTTTCTGCACCTTTTATTAGCTAGCGTGACTACCAACACAACAAACAAGTCATTGTCACTGTTGTAGGCCGTTTCTCTGCCTGTGCCTGAAAGCTATAATGTCTTCCGTGTCTATCCCGTTTCATCTGTGTTTGTGCTCGTTGCAGCGATGTGAACAGACCCGTTTTGGAACGGGAACCTTCGGATTCTTTTGCAAGCAGTCACTTTTGCTAGACACTCCAAATGGGCAAAATCCCACCGAAAGCGCCCAAATTCCCAGAGACTGTAGATCAAGTCTGGGAAGTTGTTCTTCCAATACCACTCTTCGAGTCATACCTAGCCCCGAAACCACAATATACCAGCTGCATCAAGATGATACCTCTGGATCAAAGAGGTCATGTGAGGGAGTGATGAACACATTGAGATACCCATTGAGATACCCGCACTTTAACACAGACATGCAGTGTGTCACGCCAACAGTAGTAGTAGTTGTAGTTGGATGTCCACAAACTTAAACAAACTACAAGGACCACCACTTTTTTGTGTTATCCTGAGGCTCTTTTAATTGTGCATGTACATTGTTGTTTCAACCATGTAATGTCCATTCAATGTCCTTTAAAGTGAATTGAAAGTGAAAAACTAAACTAAACATCTGTCTGTTTCTCTCTCTCTCTCTCTATCCGAGGATTTGCCTGGCAGCACGCCTTAGCGCTGACGACGTTCAAGGAGCCAGAGCCATACAGTCGGTTTTAGTAGCACACCAAGGCTACACTCCAGGCAGCGAGCAAATAGTTTGAATAAAGTTACAAATAAATGTGACAAATCGTACATTTCCAGTATAATTATATATATAGAATCATTATATATTTGTATATAATGTTTTTTTTAACATGTCTTACTTACTTATAGGTAGATAATACAATATATGGTTATTCTGTCTGTACATTTTGGCCATCTTTGCATACGTTCTGGAAAACTTGCTCTCTCCTCTAGTTTTGCGCGTGATAATTGTGGTGACTTTCAGGAGTTTCTTCGGTTCCCCCCTGCAGCGCACCGGTAGTAACGGTGATCTATGGTGGATGATTGTTGACACCGTGTGTCCCTGCTAGTAATTTTGAGCTGGCCCCGGAGGGCCTATTATGCTGTTCTAATTACCTCAGGAGACACTGAGAGAGCGGCTTGTGCCTGTGCCACACATTCATCAGACCTGCTCCTCCTACTTCTTTACTGCAAGGGGAAAAACATTAATAAGAAAGGGGGGAGAAATCAGAGGGATCTAGCTCTGATTTAAGATAAGCCCCCTTGGTGTGATCCTTAATATTAGTGCAATCAGGTGTGTGTGTGTGTGTGTGTGTGTGTGTGCTTGCAGGTCTGTGTGTAACCATATGTTTCTATGTTTAATTGATGGGTGTGTGTTGTATGAGGGCACTTTGATTACTCTCCTGAAGCTCCTTTAAAGGGATGTAACAGAGAAGGAATTAGAAATTATTTTAACCAGTTCTTTCTCACTCAACTCCTATCGCGCATTGGTATAAGGAAGATACCATCTCCACCGCCGCCACACCCTTCCTTCTCCTTCCCCCAGCATGTGAGCACCGAGGTGGGCCGCGCTGCTAACCAGCCTGGACCCTGGCCTGTCTCTGCTCATGCAGCTAATGGAGCCTGACGTGTGGTAAGCACCCTCCACGGCCCAGCACGCAGGTGGTGTAGCTGTCAGCTAGCTCTCGTGTTCTATAAGCAGCACGACTCTGCCAGCACTTTAAAATAAACATCGGGGGGGGGGGCTATTTCTCCACTTTTTTTCCATGCCGGCGTTTGTTGTATAGTTGTGTCTTTGTGCGGTTGTATATACTGATGTTTCTCCCCGCGCGTTGTCAAAAGCACTGAACGTTGTTTGTCTTTCCTCTGGGACTGTAGGGATGGAACATGGCAACTAAGTGTATTTGTATTTGTATTATTTAATAACTGGGCAGATAAGGTGGCTAGGGTGTTCCCAAATGAACGGTACCGAGTAGGGATGGAATGGTTCACAGAATTCACGGTTCGGTTCATATCACGGTTTTGTGATCACGGTTTTTGGTTCGGTACGGTACGTCTTTGGTAAAGCAGGGGATGACACAAGTGCCTATAATTTTTTATATCAAATATATATATATATATATATATATATATATATATATATATATATATTATAGGGTTATCCTCAAACAATGTAATAGTGGCGCTGCTCCACCATGTGACATTTTAAAACAGGGCTGTCGCGACGAAGACATTTAATTTCTGAAACAGTCTTAATTGGTTAAAACACATGTTTTCTTGGAATATCGCTTCAAAAAGCAAATCTGCACTATCACGTAAGTGCTGTGTGGAGGAAGTCAGTGTCTTTGGGATCCACTCTTGGTCCGACTCGGTTACAGCAGAGCTTCAACGTAAAGCGGGTCGCACGCCAGACGAGCCACGGAGCGCCGCGTCGCCTTATTAGTGGATAGAGCTTTTTGATACAGGAGGAGGAGCGTGAATAGTTGGCTTGTGAGGAAAGAGATGTTGAGTCGCTGCTGGTAGAAAAAAAACACGAAGAAAAGCCAATACTGCGACAAAGCGGCGAAAAAAGCAACCAAATTTGTTAGGGTGCCCCCCTAATGAAAATGTTTGTAGAAAATGTTAGTCTTGACTACTTTGGAACCGAACAGCTCAGAGTTTTACTATAGCCGTTCCATCCTAGTACCTTGTTAAAGCCCAAATGTCTGCAGCCTACCTGTAGGTATCCTCAAGCAAGACGTTTTAACCTCTACCTTCTGCTTTAATGACCTGACCCGGTGGAATCTTAAATCACTGTGTCGAGTCGCTGTGGCTTAAAGCGTCTGCTAAATGACTAAGTAGTCATAGTCATTGTGTCCTCATTACCCAACGTGTCGTCCAGAATCGATTCACTTGATTCTAACAGAATATGGTGGAACTTCCACCGGCCCTAGGCTATCGCTGGATGATTCTGCCTCACTCAGAAACGTGCAGACCCACGATATTTCATGAGACCTAAAGAACTGCCGTATATCATGAGACCTATAGACCTACGGTACATCATGAGACCTACAGACCAATGGTATATCATGAGACCCACAGACCTCCAGTATATCATGAGACCTACAAACCTAAGGTTTATAATGAGACCTATAGACCTCAAGTATATCAGGAGACCTACAACCCTACGGTATATCATGAGACCTACAGAACATCATGAGACCTACAACCCTACGGTATATCATGAGACCTACAGAACATCATGAGACTTACAACCCTACGGTATATCATGAGAACTACAGAACATCATGAGACTTACAACCCTACGGTATATCATGAGACCTACAGAACATCATGAGACTTACAACCCTACGGTATATCATGAGACCTACAGAACATCATGAGACTTACAACCCTACGGTATATCATGAGACCTACAGAACATCATGAGACCTACAACCCTACGGTATATCATGAGACCTACAGAACATCATGAGACCTACAACCCTACGGTATATCATGAGAACTACAGAACATCATGAGACTTACAACCCTACGGTATATCATGAGACCTACAGAACATCATGAGACCTACAACCCTACGGTATATCATGAGACCTACAGAACATCATGAGACTTACAACCCTACGGTATATCATGAGAACTACAGAACATCATGAGACTTACAACCCTACGGTATATCATGAGACCTACAGAACATCATGAGACTTACAACCCTACGGTATATCATGAGACCTACAGAACATCATGATACTTACAACCCTACGGTATATCATGAGACCTACAGAACATCATGAGACCTACAACCCTACGGTATATCATGAGAACTACAGAACATCATGAGACTTACAACCCTACGGTATATCATGAGACCTACAGAACATCATGAGACTTACAACCCTACGGTATATCATGAGACCTACAGAACATCATGAGACTTGCAACCCTACGGTATATCATGAGACCTACAGAACATCATGAGACTTACAACCCTACGGTATATCATGAGAACTACAGAACATCATGAGACTTACAACCCTACGGTATATCATGAGACCTACAGAACATCATGAGACTTACAACCCTACGGTATATCATGAGACCTACAGAACATCATGAGACTTACAACCCTACGGTATATCATGAGACCTACAGAACATCATGAGACTTACAACCCTACGGTATATCATGAGAACTACAGAACATCATGAGACTTACAACCCTACGGTATATCATGAGACCTACAGAACATCATGAGACTTACAACCCTACGGTATATCATGAGACCAATGGTATATCATGAGACCTACAGACCTCCAGTATATCATGAGACCTACAGTATATCATGAGACTTACAGTATATCATGAGACTTACAGTATATCATGAGACCTACAGTATATCATGAGACCAATGGACCTAAAGTATATCATGAGACCTACAGATTATCATAATACCTAAAGACCTGCGGTATATCATGAAACCTACAGACCTACGGTATACAATGAGACCTGCGGTATACAATGAGACCTGCGGTATATCATGAAACCTACAGACCTACGGTATACAATGAGACCTGCGGTATATCAGCCTCGTTTCCTCCACCAGATGCAGCATTTTACTGGCCAGAGTGAGACCTACCTTCCTACTGAAAGACTGCTTCCCGTGAGACTCAGACGTACGAACCCCCAGCGGATGTCGGGACTATGTTTAATGACCAGTTAACCCATTTAAGGGGCGGACAAGTTCCAGCTGATGGGGTGAACTGTTTAAAATTGAACAGTTTAAAGTGTCCCCTGCTGTCATCCCCCTTCCACCCCCCACATCTGTATTATTCTCCTCCAGCGGCCTTGGCTTCTATATTCTCTGCTATTCTCGGCACTTCCGCGCTCTGCTTACCTCCTCCATTGTCATTAGCCACGGTCCATGCTGGAACTCTTTCTGCGACTGATGTCCTCAGTGTTCGGCCGGCGCTATGCTAACCAATCATGCATGAGTTATTGCCTGTCCACTACATGCGGCTTGAAGCGAGAGTGTGCAAAGTACCAGGTGTGCCAAACCTCATTTCACCTGCTATTAAGAGGATGACCTGGGATAAGGGAGACCAGGGAAGATGGATGTTTGGCTATTCAGAGTGTAAAAACACAACACACACACAGAAAATAAAATGAAAACACAGCTCTTTAATTTCTAGTGTCTTCTGTAAAAGACAGCTATTAAAATGTATAATTAATCCTCATTATAAGAAGTGAATGTTGCCGTTTTGAGGAGGGAAAGGCAATTATTTTGCAATGCAACCTCTAGGGAAATGTAGACATTGGCAATATTGCACTTTATTTAGCAACAGCAGTTTGACTTGCTGTTTCATTACAGGTGAAGGGAAAATACTAAACAGTTATGCTCCATTCACTTTAACTGAACTGCAAACTTAGAGTTAGAGAACTGCTTGGCCATGGGGTGCTTGTCATGCACAACTTAGTAAATTACACTAAATGTGTTTTAATAAAGATAATTTCAAAAATAGATGCTTAAAGACCCAGTAGCCGCAAAGATGATGTATAATACAAATAAATTACACAAAAACAATTAGTTTGTTCAGGAGCTTTAAAAGCCTATTCATGCAGGTAAAGCAACTTTCTATAGAAACAATAGGTGAGCAATTTTTGTATTCATTTCTTTTTATTACATGCTTTATGAGTCAGTGCAAGTCAAACATGACACAGATTCTTCTGAGGCTTTTGGAAGTCTGTGAGAGACTCTGAAAGGCAGTATGGTGCTGGGTGGCCTGTACCCGAAGGAATAGCGCTTTAAAAGAGTCCCGATGGCCAATTACTACCAAGCAGTGAAGGCCATCTGGCGCTGGCATTAGTAGACCACAAAGGGCAGCTTGAGGCAGGTTAATGAGTGATGGGACGGTGTGTGTCTTTGGGTGAAGACCCAACGACTATTCTCGACTCCAGCGCCGAGGGTTTGAACTTGATGCGAGTAGCAAGAGTCAAACAAGGCGCACCGCTGCATTTTGAATCATCTGCAGACGCTTTTAACAGCTCACGCTTGACGGCCCACACTGCCGTCTGGATGTTGCACTAGTGGTTGTGTGAGATGACAAGTGCTTGGACAAGGAGCCGAGCGCTGAGACTGGAACCGTCTGATGTCTCTGAGAGGTTGACAGGGTGAATTACGATGAGTCTCTGTCCTGGACAGGGTCAGCTGGAGGCGACTTGAGGTGGTCGTTCCAGGCAGAAAGGTTTGGTAGCTGAATGCTGGACTTTGCATTGAACATGTGACGTCTCCTGAGGGAAAAGCAAAGGTAGAGTTGAGTGTTGTCGGCATATAGCGTAGCAGAGGTAAAAGAAGCGCCTCAATGATAGATGTACGGGGAAGGATAAGAGGGACAAGTACTGTTCCCTGTGGCATGCAAGTTTTCCCCCAGACGTGACGCCTCACCTCTCTACATCACTACTCATTATGATCTTTGTATGGAATTCCCTTGATGCCAAGATCAGACATAGTGGACAGGAGGATCTGACAGGTTCACCATGTCATGTTCGTAACTTCCCAATAAGTCAAGTAGTATGACAACTGATCACAATAATGAAAGAAGCTCTGTTGAGGTGAACAAACTGGTTTAATTTTATCAGATAATATTTAAATTTACATTCAAAAAGCAACATGCTACAAACCTGAAAAAAAAAATCTTCACACCTACTATGTTAACATTGTCATCTCATGACAAGTCAAGACAACAACTGCTGAAACGCATCACCTGCTAGCTAATTATCGCATTATGCGCCTGATATTGCGGTCACCTGGAAAGGTAATTGCTTGGACATTTCCCAAGTGGTCAGGTGCCAATTAAGAATGCCTGGTCATGCAGAAAGACGCACTGGGATTTGTTTTTCCCTTCTCTTAAAAAGTAGGACAGAGAACATTAGGGGACAATGGTGTATGATATAAGGGGCACAATATTTTTTTAAACAATACTCTTTCTGAATAAAAACAATTTTCAATTTGTGTCAATCGTGCAGGAAGTCAGCCCAATTTGGGACTGCCAATTGAAAGTCCATATAACGAGGTCATATTAAATGCTCTGCAAAATTCATGGTTGAATAATTTTGAATGGCCAACAACATTTGACACCAGTTCTGAAACCTTTTGCACAACAACAGAACACCACCATGCTGTTTCAAAGCAGCATAGCATACAATATGCATGGGTGGACAGTTCACACATGCAGGTTTATTCCTAATCAGAAGATGATTTAGTGTTGACTGAGCCACCGTATACGGGTAGCAATAGAACAAGGCAATTGAACTTTATAACACAGACACACTGACAGAATGCAGTGAAGACCCAATTGCAAGTGAGAGACAGGACACTGAGGAATTGTCTCAGGAGATTTATTCCCTTGGCAAAAGAAAAGAAAAACACTACAGCCAACAAGGCGATCAAACTTAGTCACTCAGTTACCGTCAACCTACGGCGCACAGTCCTGACACACACACACACACACACACACACACACACACACACACACACACACACACACACACACACACACACATGTAGCTACCGAAAACATTAATAACATGAACGTCCTCTTGGTCTCATTTGAAGCATGGCACACTACCAGATCTGCACAGAACCAAGAAATTGCGTAACTTACTACGTGATATATGCATTTGCCGGCAGGGAGGGAACGGTGTGTATCTGCCATTTGTAATTGTAACACAACCGATTTGACAAATAAAATGGTCTGCTGAGTGTTATGAACAACAAGAGTGCTTACATATGATCTAGTGTAGTGTAGCCTACTATGACTCATGTGACTGGGCTGCAATGTCAAACGGCAGCCCAGTCATTCACAGGTCAAGAGGCCCATGTTCCTATCCGACCATTTATCAATCATCTATTGACATTCCCTTGCCGGGGCGCCATTCCAGTGTGAGGCTGGCGCCGGGGCGATATGAAATCACATTCACACTACTCCACCCCTTAAAGCTCACTCATGGTCTGAAAAACACTCGTCCTGACCGGAGACACAAAGCACTTCCCCTCACCTAAGTAACGGCTTTTGAAATGCTAAGCCGGTGGGAGCGGCGGGAGCGGCGGGAGCGGCGGGAGCGGCGGGAGCGGCGGGAGCGGCGGGAGCGGCGGACACTCCCCGTGGCGCGATGGGAGTATGATTCTGAATGACTTGGCATGTCAGAGAAATGCAAGTGAAAAATAAAGAAAATAAATTCTTCAGCAGCATTTCCCAGTGCTGAATGAGAAGACCCTGGCTGACTAAATGCTCACTTTTCATTCGTATTAAAGCTTAGGGTAGGCAATTTATTTTAGAAGCATTTTTTGCCATATTTGTTTGAAATTCTCTCTACATCCCGACAGCAATCAATAATTAAAAGGCTCTGACAAAAGAAATTGCAAAAATCCCCAAAAGTATCTGTGGCTGTCGCAGGCCTGTAATAAGCCTGCGCCTACCTGTCTGCCAACTACCTGCTCACACTCTGCACGACCGGAGTTTTCCACAAGGCTAGTCAGACCTATTGCTAAAGCTAGCGAGCTAGTCGCGTGTTTTGGGAGAGTGGCTGTCGAGGGAGGCCTGGACAGATGGTTAGTATTTTTTTTCGTTGGATACTTTCAGAATCTAGCTTACTCTGGCTGGTTTCTCCTAATTGCCTACCCAAGCTTTAAAGTAAAAAATAAATAAAAATGAAGTACCTGCACATCATTTTTGGACACAAAGGAACAAAAGTTTGAGCTTAACAGAATTTTGATATAATTTCAACAACATAAGACAGGAAATGGATTCCAGTGTTTGTCTGTCAAAAAAACACAGAGGACAATGAAACGAGAGTATATGATCATCACTTCTGAGAAGCCTCCAGTTTTCTGTCTGTATTTTGTGTAGCCAACCAAAGCCAGAGAGATATTTTGCCTCTCCTTTCACACAACACCATTCACTACTGTCTCTACCATGAACTGAAAAGATATCTCGTGAGCAATGGATCAAGATCCACTGGTCATCACGGAGATGTCGATGTTCAGCGGACCTCCTTACACTTACCTGACCTACAGTAAAAACACAACTGTATTTAGTAGTAGGTAGATTCAATTGATGTGCACACCCACACGCCCACACCCACACACAAAACCACAGTAGACACATAACCATTATCCAGACATTCAGGACCGTATGATACTAGTACTTGCCTCCACCTGGATTTCTGTGCTTTCACAGTGTTTTCACACCTATAGCTCGGTTGAGCTCGTCCGATTAGTGGCTCAGTTGTTGCACTTTAACCCTGGTTTGGTTTGTGTTCAACAGCTTCACCCAAACAAAATACGGAAACTATCTGGAGGAAATACATCAGTATAAAACTCATCAGCTTGCGGTATTGCGATGCTTAGGAGTCGCTTCATGCGGAGGCTGCAGCGTCCCCTACACACATATGTTACACTTTCACCACCATGTGAACCTTCAAATTAAGACTAAATACAGAAGTTAAATTGAGCCATACTTGTAGACCATGAAGAAGTAAAGTAGTGTGGGTGTAACAAATACAAATAATGTCAGTTTGAACTTTTGACTTTACCACCCCCTTTACTTTACTGTATAGAACATTACCATTGACATTGCTGTAAGTGGAATATCACATTCAAATTACGATACTTTCATTGTCTGGTATTGTGAGAATAAAATAACAATTTAGTAAGGCTAAATGAAGGGATTATTATACTGAAATCTAGGGTTGCAGAGTTGGGTCCCTCAGAAACGGGGAAGACATAATACAGATGGCAGAAATCTCAGTAGTTGTTTTGCAATCTGCAATTTCATTGCCCGATCCCTGAAGAGCTATTTCGGTAGTAATTTGATTTCTTCCCTGATGTGTGCACTCAAATTGTGTGTGTGTATGTGTGTGTGTGTGTGTGTGGGGGGGGGGGGGGGTGGGGGGGGGTGGGGGGGGGGGGGGGGGGGGGGGCTGAAGTGGGAAGCAGTTCATGGCAATTTCATACAATACAGTGTCAAACAAATATCCTCAAGTGACTTTATCAAAGTTTGCTATTGTCACTTTTATCTTGATTTCAAGGTAGTTCTTTGTGACCAAAGGGAATTTAGTCTGAAGTCATTGAAATGATTATGAAAGATTTGTGGATAAATATCAGGTGATTTGAGGTGGTCCGTCTACATCTAATCTGTTGTAGAGTGGGATATACCACTAGGGGCAGTAGTGCCGTTGTTGGGCACAGGAACTCCCCACTCTCTCCCCGGAGTTAGAAGTTGATGCATGGTTGCTATCAATAAAGAGTTATGAGCAAAGTCTGTGTCAGTCCAGTCACTAATTAGTATTCCCAATATACTACATAATCAATGAAGGCAAATATGTAAATCAAGGCCCATTTTGAGAACAATGTCGAACTCTGAAATAGTCAACAAAATGTTGTTCTGTAGAGTGGTTTTGTTTTCAGAAATGTGTTTTGTTTGGTGAAAGAAAGTACTCAATTGAGGTTTAAATTGCGAAATCTTAATTTTTCTTACTTTGTTTTATTTCTCTGATAGCCCTCCAAAAGTTTAAATTGCAATCCACTGTAGCTTCGGCAGTTCTCTTAGAGAGAATGGAAACCTAAGACACACTTTGTTGTGTCTTAATAGGGCGAATGCTTGTGTTTTTTACCTTAATGTGAGTGGGGGCTATAACAGGCCGGGTGTTATCAGCAAAGTTTTCACCGTCCTTTCAATAATGCATCATAGTTTACATGTTTCATCCAAACTCTGTAATACAGCTTTACGATTATTATTCCGAGAGAAACTTCTCGCTGGTCTTTCCAAACTACAATTAGATGATTTTGCTTCTCTATATTAGCCAGGATCTTCATCTTGCTATATTGGAAAAGAGATGCACCAGCTATTTCTATTGGTGGATAAGAGATGTTGTGCACTTTATGGAGTAGGAGAAAACCAAGTATACATTATGTGGAGCTACAAGAAGATTATTATTATTGTTTTTATGGAAACGCCTGACCATGTGTTTTATCTCTTATATGTGTATCTATTCTAAACATCTCTGTTGTTTGTTAAATTTTTCTTTACATGGTGTTTCACAGAATAATCATCTAATGAGTAACATTACCTCTGAGTTTATTTCTGTAGGTGTATTGGTGTTGCTTTCTATTGGAAGTGTATTGGAAAAGTAAAATGGAAATAAAAGTACCTTGTGTTAGAGAGAAACTTCTAACGTTTTGGCCACAGCAAAAATTACAAAATGATGAGCAAAGAATAAAGCTATCGGTGATGATGCTCATTCTGCAATGCTAAAAAGCATCAATAAGCTAGCATACGGACGCCATGACAACTACAGCAGACGAACAGACGAAGTACAACCGCTTCACCACAGGTGGTGCTATACGCTACTCATCCACAATGGCTTTTTAATTACATTCATCTGTGGAACAGGTCATTTTGCCACATTGTCCTTGCAGTAAATAACAGACACCCCAGAGACACCCACCCACTTGTCTCTGACTAAACTCAAAGGATGGCTGGCCGCTGGTGCATCACTGAAACCACAACATCGGATCTGCTGATGGTGGAGTTTCACTTTTAGAACTCTGGCTTCTATCGTAAGACAAAAACCCTTAGGCATGTATTAAGGCAAGTGTTTAAGCAAATGATACAATTACATTTCAGCATTGTTGCAACGTGCACAAGTTTGCACAGATTGCTCTTGACTTCAGCTTCCGTCTTACACACCTCATGTGGCCCTGATTGGAATCGTAACCCAGGGACACCGTATGTCTCCATATGAATGACCATAATTATAACTGTGTCTCTCTTTTTTAATTGGTTTTAAATGAACGGCATTCATTTTAATTAGCTGGCCCCGCACGCTGCAGAAGACAGCCTCTACCTTTTCTTTCTTTCATTTTTTCAAAAATAGGTGTCTGTGGGTTTATCTCCGTTGTATGTTAATGAAAAAAGAACTGTAATCTCCTCTTCCTTAACGCTTGGTTACATGCACATCGTAGTGCATCAAGAGAATATACAGTATATGCATGTGTGTATTCTGCTGTTTTTACTGCGATTAGAAGGTAGCTTTTTTTTCAGCGTGCCAAAGCTAATTAACTTTCCCACTCAAAAGATACAAGGACAAATACTTAAACACCGGCATGATGGCCTCGACTTGATGAGAAAACAGGTCTTCATCAGGTTGAGCTGAAAGTGCTTTGTTCAGCATTTCAGTACACTGACGGATGTTGAAAAGGTTTAGGTCGATGCTGGGGAAGTTTGACATCCTAGTAAAAGGATAATTACAGTAAGTGAGAGCTACTCCTTTAGAATATACATGCTTGTGTGTATATTCTACAAATGCCATCTAGTAATAGGACAGCAACACCACAGAAACAATCAGAGTGAAACTGTTTGGTGACCATTGAAAGTCACGATCATATTTCAAGTGCCGTTTATTAATTATTGAACCTCCAGGCTCATTCCATTTCTGTCATTTCAGGGTAAAGATATGGGATCTGACCACAAAGCAATTCAGAATTTAGACTTGACTATCTAATTATATCTGATTCTAATATAAAATTAAAAGATAAAAAGAAAATTCAGTAGCAACAAAAAACTGTTGTGTGTTTATCTCCAGCAGGCAGTGAGTCACCAACTGGAACTTCAAATCACTTCCCAACAAAGTCGAACATCGCTGTCATCCCACTCAACTGCTGTATTGAAATGAACAGTACGGGACTGCTTTAACTGTGCATCCTTTTAAATAAAATGTGGTTCCAAATATAGGCCTATTATCGTTTATTTATTAGATATATGTATGTATTTCTTTAAGTATTTTCTCAACCACTGGATGGAACAATGCAGACCCAAGTGAATGAGGCGGTGTGGAAGGAGCCCATTCAACCGATGCAGGAGTCCTTATGGATCGAATGCAGAATGAACGTGCAGCAGGATAATTAACTGTGGAGACAAGCTGACAAGACAATGTCACACACAGACACACACACGCCGGGCCATATTAGCATGCACGGCCTTCCTGCGGACCGACGCATACCCACGTGCATTGCGTTGACTCGTAAATGCACGATTGTGATCAAAACGCTTTGTGTACATATAAATCTATCCTTGCCATGCCTTTGTTATTGCACTTATTATTATACCTAGCATCTTCTTGAATCACTGTGTGTGTGTGTGTGTTGTGTGTGTGTGTTGTGTGTGTGTGTGTGTATGTGTGTGTGAATGTGTGTGTGGACTTGTGTGTGTGTGCGCGTGAGTGCATGCGTGTGTGTGAATGCATTTGTGTGCGTGCGTGCAAATGCGTGTGTATGTGTGTGTGTGTGTGTGTGTGTGTGTGTGTGTGTGTGTGTGTGTGTAAATGCGCGTGTTTGTGTGTTTGCCCGTGCACTGTCGTGGATAATCGTTTTACTTTAACACTTTAACAAAATAAGAGAGGTAGAGAAAACCGAAGTTTGACTTTCTTTTCACTTGCAACAAGTAACAACAAAACCTGAGTTGGTTTGCAAAGAACTCCTGACCTGGAATCAAGCTTCAGGTTATATTCCCAAAATGTGTGAATTCCTCCTACCTGCACTGACCAATCATAACACCCTATGTCTCGGGCCTAGACAGTGAACACCTCTTGTGTCCCCCACCTCAGTTACCCATTTAATTGAACCTGGTGCCAGCTAACTTAAATTTAACAATAAAGGGGATCCTTTCCTCTTTATGGTCTCTCTGAAGCCCTCTCCATGCATTCCTGTTTGACTCAGAGTATCCTATGGCCTGAGAGGTCACCACTTTAGGAGTCAAACCAACAACTTTAAATCAGCCTCCTAACTGGGGTCCATCCCCGAGGGCTATCAGGAGGTGTAGTTAGAGCCACATGGATTTCCTTTGGAATGTGGTCCCTTACTGAATCTTGTGCTTTTCTCCACACTTATTTGATTCAATGAGCATACATGCAAGATAAGGATTCTATTTTTCCTTTAAATGTTATAGTAAATTTCTCCCATAGCACGTGTGTGTTTCGACATGTGGATATGAGTTTCTTTATGCTCCCCTTAATAGGTTCTTCCTGCTTTTCAGATGCAAACGCCCTGTTCAGGATACACATTGCAATGCACCACGCTCTGTGTGCACAGATGCAACAGTACTGCATGATATCTGATTGGATTCTTGCCACAGGGATTAGTGCGTCATCAACAAAAAAGCTCATAGTCACATAAAAACATCCCCACCCAAAACAAAAAAAATCATATTAATGCACAAACATCCAAAGGCTCAATTTTAATCGGATGAATGTGTATTAAATCAGTAGTGAAATTCATTTCGCGAGGAAAGGAACTTGGGAAAGTATAAGGGTACATTGAACACTGCAGTTTTATGGCACACGACTGAAGGCCAAATTGAACAACCAGAATTGAGTCGGAGCCGCTGTGGCTCGGCACTAATAAACAGCGAAAGCGATAAAGCAAATCTGTTGTTTTACGCCCGCAGACCACCATCATTTGTGATGAAATCATTTGCACACAGCCGGTGAGTGGCCACGTGAGGTGATGTAGCAGCTCAAGTCGACAGGGGGACGGGTGGATGTCCGCTCACAAGACCACTGGAGTGCGGAGCTGTACTTCAGAAAGCTTCAACACCATACTGCTGTAACCGCTTCGCTCCAATTTGATCCAATTGGTGGCGATTTGCTCTGGTGTCAACCCGATTTATCCTGCGTACCATAATATATGTATACACTTGGGTAGCTGTTAAGCAAGTAGTAGGATTCACAAAAACCCCAATCACATTCTAACAAGTGTAAAACAAGAGTTGTGCTAAAGCCAAATTGGACTGGCCAATGTGTACGTTTATCAGGTCTGCGCACATAATCACGTAACAGGGACATTATTTCCAGGGCACGCTAAAGACCCTTTTCCATGCCAGCTTGGCTTGACTAGGTTTGACTCAGTGCATCAGTCCAGCAAAACTAGGATTTGCATCTCCAACCACACACATTGTATTTTGTTTTTTATTGTAGCCTGTCGTTAAATGTGCTCGATCACAATGTCCTTGATATTAGGAAAAGCAAGTTGAATATCAATATCAGCGGTTTAATAGTGTGAAATATTGTCTTTAGAACAGGACTAATCTGAAAGAGATCTGCCCTCAACAAGCAATTTTGTTTTGCAAGCGATTGTGTCAAACAATTAATCACTATCTAGCTAAACCCTCATTAACCTTTTAATTAGGCCCATATAGTTATAAGAACAAATAATAATGAATCAAGCTGTTGAGAACTCTAGCCATACTCTGCATGCATGGTGATGCATCTCAGACACAAGAACGCACACGTTATTCTATGTAGTCCTTTATTCCTATATTCTGACCACTTCTTGCTCCGAACATCGAGCAGGGTTGACGTCACTGAAGATCACTTGGGGAAATGGAAACTCAGACCAATGCGGCGTGGTTTGAAGTATTGATGGAAAAGAGCAATCAATTGCACCGTTTATGCTGACTCGTCTTTTTTTACAATGGCTCACGGTACCTGCCAAGCAACAGTCCAAGTTCAGTTCACTCTTGTTGGCCATGACCTAATCCCGGATCCAGCAGTCCTACTATGTAATTGCAAAACTTCTGTTGGGAGATGCAAAAAACTACAAGGGAGTAACGCCCTTTTTTCCTGTTTCGTTTCTAGCAAAGAAAAACGAATGTACGCGAGCGGATGAAGACTTCTGGAGCGGATTTTAAGTTTACATCTACAGTGGACAGTCCACACAGTGTTTTCTTTACAGTTCACTTGTGCTGGCCGGGTTGAATTTAGCCAAGAACGCCCTTATAGACCCATGATTGGTCAAAAACAAATATGATGTCCTGTTCACCCAGATTTGGGTTTGTCTGTGAACAGACTTTAGATGTGAATGTAATTAAGATTTGTGAGGCTACTCATGACATTACCATATTTTGTTTGTCTTGTTCTCTCTCTGTTTTTCTTTCTTCCATTCCTTTCCTTCTGGCCCTGTTTCTACTCGTTTTACAGAACCTCCCTGGCATTTTCATCCCTGATGTATGCACATGAAAGACTTATTAATGTTCAGCAAAGCACAGTCTCATTCTGACACACACACACACACACACACACACACACACACACACACACACACACACACACACACACACATGTGAGACAGACCTTGGGATAGGAATACAATATATTAATATTCAACGTTTAAAGGTCATAAAATGCACTACGCCAACACAATATCACCACAGAAAGGTGAGGAGATTGTATTTATGAGCTGGAAATGTGCTGTGACCTTTTTCATTCATTCGTTTGCTTTCATTCAAAGAAAATAATAAATGAGCGAATAACAACTTTTGATGAAATTGATGAACCTACCATACTAATGCAGAAACCCAGTCACCAAAAGGATTCGTTGACACGGAACATTTCTGCAAACCCTGGATCAGGTTTCAAAGTAAAAAGGCGTGTTCCGCCTCCAGGATCTGTGGAGGCACAACAAACAGGGCCATTTTAGGCATGTATATTTATGTTAAAACAAAATCGTCTTGTGGCAAACCCATCGCACTAACGTGGAGATAGCGAGGACGGAAAACGCTCTTTGACATTGAAACGTAACGTTATCCAGGGTTCGCAAACAAAGATTCTGCATGGACAAATCCTCGTGGCGAAGAACATCTTTGTTCATCAAAAGAAAGATGGGGCCCGTCTTCCAATGAGAGCAGAGCATGATGAAGTCACCTCTCCCAGCTGCAATTTGATGACTCAAAAGAAACCCTGTCAATTAGACCCGCCATGGTTTTCTGGACGCATTTCCCAGATTGGTAATTGTAGCAGGAGGCATCTGCGTGGGAGAAATAAGGTGATGGATTAATGAAGGCTTTTAAGACAGTTAAATAAATAACAGGTAGACAGTTGAATAAATAGCAGGTAGACAGGCTATTATATATTATTATATTATTATACACTATGCCCGAGTGCACAGTCAGGAAAATTACACCGTGTCATTAAATCGCTTAACGGAATGTAACGATGGGGGAAAAGCTAGAAATAATATGCTCATGCTCCTTCCGTAAGGGCAGCATGTGTCATTACAAGGGTTGTGTTCATCGGGAATAACTAGGCAGAACTCTATTCTGGTCCTCATCAGGTCATACCATTCTGTCAAAACATAGTTTATGATTAAGCATGTTAAAGGCCACGATACACTGGAAATTACATGGAAAATGGTGTGTTCACACAGACAAAATGGCTGGTTTGCGACCAAAACTTTGAAAAGGGCTTGTGTGTGTGTGTGTGTGTGTGTGTGTGTGTGTGTGTGTGTGTGTGTGTGTGTGTGTGTGTGTGTGTGTGTGATTAAAGGTGTTCCAGTCTCCTTGGCAAAGTGAGATGTCTAACTTGAATTGTTATTGCTGACATGAACTTATGGTTTATTTATCTCCCTCTTTCTCCCTCAGACACACACACACACACACACACACACACACACACACACTCCTACACACGTGGATCAATAGGCCTGAACCGAAATCTCAGGGAACAAGTAATAACATAGCCCATTTATTTGTACGACTAAGACACAGACGACTGCAGCACGACTCCATTTGTAGACTAAAAGAACTAAGCAAGATTGATCAGACACACACAGACATAGTTTTGCTTCAAGTCTTTGTATAATTGTATTAAAGTGACGTTCTGAATGTAAGAAATGGTTGTATTGAGGATAGATGGAGGCACTCAACATCTGCTCAGCCGTGGTCAGAACACCCATTTCAATCTAATATATTCGACATATATAGCATGCGTATCAGCATTCCAGACAGCATCTGCTGTCGCTGTGTTTGTGGACAATGAATTTTTAGCATGTGTAACTGTCGCTTTCGAACACTAAAAGAAGAAGAAATTCCTCAAAGAAGGCTGTTGACTCTAAAATGTTGACTTACGAGACTTTTATATCTCACTCACTCCCCTCAGTTCCAGGCTGCCTGGTCAGAAAGCCAATTTAAATACCCATTAGTCACCATTCATAATTTCATCCCAGAAGCAGCAACATGCAGCCAGCCATTGACATTCACCTTAGGCTGAGAGGTCATGTGTTTTGTTGTTTTTACCCGGTCTACGGAAATGCAATTTCCGTTCTCTTATTTCCAACGTCAGTTAACAGCAAGCAAGACGAACAACACAACAACTTTGCGGGTGTAGATTAGGTTGATTCAGAATCCATATCCAATCCCTCTCCAACTCCCCTCCCAGGAGTTTTCATCTGTCAATCTAACCTCTATCCCAGGAGCTCTCATCTCATGACGAAAGAAGAAAAGAGGAAGTCCCGCCCCTCTTGTCGATATGCCCATATTCATGCATCTCATTCTTCTACATGCAGGTCGTGGGTTTATTCCACTGATTAACCCGCTAATTAGCAATGGCTGATGGAGGAGTTTGTTTTGGAGTCCATGGATCCATTGGGGATATGTCTTCTGGAGGACAATATCGAACACCGTGATGTATAACACCTGATTTCAATAGTTGTGCTGTTTTCAACAAAAAGGAAATCGGACAAAAACACAACAACGCACCATTGCCTCGTCCCTTTCTGTCTGCACTATGTGTTTAAAACAGGTACTTACAGTTTTCACTTTGCTTCTACTTATCCCAACCAAATCAGTAATTAGTGGTACTGCTACCTCTCTTTTCAACACCTTTTCATTGTTGCGAAAAATACATTTATCTTTTGATGTTTGAGTTTGCATTATAATGTCATAGGCATTTTAAGCTCTGTGATAGTTGTTTAAAGATTATAAAGTCTATAAACATTTAAGGGCAGTGGCTCAGGAGGTAGAGCAGGTCGTCTGGCAACTAGAAGGTTGCTGGTTCAATCCCGTCCAGCTGGCTGTTCCATGGTTGACACCGCCATTGGTGTGTGGCACTAATTGTGAAGTACTTTGAGTGTGCACAGGTCAAAAAAGCGCTAAATCGAATTCTATCCATTTAACATAGAAATCACTGATTATTATTTTTTTATACCAAACCAGTTTCCGGAACGGTCCAAGTGACTACCCGGTCTCCTGCAGTCTACCTCCCCTGGCGAAGCCGTCAAGCTGGGAGTAGTTAAAGCAATCTCCCACCGGCTCCGCGGGGCTTTTCCTCACCAATAACGAGGAAGCAAGGAAAGGAAAAAGTCTCAAGTCACGTCAATCCAAAGATCCCCCTTGTGTCCTGTCTCACGGACTAGACTAGAACCTTCTGGACTAGTGTGTGGTTTCCCTTGCAGTGGCAGTTCAGTAAGACAAGGGCTCGAATTTCGATGGCAGATCTCAAATATGACAATTATACCTTAGGACCCCACCGGGAACTCAAACGTTTTCAAGTCTAATTTGGTTTTGTTTTACTTGTGGGCCACTGCGTGTGTTTGAATAGTTAATGTTTGTGGAGGGAAAGTAACAAGAAGGTGGAAGTGAAGTATGTGGTCTACGTTAGGTACTGAGAGGTATTTGGAGAAATGCTATAAATCCCTTTTCTTCACCAGTTTATTTTTGATAGTGGAGAACAACTTACAGTAATAACCAGATGTGCGTCACACACAGGCTCACAACCGTTCCAAACCTATGAACCATTTAAACCTCTGATCAGCCTAACCTGCATCTATAGATCTGTCTGTCTGCCTGCCTGTCTGCCCAGGTGTCTAGCTAGCTAACCATAGCTTACAGTACATACTACAGCAGGCAGGTCTGTTGCTACGTCGCAGCACCATCATGTGATATGCAGCTGTGGTGTTGAGTGCAGGTAGACTATAATAAGATTATGGATAAGACATTGAAATCTTCACAGTTCAATTTGAGCACTTCAAGGCATGTTAACACCAAGCTATTATCCATTGTAGCATTTTGTGACGGGTGTCCACACACACACACACACACACACACACACACACACATTCATATTCTCACGTAGAACCTATCATTCTCAACAGCTTACAGGTGAGAGAAGGGGCTTCAACAGACAGACAAACAGACAGACTGAAAGACAAACATAGCCAGAGGCACAAAATCAATGCAACAAGTTGATCTAATTTGAGATGTGTGATGTTGTTTGAGCTGTACTTTATGTTGAATGAACAAAGACAAATGAATGTATCATTGGTTAAAAAGAGATCTTCATTTATTGGACGATTAACATAGTGCATGGCATGTGTGTTTTCTGTCCAAGAAATAGTATTAGTATTTGGGATCGGTGTGTGTGTGTGTGTGTGTGTGTGTGTATGTGTATGTGTATGTGTGTGTGTGTATGTGTGTATGTGTGTGCGTCTGTGTGTATGTGTGTGTGTGTGTGTGTGTGTGTTTGATCCACACAATGACTTCAACAGAGATCAGCACTACCCCCTGCTGGTGGCAAATTAGATCTGCTAGAATAAAAAGTGGTGTTTTGAATAAAACCCCCACAAGTGAACATCGCTGATCTTTAACAAGATAGAGAGGGAGAGAGACAGACAGAGAGAGAGATATGGGTGCATTTGATGGACAGATTCATGTTAATAATATCAATATGAATAATAATAAGCTACTTAGCCCGTAGCAAACAGTAGCAGAAGTGCCTCCACTTAAACATACTCTGCAGGAGAGGAGGTTGTGGCCCTCTCTCTATAATTGCAGTACCAGTCGTATGTGTGGCTGGTGAAGGTGGAGTCGTGCCGGGGCCTGCTAATCAGAAAATAGGCAGCAGAGAGAGCAAAGCAATGCAATTAGAGCAGTTCAACAGTTTCATAAGACCATTATCACGTTAAGTGTGGTGATAATCTTTTCACTGGTGCCGAAGATGTTTCCCCCATTGCAGTGGTGCAAGCGTGATCATGTGACCTCTATACAATAAGATGTGCATTTCAATAGATTGATAGAGGGAGAGAGGGAGAGAAAAAGATAGAGGGATGGAGAGCTAGAGAGATGTGGAGAGAGAGAGGGATAGAGAGAGATAGAGAGATGGGGAGAGAGAACCGGAGGGAGAGAGGGAGAGACAGAGAGAGAGAGAAAGCCAAAGAGATAGCATGAGAGAGAAGGAAGATGGGGGAGAGAGGGACAGGGAGAAATGCAGCTAGGGAACAAGGGGTGGAGACAGATGGAGAGGGGATGATTAGAGTGAGCATGTTAATATTCTACGAGAATCTCACTCTACGATTTTCCACGTTGCAATTTCCTGTTTGGGTATTATCAAGACGAACCTGGAACTGCACACCAGTGACGCCTTACAACTCCCCTCACCTGCCTCTATTGCATATCACAGCCACAACCCTCCTTGCTCTCTCTCTCTCACTCTCTCTCTCACTCTCTCTCTTTCTCTCTCCCCCTCATACTTCTCCCTCTTACTCTCTTGCTCCCTCTCTTTGGCTTTCTCTTTCTCTGTCTCTGTCTCTGTCTCTCCCTCTCTCTTCATCTCTCTCTCCATTTGTCTCTCTTTCTCTCTCTCTCTCTCTCTCTCTCTCTCTCTCTCTCTCTCTCTCTCTCTCTCTCTCTCTCTCTCTCTCTCTCTCTCTCTCTCTCTCTCTCTCTCTCGCACAACATCAGTAACGTATTTGTGTGCAGATACGAGACATCGTCCGCTCCCACTTAGTAAATCCCATATTCATGCATTTATTCATTCGTCCATTCATTGGTTAATTCAGTCAGTCGGTGTTTGCCTGCCTGTCTGTCTGGGCCACCGGGGGAGAACTAAGAGGGCTTCTTGACATGCTAACCTGCTTGTACAAGGACTCCTTTGGTTGCAGGCGACGTCGTTTGTTCCTCGATAAATCTGTCTCTCTCTCTCGCCCTTCTGTCACTCCCCTCACCTCACATGTATTCACTTCAACCAGTCGACTGCATGCATGAGTGGGGCTTGAGGAAAAAAAGACATACAAGAGATGAGGAAGATTAGATAAGTATAGTGGCAATCAATCTATGGACCAAATCTCTCTCCTCATCTCTCTCTCTCTCTCTCTCTCTCTCTCTCTCTCTCTCTCTCTCTCTTTTGAAACTACAGAACTGGATACAAAACAAGCAACCACTTTACTCTCATATAAGTCCCAATATGTGCTTGATCCCACAGCTACCATTTGTCTGAGGGCGGTCATGATGTCACTCACTCAGAACACCGTCTTCAAGAAGTCAACCACGTTCCTTGCACCAAGTGGTCATCGCAATCAGCAGAGGAAGAGAGAGTCTGATTGGCGTGTATCACTGCTTAGGGTGCAAGAGAGGATCCATAGTCCCCCAGCGTCTTTCACGCTCATGTGATTACATTCTGTTCAGGCCCTGTTGCAGAGGGATGGTGGACGAGCCCGCGCACCACAGAATATGAATATAGTATCCGCAATGCAGCCAGTAGGGTCCCGTCATTGTTAAACCACACGGCGATGTTGGTGTTGAGGGGAATGAACCCACCACGCCACGTCCGCTGACGTGTTCATGAATATCCACTGCAGTAGTGCTTTTTATGAAGGCCATTTCTTCGTCTCTCTTGGGTATAGTCATCAGGTGCTGCCGCGGGAGCAGGTACAAATCTCCATAAGTTACTGCAGAGGCTAATTCAATGCACAACATCGGTATGTACACCGAAAGAATAAAATGATACAATTCTGTGTGCCAGGTTATTGACACAAAGTGTCAGGATTTGTGCCGGCGACGGTAAATGACCAGGGCGTATGCTTGCAGAAATGAAATATTCATGTTTCAGTCGAGATCGTTTCGACGCAAGGAAAAGGTCATTAAAATCCATCCACTGCTGCTGGGTGATGGATAAGTGAACATATGCTGATAGGTGCTTTCTAATGCTTGGTCTAAATGTGCCAAGGGAGAGGTTTGGCCAAAGTCATGGCATAACATTACCTTTGTGTTTTGTTTTATTCCATTTTTTTTCATTCATAATATCTGTAACAAAAGGAGAGAACATATGAAGGCGTTGCACACAAAGTATGCCAGGAAGATATTTAGTCATACTGTTGCTGTTGCATTCCTTATAAATATATGGCGGTGTTAGCAAGGTAATATTAGTATAATGTACATTCTTAAAACAACACGGCCCATGTTTATCCTTGACTTTATTTGAAGCATGGAGATCCAGAATCCTCACAACAGGATCCAGCTGCTCATCTTTAATTGCATTGTTTTTTTTATCTCAAATTCCTTTAATCGTTTCCAACAGCAAGCACAGGTGTTACGGAAATTCTGCTCAATTTACATATACTCTTCCAAAACCTAGATTGGCATTAAGGACGGTTGTTTGGTCAGACAGGCATTTCCTAAAAGACGTTCGAGCACCTGCTTCTTAGTCCTAAAAAAAGGAATGTGCTCAGCAGGGGTCCAATGGGGCAACAAGACAGATCCAACACTGGATTAGTGGGGACAATTAACTCTGGTGTCTCCGTTTCAGGATCCACTCCAGATTGCAAAGTGTGGAGACAGACATATGTACACACACCTTTCAGAGCCTTTTGAGTGTATCGGCTTTCCCTCCAAAGTGTGGTCCAGCTAACGCTCTGCGCGGCCTCCTGACAGCTAAGACAGGCCGTCCGATTGGCCGCCATCGATTGGCATAATGGCTGAGGCGAGCCACGATGACAACAGGCGAGCCCTCGCGGGCTTAAATGAACCCTTCGATCCGGGTAGGAAAAACAAACCCCCAGAAAATCAACAAGGCCTATGATTCAGCATTGAGCCCATCAATGGGATCAATGCAGAATGTATGCAGAATTGATTGGACGAGACAGTACCTCCCCCTCATCCCATCAATTGGTGGGGGGTGGAGGGGGGAGGCGGTGAGGAACAGTCTAGTCAGATATGGGAGCAGGATATAGAAGGTTGTCTATAGGATGATGTCTATCTCATTCATTGATAATGGTAACAGGGTGTTGGTGAGGCACAGCAAAGATGACACATCTGTCTCTTCAAGATTGTGGCTAGAACAAGCTATAGGTAAAGATACACACAGTGTGAATAAAACAATATGATTTGCAAATGCACTCACACACACATTTACAATTGATTCCTGCAGAAACACAGCCGACAGCTGTTATTGCTTGTATACATTTTGTTGCCAATTTGTCTGCAAAACAATAGCTGGATTTCATTTATACGCAAATTGAGTAAGGGTTGGGTTAAACTAATTACATTTCTCTATTGTTTAGCCTCAAGGAAAACTCTTTAATATTGCGTTATGTAATCTGTGAAAATGTGTAAATGTAAATCTCTGAAAATGCCCTGTCAGGCTGTTAACAATCAACAAGCTACATTGTCTCAAAGATAGGACTACCAGAGTAACAGCAGGTATTGAGAATCAACTTAAAGTCTGCATTTGTGTGTGTGTGTGTGTGTGTGCGTGTGTGTGTGTGTGTGTGTGTGTGTGTGTGTGTGTGTGTGTGTGTGTGCTTGCGTGTTTGTATGTTTGTGTCCCTGCATAGAATATTTAATCCTGCTAGTCCAAACGCCTCGATGAATTTGTTAACAAAAGCTTTTTCAAACCAGATGAAAAAAGCAAAGTTTAAGCAAATCAGCAAACAAACATATGAAGGAAGTGACGAACAACACGTGTATGAACACATGTATGAACCAACCAATGAAGAGGAAGAGGGAAGAAATAAATAACCAAAGAATGAAAGACAGAACCAAATCAATGTATTTTCTGGAAAGGAAAACATCAAACATCAGTCAAATCTAACTAGTGAACGTACATTCAAATAAAGCATAACTGCTCTGCTCTAGTTGCTTTTTCTAGCGACTCTCCCACCTGTTTTCAGCAAGTTGGTGCTGTTTATGACACTCCCTCTGCTTTGAATGCAGAAGAAGAAAGCCTATCGATAAGGGAGAGAGAGAGAGAGAGAAACAGGGGCAGTGTGGTTGTGTCTGCATTCAAACCACCACATCATTACCTTGAACTGTATGGGCAGTTTGGGCCCACTGCAGTGCTGCTCGGTGTGCATCTCAGTGTCCGGGTTAGTTTGGAGTCAGCGATGGTGTATAGAGTGGTACTCGTACATCTCTATATTATATGATGTGCCATTCAACCCCCCCCCCCCCCCGAATGCAGTGAATAAATCCATTTATTTTAATTGTTATAAAATCTGTCTGATTTGTGACGGCGAGAGCGAAATGAAAGAGCGATAGAGTGCGCGAGAGAGAGCGAGGCAGAGCATCAGAACAAAGGGGAGTTTGGCAATAAGAAACTCGGGTATAATTAGAATGTACTCCAGAGTTGGCTGGTGTGTAATTTGCCTTATTCCATATGAAGGGAGACCTGGAGTCAAATTAAACCCAGTCATTGTGATGAATCGTTCCAATTAATGGAGCCAGCGGGAGGCTGACGGGTGGACCTCTACATTCCCAGGGACCTCTCTTTAGGTAGGCTAATATTTCAGACGTCATCAAAGCGTTTCTTACAATCAACCATTCGTTTTCACCCACTTGTCATTTTTGTTTTTCTTTGTTCCCCTCTTTCTGTTAATTCCATCATGGTGAGGGGTCCAAAGGAAGGGCCCATCAGGTTATGGTTTAATTTGTTCTGTTGGGGCCGGGGGTGGGTGGGTGGCAGAGCTCACAGTGAAGCTAAATCTTATTCCATGTCATTGCCGTTCCACCATTCCTTCGTCTTTATTGAACCATTCAGGGCTCCGCAGGAAGTTTGAAGGAAACACGTTTTGTTATACTGGAGATAAAAGCTGCACATGCTCTGAGCATCGTTGCTGTTTACTGTAATATGCTACCATCAGAAACAGGATTACAACATTATATTGGATTGTTTCAACAAATCTGATTGGCTATTTATATATATATATACATTTATACATACATATATATATATATATATATATATATATATATATATATATATATATATATATACATTTATATATACATATATATAAATGGCTGAGTAACCACATGTCTACATAATCTGAAGGAACTACGGGCATTTGATTTGTGTTTTTTGTGCTGTTGTACATTGTATTTATACCTTTTAGCCCCTGCCTATCTGCATTACAGCCAACCCCTCGTCCACTCAAAGGAACCACAATGGAAATGAACTTTTCTGGCTTTTTGGTGTTTTTATCTTTTGATGATTGTGTTTTTAACGTGTGTTTGTTGCTTTTAAATCAAATAAACCCCCTCCTGAGAGTTATTTAATATTTTTGATTCTTTTAATGGAATGTATTTGATCTGGTCATTGATCTATATTGATCTGTATGCACATCTACACAATTGTTGTATTTATTTATTTTACTGCCGTTTCAAATCATTTCCCCCCTGTGGGGATCATTAAAGTGCCCACTACTAGTACTACTACTACTGCTACTTAGTGATCGGGGTTCTGGTTGAACCTGCAGAACCTGTGAAAGACGACATCATTGACACTTGAACCAATATGATATTCAGCCCCTGGCCTCTGAAACACCCCCCCCCCCCCTTTTCTATATCTTTTCATCTATTCTTCATTCTTCCAAAGCTTTTGCAGTATTACTTTTTCATCACTTTAAATTGGATACCCCAGAATAATGGCCACCCTCTCCAATATTAATACGCTGTATTCATCACTGCAGGATGAACTGAGGGCTTTGAGCTGCCATGGGTGATCTTCAGAGAGTTGAGGGATCTGTCTGCCCACTCCCTGGGCCCTTTACCTGCTACGACAGTGTGTCTCATAGCTATTCAGTGGGGAAGGACTGGCTCTGACTGCCAATTAGGTCAAACCTGTCGTGAAAATCGACACATTGACAAAAACAGAAGAAGAGAGAAAATATATTGCTATATATATATAAAATCGATTTCTTATACCCTATCATCACCGTATTGGAATTTGTACATCTCTACTGTCAGGGTCCTAACAATGTGACATCGCTCTCTTTGCAAAGTATTATCTGCAGCCACAGTGTTTTTTAGCCTTAGCATGGGAAGAAATGGGAAGTTGCACAAAAATACTGAAAAAGCAGCGTTTCATTTTGGGAAAAACTCTCCAGTCTACGCTTTAATAATGAAATGATTGTGCTGTAGTTCAGCTGATGTTAACTGTTGTTTTTGTAGTTTGTATGATTACACCCCCCCCCCCCCCCCCCCAACAACATATACACACACACACACACACACACACACACACACGTAAATGGATGGTCACCCACAGATGCATACACAGGTCATATACGCTCACACATGCACGCACAGAACAGCACGCACAAGCGCGCACACATACATACATGCACGCACACACACATTCACATCTGCCTGCTAACAATTTGCAGACTTTCCCAATTTGCCTGTGAGTTATTGTCAGTGTATGTTTGTGGTTGATGGTGTTTTCCTTTATTCAATAACTTTAGCCTCCTTCCCCTTGGCTGCTAACTGAATCAGACACTCAAATGAATACCTTGTTGCCATTCATTGTGGCGGGGAAGAAGAAGAAGACAAAAGGACCCTTGCTTAATTTTCCGGTTTAGGAAAACAGCTTCTAGCCGTGCCAATCGTCCCATCCCTGGAAAGATCGGCACCATTGGTGCTTGGATTGCGAATCAGCAATTCAAGCACTAACACCAGAGGGATTGTGGGTAATATATCGCTTTGTGTCTGGAAAAAGTGCCAAATCACTCACAGTGGTCATGAACAAGCATTGACCTCAAGATGTGCACATATGCAGAAAATGGGGCCAAGAGGATAAAGTTAGCGATGGAATCTTTTCCATCCTTCCATCCATTTTCAATACCTTGTTTTTCAAGAGAATGATTTCCCAAGATAGACGAGACAGATTTGTTTTCAGACTTTGGATTTCAGGCTAGTTTTAGCATACCATTTAAAGTTCATAACACCAAACTGAGACACTATACACTATGTTTTCTCTCATCAAAATGAAAATGAAAGGAAAAGCTCATATCCCCCTGACCTCAGATCATACACAGAGCCAGGCACTCAAACCAAACCACAAAGGATGCATCTGAAGAAACTGGGAGCTCTCTCTATGCCCGCGCTCTGCTTTTTTCCCAACATTTATTCAATTTAATTATCTACCAGATGCACATTATTTGGCTCTACTGTAAGATGACAGCTAGAATAATACAGTTAAGACAAATATGCATTGTACAACAACAATTCAGACAGAGCTCAAAAAAACATCTTGCGCCGGGTGGAGTAGTTTTTTTTTCTAATTGCTATATTAGCTACAGAAATCACCATATTTCCATTAACCGTGCAATCATCAATTCTTCACCAGCTACTTAAAACGTTTTGCAGTGAGTGTATTTGTGACAATACAATATGTAATAATAATAAAAAATATAAAAAATATATACTAATTGATGGTGGTACCATTAAAAGCATGCTATGACCTCAGGGCAGTTCATTCAAACCTGGTTGTTCTGACTTCCTCAACAACAGGTGGTCTCTCCAGACAGAGAGCACACTATAGGTTTGTTGGCTTTTCTGAGTGAGGGGTACTCTGCCTTCTACAGCGCTACCCCTCAAAGGGGTGACACCAGGACAAAATACATTTCTACTCATCGGAGTAGGCTAAGCACAAGTTCTGTCCAGTACCAATACAGAGACCATCGCCTCAATGTTTCAGAAGAACAACAACCTTTCTTAACTTTCTATGAGAAAAGAGAGGTCATTGGAGCATTGTTGGACACAGGGAGAGAGTGGTCGGCAACACACAGACGGCAGGCTTTACGGACATGTTCCAGTGTGTTAGCTTTATGCTGTTCACCGGTAATAACCTCTGCAGCAATTGAAAAGAAAACATGAGCCTGGATTTGAAAGATAGCGAGGTACGGCATATACATCGATTTTGATTTCAACTCAATCACACAGGAGCAACAAAGCAGGGGATTAAATTCCCATTCATACTTCACAAACAATGTACTCAATCGGCTTATCTCGTTCAGAATAAAATCCTACCTCAGGCACTAAGTGAACCTTTCCTTACACAAATTTTTTTTTTGATATGATATGATATCATGGTCATTCTAATCAGGATTACCTCACCGTACAATGCTTGACTCTTTGCATTGGACGGCTGCATTGTCCTAGAATATCTGTTGATTTCCATCGACCTCTATGTCCATCTAAATGTTATCACCGTCAGTGGTGCTGGAGTGGACCCTGAAATAGCCGGTAGTACTTAAAGCAAAATAGTTCAGGCTTGGTATAATAAGCAGAGCTCTGACAATGCACTTCATCCAAATAAATCATTGGCATGGACAAAGTCTTTGCCGTGTTGTTTTGGGAACGTAGATAGATGGTAGAATCATTTTCTTCAACTCTCTTGACTCTAAATGAATGAATGTACTCAACGTGTGTTGACACAGAATAGAAAGGACTGCGTTTAACGGAGACCTTGCAAAACATGTTTAGAGTGAAGGCCACCGCCCATACACACTTAAAGACTCAAACAACCACCACAAAGGATTCCACAAAGAGGGGGTTCGTAAGCTTATCGCTCAAACTCATCAACTGCCAGGGAAAGATTTGAGTTAATGAATAGCGTCAGCTGTACATGAAGAGCAACGTATTCTTAATTGCCTTTCCTGTTTTTATGTTTTATGTTTTTATGCCACGATGTAAAATGACAGTGGTGGTTGGGAGTCTGAGAAAGCCGAGAAAGGGATTTCCTGAAGAATCTTGGGAGAGATAACAATGTGAAAACATTTATTGTACTTGCATTAAATCCTTCCCTACCCACAAATCCAGGATTTAGGAAGAAAGACCCGTCTTTAGCGTAAGAATATGCGGCATTCTATGGCTGTGAGTGTGCATAAACAGCCACCGATGGCCTATTTAATGGAGATTCAGAAACACAACGTGTGTGCAGTTGTGATCTGTGTGTGCACGTGTGTGGCAGAGAATGTCTATTTTTATTTCTTTTGTAATCTCACGCATACTAAAATTGACAGAATTGCGTGCATACTATTAAATAGGTTTGCTGATTTAGTTGAGCGTCTTGTCCCGACCAAGCCGGGCTGCAGGATTTTCCCACTCAGTGTCAACCATGGCTTCACTGCTGACATATTGGCCCCAAGCTCCTCATGCAGTTCATGGCTCCTCATGTAGTTCATGGCTCCTCATGTAGTTCATGGCTCCTCATGTAGTTCACGGCTCCTCATGTAGTTCATGGCTCCTCATGTAGTTCATGGCTCCTCATGTAGTAATGGCTCCTCATGAGTTCTCGGCTCCACTATGTAGTTCATGGCTCCTCATGTAGTTCATGGCTCCTCATGTAGTTCATGGCTCCTCATGTAGTTCACGGCTCCTCATGTAGTTCACGGCTCCTCATGTAGTTCATGGCTCCTCATGTAGTTCATGGCTCCTCATGTAGTTCATGGCTCCTCATGTAGTTCACGGCTCCTCATGTAGTTCACGGCTCCTCATGTAGTTCATGGCTCCTCATGTAGTTCATGGCTCCTCATGTAGTTCATGGCTCCTCATGTAGTTCACGGGAGACGTTGGGGGATCTGGCCTTAGGTGGCTGCAGGCAGGATCTGAGCTCGGCCGCTGTGTGCTACTCTGTGCAGCACCATACTTTGCGTGGCACTGTGAAGAAGAACAACACACCAGAATCAATTGGTGTGGATCGTTGGGGCAAAATAAAGAGATCAACGACAATCAATCAGGCATTGTGGGAGAAAACAGCAAAAGCAACCAACAAACAACAGCAACTTATTGGGCTTTCTGATGCCCATGACATGAGTCTATAGACACGTGCACTTTGTCTCCACGGTGCTACTTAGCACAGTTTAACGCTCTGGGGAAGCTACGGTGGTGTGTGCATGGTGTGGGACATGTGCGATGACTCACAGCCGGAAGACATTCACTCAAACAAACGGGATTTAATGGTGATTTGTATTCCTTTTCACCATTCTGTGAAATGCTGCTGCAACCATTTCCTTCAGCTGGCAATATGAAGCAACGGTTCCCGAACAAAGCCTGATGCATCGCAGGTCCCGCTGGTCCAAGGCTGGCCTGGTGATTGAACTATATATATTGAAATATATTGTTTTTTGTTGCAAATGTAACCATTATTTTTGTCTTCGTTTTGCCTGTAAGTAATGTGTATTTTTGGTCTATCAGTCTGTCTGTCTTGCTGCCTTTCTGTCTGTCTATCCATCTGCATGCATGTCTGTGTTATCTCTGGTATCATTCCCAAGGACGTTCAGCCGCTATGACTAACTTCCTTACTGATGGTTTGTTTTGAAAAGGCCCCGGAGGTGGGGCCCTTTGGCCCATATCCCCCATCAGAGATGTTGCTACGGCTCAACGTGACAAGGTAAATGTACCCCGGACTGTAGCCGCGGGTGAGGGAATCAAGAGAGTATTCTGATACTACCCCCACCACCCCAAACCCCACCACTACTACCACCCCATCTCCACCACCATTACTCCCACCACCCCAACCCCACCACTACCACCACCACTACCACCCTATCTCCACCACCCTATCTCCACCACCACTACCCCCACCACCACCACCACCAACCCCACCACTACCACCACCCTATCTCCACTACCACTACCAACACTAACACTTCTCTATCTCCACAGCCAACCACCCCACCACTACCACCACCCTATCTCCACCAACACTACCACCACCCTATCTCCACCACCACTACCAACACTAACACTTCTCTATCTCCACAGCCAACCACCCCACCACTACCACCACCCTATCTCCACCAACACTACCACCACCCTATCTTGGCCACCACCCTATCTCGAGCATTCTATAAATTGGTGATTTCTTTCTTCCTCTTCTGTCACTGTAAATCTCACCTCTCTCTCTCTCTCTCTCTCTCTCTCTCTCTCTCTCTCTCTCTCTCTCTCTCTCTGTGTCTGTCTCTGTCTCTCTCTCTCTCTCTCTCTCTCTCTCTCTCTCTCTCTCTCTCTCTCTCTCTCTCTCTCTCTCTCTCTCTCTCTCTCTCTCTCTCTCTCTCTCTCTATTTCTCATTCCCATGCTAACTCTACATCTGTCTTTCATACGTGAGAAAAGCCGGCTCTGGAGTGAAAAACAGAAGCGAGCGAAATCCGTGGTCTCCGTGGCAACCGAGTCCCAGCAGTGTTCCATCGCTAACGTCTCCCTGCACCCCCCCCCCCCCCCCCAGTCCCATCCCCACCAACCCCCATGTATTCTTGTTCCTCCTCCGCTCCATCATAAAGAGCTGCACGATGCTTTGTCAATTCAAATGTTCCATTGAATTCTGAAAGCATGACAGCTTCTCCCCCGGCCCGCCCCCTCCACTCAATGCAAGTCACATAATGCCATAATGCTAAGTAACATTTGAAAACTAGAAGGAACTAATCATAATCTAATACAAAATAATCAGTACTATAGTTGAAGGAAGACATATGTTTTTTTTTTTTATAAATACAGTGGATATGTTTAACCAATCGCATTGTAGTAACGTAGTTCCATTTTTTTCAAGAGAAGGCTGGTTGTCCTGTTGGATAGCTTCACAGTGATTTAGCAAACAGTGGCACTGGTCCAGATAGATCAATGCATTCTGGTTTACAACGTTCCACATCCACTCAGAACACAATAGCCTTGATGAGAGAGTTGTATCCTGGGGAATTTATTTTATATTTTTGTTATGAGGCCAGTATATCTTTGCATAAGTGCAAAGTTGGGCCTTAGAATAATACTTTTGAAATAAAAGATATAACAGTACAAAAAATAAAAAGAAGCACTTACAGACTTCTATAAAAACTTTACAGAATGCAACAAAAGCATCTTCTAGTTCACTAATTAGTTCAATAATTCACACCCAACGAAACAAAATACCTGCTTGGCAAAAATAATAAACACAATCTTCAGACATGTTTATGAACAAATTGAGAAAAAAAGAGTGCTATCTTCTTGATAAAAAAGGTGTCGTTTCTGGCTCAACTTTAATCCATCGAGCCGTGTTCCTCTCCCTGGCAGCTGGGCTCCTTTTTCTTCTACGCAGCCGGCTGGGTGAACATGTTCCTCACAAAACATTATTCAGAGATATAAACCAGCTGAAGTCATGGGGGGGGGGGGGGGGGGGGGGGGTTCCCGCCTATTGTGAGTGCTACAAAGGGCTCTTGGTGTAGGACAAGGGTAAGCAGCAGTGAAGTGGCTGACTGAAACCCGGAGAGAGCAGGGCGCAAAGCAAGGGCTTTCTTGTCAGCCCTTTGATGGCTGGGTGTATTGATGACGTTGCATCATCGCAGGGTTCTCTTGCTCAGTTGGAATGGGTTGATGATGAAAGAGAATAACAACAACAAAGGAAAAGAGGGAGGCAGATAGGTGGTGACAAAGACAAGCCTTTGAAAAAGGGTCCGGGTTTAGGCAAGTTTCTGTGAGTTGAGGTGTAGGTTGAATCATGGCTGAATACAGGGGATGCTGACCCATTTAAATATATATTTGAATGAATAATTTAGTGGTCAGCTTAATGTTGGCATTTTGAGCCTTATATCTATTGGGACTGGGTTGTTGTTTTTTGCCATGGAAATGTAAAAACATACAACACACTATTCACTCAATCGGACACATTTCAATAAAGTCTCATCTATTAGGAACTCTGAAGGGGCGTTTTTTGGGACTGGGTCCATACAAATTAAAAGCTTTAAAATGCGGACTCCTTGAGCCAGTAAACCTGATCAGGGTTTAAAGCTTGTGGTAGGACCATTTAAAAGAAAAGTGTTTGCAATGACTTACCTATTTAGTACGTTGTATAGCTCCAAACCAAACATTCCTAGGCTCGAGCTACATTGTCCACAACCTACCTGTAGCCCTCCTTGAGCAAGATTTCCACCTCTACCGGCTCCTGAATGGCATTTACCTGAATTCACTTCAAAGGCCTCGTTCACATTGCAAGCAAAGTGGCCCTACCAAAACACCGGATCTGAGCAATAAATCCAAACAGAGCACTTAGGCTTGCTGTTCGAACGACACCTAAGTCGCTGCAGATAGAGCCATCTGCTAAACAGTAGTTGCATAGTACAATCTTTTTGTACAATCAAAACCAATGGGATTTCTCAAGTCCATATTTTAGTATGACAACGTACAAGCAGGGGGAAAGAGTCCATTCTTGCTACTTCCTTCACAACATCAGTGCCTTGATGGACATCTATAATTGGCGGCAAGTGACAGGCAAAGTACAGCATTAATCCAGTAAGCATTATCTGCAGACCAAGCAATCAATGAAATGTCATCACAAAACCTATAATGCACTGCTGTATTGCATCCGTGTGAGTGATACCAATACAGGAATATCATTTGTATGATCCTCCCTATGGACGTGGTTCACAACGTTGGGACCAAAAAGGCAAATTGCTGTTAAGCACGAGCATATGTACAAATGCATGACACTTTTTTGTCTTAATGCATTTAAATTATGTTAATGCATGGCAAACATCAGACTGGGTTGAATTAGGTGTGTGTATGTGTAAGTCTGTGTTTGCATTTGTGCGTAACTGTGTGTGTGTGTGTGTGTGTGTGTGTGTGTGCCTGATTGCATGTGTGTGTGTGTGCGTGCGTGTGTTGACTTACACCATGCAAGTTAAATCCAATCTAAATGCATTAACTACTACAAATAAAGTGTGTTTTACTTCATATATATATGAAATGTTCTGGAAGGTAAATTTAACAGGCTAGACAGGCTTTGTTTTTCTACGTTTCTGAAGGTTATGGCTTTGGGTGGTAACAGTGGTGATGGGTGTGTATACTCAGGGCTAGGAAATGTACTTGAACATTCACACATCTGTCGGCAGGCAAATGTAGACTCATGCAAATGCACAAGGACAAATGAAAACATCTCACAAACAAAACCATCCCAACAACACACAAAACAAACAGATTTCCTGACACACATGCAACGCAATCCTCTAATTGGCACTGGGCCAAATGAGAAATGTTTGATGCAAAACCGTTTAATGCCTAGATGGCTATTTATTTACACACAATATGCACGCATGCGTTTCAATTCCATACAATTCTAGATTTCTGGATGCCAATGGAAATATTATACTTTGGGAGCTATACAGAAAATATAAGAAAGGATTCAGTGGCTTACAATCGCATTAAAAAAGGGTATAAAAAAGTATGGACTATAAAAGTAACCGAAGGTGTCAATTGCTAGTCCAAGAATTCTGAAGATATGTGTATTTGGGTGTAAAAGAGCAACAGGAGGGTTTTCTGAAACAATAACAATCTATCAAGCTGTCTTTTATAGCTATCTTTGGTTGTTTCGACTTAGAATAGAGTCTCCATCTGCAAGGCTTTGGAGGAGGAGGAGGAGGAGGAGGAGGAGGAGGAGAGGGGGGTGTTACACACACCAGGGGCCACCAGGACAACCCAAGACAGGATGAGCTGGTCCCAGATCTCTCAAGTATCAAGGGGACAGTATAGTGGTATAGCCATCGCACCACCATGTTGCTCCTCAAAACGTACATCAGCGCGCTCTCTCCAAACGACATGAACACATTTTGAGGCACGTTCAGCATTTCACACAAATCTATTCCACGCACACAACATCCCCATTCCCTGGGATGAAAGCGGACCCCTATACATCGTCCATGCCTCCAGGACTAGATAAGAGGGGGAAGAAGCAAACGGATGTGGAAATGTGTTGTTGTGTTGTCCCCCATACCCTGCAGCCAGCCTTCAGAATGCGTCCGTGTTTAATTCTATATTCGGCGACTTCAGTGAAGGCCCCCGCGGTGAGACGAAGGCAAAGCGATCTGTCACATCGCACGACAAACGTCTTTTTGTGATTGGGTTATTTTTCTTTTTTTTTCTTTTTTTTCACACAAATCCGTTCTTACCAAGCGTCAAGAATGGTCGTCGCTGCAATGTCATGCCTTCCACGTGGACGCACGCAGCAGTCATTCCTGCGTTGACGCGGTGGAGGGTGCAGGAGGACCTACGCGATTATGACTGTGAACATTCCCACTCCTCCTCCGCAGCGCCCACTGTTAACATTCCTGCTCCAATCTAATCCCACGTTTTACTGCGTCCGGCAAACAAAAAGAGGATTTTAGGAACATCTTGTGGTTGAGAGTTTTGCTGTTTGCAACGTTTATCAACGCTCTCCGACACAAAGTGATTGACGCATTAGGCTGGTGTGTGTGTGTGTGTGTGTGTGTGTGTGTGTGTGTGTGTGTGTGTGTGTGTGTGTGTGTGTGTGTGTGTGTGTGTGTGTGTGTGTGTGTAGATGTATCTGAAACTGAATACATTTCCTGTTATTAACTTGATCCAATGATCTCACATAGTTTTGCAATATTATTGTAACTCGTAGTGATAGCAACACCTTAATTTTGCCATCACTTATAACTCTGCATATTATATTGTTGTACAGTGATCCAAATAAGGATAAGGCCAATACGTGGTTGTCTCCCTGTTGTTCCTGTCCTACTCATTGCTTTTCGATCTATTTGCAACTCACTTTGAAATTATTTACAATAACAGCTGGAAAGGTTTTGGTGTATGAATATCATCATTGCACTGCAATTGCAGTCCGGTTTTACCAAACTAACCCAGGGGCAAACCACTATCTTCAAAAGTGTCTGTGCATGTGGATGGACAGCTTTACTATCAGGAATAAAAAACTCTTTCTGTTCTATCAATAATTTAAACTAAATGATGGTAATGCAGTGATAAAAGCAACAATAATGTATTTCATTCGTGCCAGAAAACGGACAGCTATAAACCAAATTGCCATGCATGTAACCATTTTGTTTTCATTGTCTTAGATCTGTTTATTCATGTTGAAATGCATAGGCATAGGAGTCACTAAGCCATAATAAAGAATAATGATGTATTATTCAATTGAGAATAATAACAGGGCTTAAAATGAACGTGAATACCTTTAATATCCTCATTATTGAATATCCAACCAACAGTTTTTGTCGTTAATCCCAAAAAAATTTAGTTAATTGAAATGACTTTATTATTACTATTATATTATTATGTTATTATTTTTCTAGGAGGGAAAGATATTTGAACTCTATTATCAGACTGTATCTGCGAAGAGCAATATGGAGCCTGTTCACTGAGTAGTGAGTCTGCATCTTTTGTATTGGCTGTCATTTCAGCTTGTCAGTCTATGTGGATTCCTGGAAGACTTGTTTCCTATCTGCAAGAGACCTTTAAAATTGTGGGAATTGTGAAAAAATGCATACAGAATCTCAAGATCAACTTGGCATAGTCTGTTGAAACTTTTATCAACGCCAGTAGAATACAACTGAAGCCTGAATAAAGTTTGAAAAAAGTTACCTAGCCTAGATTGTGGTTGAAATCCTATCCTTTATTTGATACAGTATCAATCCATCCATCCATATATCTATCTACGTGTCTGTCTGTCTATCTATCTATCTATCTATCTATCTATCTATCTATCTATCTATCTATCTATCTATCTATCTATCTATCTATCTATCTATCTATCTATCTATCTATCTATCTATCTATCTATCTCTCTCTCTCTCTCTCTCTCTCTCTCTCTCTCTCTCTCTCTCTCTCTCTCTCTCTCTATCTATCTATCTATCTATCTATCTATCTATCTATCTATCTATCTACAGATAAACTATCTGTTTGGGACCAGGCACAAGGACAACTATGTTGCAATTTGAAGAATCAAATTTACAAAATGAGCTATATTTATCAATAGAGCTATACTACTTATCCCTTAAAATGACTAGCAAGTTGACTAGTCTTAAACAAGCTCTGAACAGTTCTCTTAGTTTATTCCAAAAGGGTTTACATCTTCACAAGGTCAAACTTCACAGAGGGAACCACCCCTTCCACTCAGACGCTGCGGGAAGTTGAGTTTCACAAAAAACTGATGCGAGAAAATGAGCAGGATTGGTGGGGGGAGAATGGCTAGAGGAGTTTGATTGGTGGAGGGAGACTGGCTAGAGGAGTTTGATTGGTGGAGGGAGACTGGCTAGAGGAGTTTGATTGGTGGGGGGAGACTGGCTAGAGGAGTTTGATTGGTGGGGGGAGACTGGCAAGAGGAGTTTGATTGGTGGGGGGAGACTGGCTAGAGGAGTTTGATTGGTGGGGGGAGACTGGCTAGAGGAGTTTGATTGGTGGGGGGAGACTGGCTAGAGGAGTTTGATTGGTGGGGGGAGACTGGCTAGAGGAGTTTGATTGGTAGGGGGAGACTGGCTAGAGGAGTTTGATTGGTGGGGGGAGACTGGCTAGAGGAGTTTGATTGGTGGAGGGAGACTGGCTAGAGGAGTTTGATTGGTGGGGGGAGACTGGCTAGAGGAGTTTGATTGGTGGGGGGAGACTGGCTAGAGGAGTTTGATTGGTGGGGGGAGACTGGCTAGAGGAGTTTGATTGGTGGGGGGAGACTGGCTAGAGGAGTTTGATTGGTGGGGGGAGACTGGCTAGAGGAGTTTGATTGGTGGAGGGAGACTGGCTAGAGGAGTTTGATTGGTGGAGGGAGACTGGCTAGAGGAGTTTGATTGGTGGGGGGAGACTGGCTAGAGGAGTTTGATTGGTGGGGGGAGACTGGCTAGAGGAGTTTGATTGGTGGAGGGAGGCTATGGCTAGAGGAGTTTAATTGGTGGAGGGAGGATGAGTGAAGCAGTTTGATTGGTGGAGGGAGGGTGGCTAGAGCCGTTTGATTGGTGGAGGGAGGCTGAATAAAGCAGTTTTATTGACGGGGGGGGGAGGCTGAGAAAAGCAAGTTAGATTGGTGGAGGGAGGCTGGCTGGGGCACTGTGATTGGTGCAGGGGAAGCTGAGTGGAGCAGTTTGATTGGTGCAGGGGAAGCTGAGTGGAGCAGTTTGATTTGTGGGAGGCTGGCTTCATTGGGGGAAAGGCTAGAGGAGCAGGGTGGCGTGTGTGTGTGTGTGTGTGCGGCAGGGGGGGGGAGTGGGAGTGGGGAGGATTGGAATAATGGAAATGAATGCGCAAGTGGGCTAATGGAGTGTCTGTTAGGGCAGTGTCTCCATGATGGACAAACTGGGCAATCAGCCGGCGCGGCGCGCTGAGGCCCAGCGGGCAGCCGGTCTGCGGCGAGGGTCACACGGCACATTTGGCAAAACCAACCTCATTTCATCAAGCCTCTGCGTGCTCGGCGGCGGAATGGGACTTTGCATCCCAATTTGCAGCGGCACGGCCTCCTCCGAGTGGAAAAGCCTGACCGTGGCGGTTCTGCATCTCCACTGCTTTTGCACTCAATGACGTATACCGCGCTACCGCGCGGCTTGTTGTCATTGCTAGTAGTAGCACTGGTTAAAGTAGCAGCGGTGGCAGTGGTAGTGGTAGTAGTGTTTGAGTGGGAGGTTTTGGTGTGTACCTTTCCCCCCCCTCTTGGGGCGAATAAAGCTATGTTCTATTTTATGGTGTTGTAGTGGGAGTAGCAGGAGGCGGAGATTTCAAAGTAGCAGTAGCAATCGTTTTAGCAGTAGTTTGATGTTTACTTATTCTCAGTTCTTCTGCTAGCAGTTAAACATCTTACCATCTGTATATCTTGCCCACTTTCTTCCTCCTGTGTCCTTTCTCTCTCCACACGGCACATCTTACGTTCGCCTATGTTGGATCCGTGTGCCTGTCTCCGATTGGCTCTCCGCTAGATAACGACCGTTCGACGTGCACACCTGCTGATGGCGAGGCATCCTCGGGTCTTAAGGGAACCAGTGTCTGGCCAATGGCAGCGTCACCGCCAAACAGAATGACACGGTTGGTCCAGGTTCCAACCAGCTGAGGGGAGGTATTGAGGAACTGTGGAAGGGAACAAGTGAACCACTGTCTTCCAGCCAGAGTTCACACCGCTGGTCTGACACGACCGCAGAGATAGACGCATGTATAATATGACCAACGTGGAAAGTAATATATGGGAAATATTGGGGCGACTTTGGGGGCAGATAAACTGTTGAAATCAGTAAAAAATAAAGTTTCGGAATGACATGATATGCATTATGTGTATTTAATAGGAGTATTCACAACGAAACTACCCTCAAGCTAACCCTGAAAAAAGAGAATGTAAAAAGAAAAGTAGCAATGGCAATCACTGAAATATGTAATCTTTAAATCATTAGTTTTGACTGCAGGCTGGGGAATATCTCTGAAGGAAAATCCATATTTTCGGTCTGTCTTCACAGCCACTGCAGAGACTACCTTGCCGAAGGTGATGGAGGTTATGAGAGAACGTCAATATGTATGATGACGGTGATAACTTTATTATGAGAGGGCTGTCGCCATGAATGCCAATAGCAGTACGGGAGTTTAAGGAGAGAGCAGGTAAACATTTATGTTTCTGAAGAGGAATTTATTCATTAACGACCCCGGTTACTGACTTTCATCTAGATAGTTACTGTAAGCTGCTGGCTTAATTGAACACCATTTTATGTCTGTGTTGGACAAATTAGCTTCAGATAAAGTTGATGTACACGAGCAAATGCTGTTTCTGCCTCTTTTTACTGCCCTTTAGGCAGTCTACATCCTTTCCCCTCCGGGGTCATTTTCAACCCAGTTGTGTCTGTTATGTTTTGTCTTTCAGAGTCGATAAGTATCTTGGAGTTTCTCGAGGAGAGATATTATTCTACCTTTGAGTATTTTGTCTATTTACGATTTTGTTGCTGTTATTAAAAGTGCCTCTGAATGAAGACATGTACATGTCGTTAGGGAGCACAAAGGGGGCAGGTGTCTGGCTCAAAAACACCTACAGGTATAGTTGCGGACATTGGGGATCAGACACCAGAAAAATAGATCAAAAGTAATTCCTGCTTACAATATCATTTGCACGGTTTATGATTTGCCCCCATATTGATTAATTTGTCCACGTATTGCAAGTTCTGGCTCCATTTCAAAACAGATTTTTGACATACAATTGCCTGTCAGATTTTTCCAAGCTGTCTGTCTGGGAGACGGCTAATAACATAATCCTAGCAATGATGTGCGCGACATCTTTTCATAAGCATTGCCTACAACATCCAATTGGCGTGAGTGAGGCCCTCTCTCTGTCTGTCTGCCAGTTCCTCCGTGTTTGCAGGGGGCCAGTGGGCAGAGCTGAGAGGGCCATCAAGCTGATGTGGTGCACCTGTGCATATGTTGCTGCAGGCTTTATAAGGGGTGTACCACATCAGTCAGTTGACCTCTCTTACCACACAGAGAGGTTCCCTTTGGTTTTGTCTGGTAGGGTTTTGGGTCATCTGGTTTGGTTTCATGTTTGGTCCTGTCACAACACACAACATTCTCAAAGCACACGTTAAACGCATCCATTCAAAACACACACACACACACACACACACACACACACACACCACTGATTAGACAGACTTCAGGTTACATTCTTATATTGTTTTATTTTATTTTATTAATTAATATCACTTTCAACCCTTTTAATCTGTGTATTGACTTTGCCCCTAAAAGGTTGGGAACCACTGCACTAGTATTAAAGGGGCAACTAAGAGGACTAGGACCTCCGTCATCCCTCTAGCTGTTCATTTGCTCACTGTGCTAGTTGTGGTGCTTACTGATATGTTGAGGGCTTTGTAGGGTGTAGGGGTGCGCGTGGGATCTCCCACTGCAGGGTTGAATTTAACACACAGACCTTTTAGGTTGTTGAGTTGGAGCTACAGCGACAGGTTGTATCGCCACAGTGTGCTGCATTCTTCGTTTGAGCCGAAGGCCATGGGGATTTATGGAGATGCATACAAAACGTTGTTTTACCTATACCTGAAAGTGAATATTTTTCGATCACTGTGTTGTCAGTGTACGTCAGCGAATCCAAATGCATATAATTTCAATTACCATCTTGTTGACTGTCTGGTAGTATCATTTTCATTTGGAATTGTAGCTCGTAGGGATAGCTAGCAAGGCAAACAAGCAGCCTCCCCCCAGCGGGGCTGGTTGTAACACAGTGTTACAACTGCGCATCATGGGCTTTAATACATAATGAGGGCTATGCTGCCTATTATAAAGGAATGATATTGTGATAATAACAGAGTCTTATTTCTGGTGGTAGTTACTGATCTCATCCTCAGGACATTTCTGGTAAGAACTATTGATCTCATCCTCAGGACATTTCTGGTGTTAGTTATTGAGCTCATCGTCAGGACGTTCATGGTGTGTTATAACTAACCCCATCTGTGAGGTAAGATTTAACATTTCACTTCGGTTACTTATGGTTGAATTGTTACCAACTGGAATGTTCCAGAAATGTTGTAATGGTTTCTGCTCATAGCAGATACATATGTGTTCCTTCCTACACGATTACTCTAAATGTGTTAGGTTGTGCCTAACTCTCCCCCTACACTGCTGAGTGTTTATGTGTGTAAATAATTTCCCCTTCAGGGATGAAAAGACCTTGAAGTTGGTTAGCTAAGTGTTGAATATCACCACCATCTACTGTCGGTTGACTGATTCTAGGTATGCTAATTTATGCTAGCACAGAGATCATCTAAGGTAACATTTTTATCACACACACACATACTCACAAACATCCATTATTAAGAGGTTTGCCTGGTGGCTATGTCTGGGCTTTGGCCTGACCCACGCTCTCCCTGGTATACCGCAGGTCACTTTAATCTTGCCGGTCAGTCACTCTGACCCAACATCCCTGTGACAACAACCTCCGGGTGACCTTGTCTGAGGCGAAAAGAGATGTGTCTTGCACCAGGGTCAAGGATAATGGAGGCCGCCATCTATGGCTCCTGAGACGTGTGAAGGTGTGAAAAGGGTTGCGTTGTGAAGAGAACAGCATGTGATGTGAAAAGTATGGTGTTGTGATGTACGGTGTTGTCCATATGCATATATAATTTAAACGTATTTGCCCTCATTCTGGATAGCAGAACAATTTAGATTAACATTGTTTCAATGTGACTGAGAAGAGGGGAGCAGGTTATTTTAATTAATATAAAAAATAAGTATATTGTTCTATATTAGGCATGGTATAGTATTGTATCATACAGTATAGTATGATAATATCGTATACACGAGTACTCCTTGACATTTGTTCGATTAGTGTGTTCGACCGTCTAATCGCGTAATCGACCGTGTGTTCGATTAGAGTTTTTATTTTGTGGTATTTGTGGCATCCATAATACTGATTTGTGAATTCTGGATTGATTATTTTTTTGGAACTCGGCCATCACCAATCCTTCCTCCCGTGCATGATCATGTTTTGATTCAGAGTGAGCACGGAGGCTGTTCACAGACAGTCCATTGTCAATGTGTTGGCGAGAGAGAGAGAGCTAATCAATGTGTTACGCGCAGCTCTACAATGAAATACGATTTTACCCATTTTAAATAGTGAAAAAGGTAAATGTATGGGAAACACTATCGATTGTGAATGGCGTCGTTCTCTCGGACGGATGAAAAAATAAAATGCTGAAATGGGCCGCCAAATATACTTACCGTTAGCATACCTGGACGGCGCGCCATGTAAAGTGTGTGTGTGGGAAACACCGCATTAGCTTGATGGCTGGCATGAGCCAGGTGTCATAGCTGCAAATCGTAGTAAGCTAGATTGATATCGAAATATCATATCAATAAAGTAGGTCTCCACTGGATGACTGTTTACGAGTGTTCCCCCGAAAGTCGGATGGGATACGGTGCCATTGACACGCGACCTGACCAAATCTAATGGACCATTAGCTTGAATAAAACGACAGAACATTGTTGGGAACATTTGGGATAATGCTAGTACACAACTCAACTAAAAATACAACATATGTCTAGTCTTTTCTTTTCTTTTTCGGAAATGTTACATAATATAGCTTTAATGTCATATGTAAATTTAGAGCACATTGGGCATCTTCCAGCTATTGGGCGAGGTTTTGAGAGGGAAGGAGGATGGGTTTCCTGAGGGCTCAACGTACAACGCATGTCAGATGACATCTTCCCACCCCCCCACCCCCACCCCCCAGCTCTGACTGAAGAGACAGCCCACCTGGGCCCGGCGCGGTTACGTCTTGAGCTGACCGAGAGCCTGACAGGATCGCTGTCATGTCATGTGAGCAACGATGTAGAGAGACACGCCGTGAGATAAAGAGCGAGGAGAAGATGGAGGAAGAGGCGGAGGAGCAGGGGAGGACAGACAAGCCGCCCTTCATTCATCAGCCCATACGACGTTTGTTTGTTTGAGGGTGTAGTGGAGCAGATGCCATTTCTTTCGTTCTGTATCCTTTAAGCCTTGTTGTATCTACCCATCTATCAATCTTTCTATCTATTATGTATCTATCTATCAAGATTTCTATTCATGATCCATTTTCTATCTTTCATGCATTCTATCTATTATCTATTCTGGACATTTAGCTTTCTAACTATTTATTATCTATTTTATATCAAAGCCTTCTATCTATTTATTAACTATCTATTATCTATTTTCTATTAAGCTTTTTATCTATGATATATCTATCTATCAAACTTTCTATCTATTATCAATTTTTTAAAGCATAGTATATATTATGTAACCATGAAGCTTTCTAGCAATTTACTATCCATAAATTATCTATCTCTTATCTATCAAGCTTTCTATCTATTTAGCATATATATACATATTTTTTAATATATTCTCATTATCAAGCTTTCCATCTATCAAGCATTGTATCTATGTATTATTTATCTATTAGCTATCTATGTATTATCTGTCTATCAATCTTTCTACCTTTATATTATCTATCTATCTATTTATTATCAATCACATTTTCTATCTATCTCTCTATAAAACTAGTTAACTATCCATATATCTATCTTTCTATATCCATCTATCTGCCTACTCCTACGTACCTTCCATAAAAAGACCCCCCACACAAACAAACCCATTTAGGTGGAAGGAAGTGAGAGGGTTTCAGGGATCAGGAGGAGCGAGTGACATTGGCTCTCAGCAGGCGATGTCTTTCTGTTTCAAGCCAGCATGAATACATTAGAATAACAATAATTCCAACAAACACTTAACACACACCCATGCACGCATGCACACGCACACATACACACACACATACACACACATTCACACACATTCTCTCTCACACACACACACACACATATTCACACACACAAATACACACACACACACACACGCACACACAAACACATACACATACACACACAATAATGCAATAGTGTCCTGTCTGAGAACTATAATTCTACATCATTCTGCTTGAGAGGGGAGATTTGAATGAGGTCCAGGAGAGAGCAACCGTTTTATTTTCAGTATGTTAAAGACTGATTTAAAGTGTCTTGAGTGAGAGTGTTGACCAATATTGATGTTTTGCGTCAATCTTTACATTTTACGATTTGCATAGGGACACACTGTTCTTTATTTTGATTAAAGTGCTTAAGCTATACTGGGGGGAAGAAAATACACCCAATGTATAACAACAATTTGATAATCTATTCATAGCTGTATGGGAAGTTTCAAATCACCTTTAAGACATTGGCTTAGAGGAAAATGGCTGCCCTTTGGCAGAGTTGAGTTGGGTTTAGGACGGAACTGTTCTCTGGCCTGAGAGCCACCTACTTATTAATTGGACTGAGTCAGCAAGCTGTTTCCTGCCCAGAATCTCTCCATTCCGGTTGTGAATATTTGCTTACCTTGCATTTTCATTGGTTCCATCAATTTAATGTGCAATACATTCCAATTAACAGATTAACATGTGAGACTGCAAGCACACACACACACACACGGATAAAACATGGATGGTAGACACTCACACGCACACACACACACACACACACACACACACACACATGTATGTTGTATGTTTGCCTATCTATCTTTATATGTGCCAATCCCGAATATAAATAACCCAGTGGTTGTTTTGAAACACACTAACTACTTACAATCACACTGAGCTACAGCTGTGTTGTGTGCAACACATCTGTCTCACTGACTATGTCTCACTGACTGGTTATATAGTGATTTATTGGCGGTTGCTATTCATTTAGTATTTCAAGTACTGTACTATTAGAGTCCCTATTATGCATGAGACTTAAAATGTAATTGAAATGCTCAAATGTTGCATTATTCCTAATTGATCATGGCCTACTCCCCCAAAGCTTTATTAGTTGTGATGACAATCATGAAGAAGTCAATCGTAAAGATCGATTTCTGGCATTTGTGCTTGTTTGTTGGAAATCAAATACATCCACTGAGCAAAATTGGTTGACGGCACAAAACCTTCTCGTCTTCCAGCAATTTCAATCTCATTCTGCTGTTGTGTTCATTTTGTTCCCGAAATGGCTTTCAAACTAACCTCGTTTTAGCGTTCACACAGTATCCCTTTGTTAATTTGTTGCCATTGGTTCTATTTGGTTGTCTGTTTAAAGAACCCCCCCCCCCCCAAAAGAAAAATCCTGTAGCGTTTCAATGCAACCTGAAAAAAGAAAGCCCTCTCCCACCTCTTTCTGCTGTTTCACCTTCCCTGAATATCCTTCCCATTTCCAGCACTTCAGGAGACGCTGTTCGGAAGTCCGAAGAAACGTTTGTTCACACAGTAGAAGCATAGCCCTGATGGAGGGTGGTGGTGCTGCTGCTTATTCACACAGTAGAAGCATAGCCCTGATGGAGGGTGGTGGTGGTGCTGCTTGTTCACACAGTAGAAGCATAGCCCTGATGGAGGGTGGTGGTGCTGCTTGTTCACACAGTAGAAGCATAGCCCTGATGGAGGGTGGTGGTGCTGCTGGGGGTGGTTAAGACTGTGCGTGTTGGGGCTTGCTGTTCATTCAGTCCATCGCTCTTAATAGGCTGGCGATTTAAGCATTCCATTTGAGGCAGACCTGCTCTGACTGCATGAATGATTGGCGCTGTTGTTATTGTGCGTTTGTCGTGGTGAATGACAATGATTTATTTTTATTCCCTGTTTCTGGTCTTGTGTTTGTCCTGTGAGAAATAGGTGTTTTGGAATGGTTTGAATTAGAGGTTAGGCATAATTCAAATTAGATTTTTCTTTCTTATTCACTGAATGGATGCATACAAGCAAACACACAAACACACACACACACACGCAAAACCACCAATTCTAATATGAACATCATCACAAATGGGCACACACAAATGCAAGCCTTCCGGAAACCAACCTCTCTCACACACACCCACACCCACACCCACACCCATACCCACACCCACACACGTTGACCTCCATATGGTGTGACAGTTTGGACCCAGTGATGGACCCCAGGATCCATCAACTTCAGTATCTACAATAACAAGTGAACCTTGGGTCCTGTGGAGCGGACCCCCCTTCAGTCTGAACATATGGCCCTCCCCAGAGCCCCCCCATCCTGGCTGCAGTGATACACCAGTCACCGGCAGTGACTCCCGTCCAAGCTGGTGACTGCTCTCTCTCTCTCTCTCTCTCTCTCTCTCTCGCTCTCTCTCTCTCTCTCTCTCTCTCTCTCTCTCTCTCTCTCTCTCTCTCTCTCTCTCTCTCTCTCTCTCTCTCTCTCTCTCTCTCTCTCTCTCTCTCTCTCACACACACACACACACACACACACACACACAAACAGAGCTAGTGGTGAGTGACCTCATGTGAAGCAATGGCAACACCGTGCCTGTTTTGACTCAGGCCGCGTCGCTCATGTTTTTCCGTGTATTCGCTGAGCGCTCGCTGAGTGCTCGCTGAGCGCTCGCTGAGCGCGGCCCCGCAGCAGGCCTCACCGTGGGCATGAAGCGTCGTGCCACGCTGTCGCACTCTTCCATGGAGCATCGGAGCATCGGTGTCCTGCTGCTGAGCGCTGTCCGTTCCTCTTTTCTTTTTCTGAGACGGTGAAGGCAAACGGCTTGATGACGTCTTTTGGTTTGTATGGAAACCTCACTGAGCATCAAATGATTCCAGGGACTGAGATACAGGCGGCTCTCAGGTAGAAACGGGTCCTTTTTTCTCTGCCAAGGTGTCGTGGTAAAACGCAGGTGTAGCTTCTGAACATTAAAGGTGCTGTAGCTACGATTCGAGAGTTGTAAAGAGGGACAGCAGAAGAGAGCAAGATTTTCCAACTAAACCCATCCTCCACATCCCTTCTTTTCTCTGCCATTGAGAAGTGTTGGATTGCACAGACCTGTGATCGATTAGTGGTATGTGCTACACCTGTGTTTATCCTACGTCAACACCTCTGTGAAAAGGGTCCATAGTGTTTGTTTTAAAGGACAAACAGCGGGTAGTGTTTTGTGATTACCCCTGGTCATTCTAATTACATGAGCAAGGCTCCATTACTTATTGACTGCATCAATAGAAGCCACTCACAGTAGCTTGATTGTATTGTAGATTAGCTGGAACCATGTTTGCGCAATTGTGTGTTTGTTTGAATAAAAAATCAAAGAACCATGCTGATGCTAACGCTCATGACTAAAGTGTCTTCTTCGTTGGGTATTCAGTTTATGGATTTGTAGGTTTGTTCAAACTTCACCGCCATTTATGTTGTAATTGGGCGAGACACAATATATTTTGTCAAGGAGTATTGACTGCTAAATTATAATTGAACTTCAAGACAACAAAATATGAATAACTTTAAATAACGTAGTTATAACGTTTGCCTGTACAGGTCTGTTGCTGAAGCTAAAAAGTTGCATTTAACACATGGATGAATAGCATGACAGCAACTTTCATAGTGACAACCACAGCCTTGTTTTCCGCGAGTTGCTTCTCATTAAGCTAATTAGTTTAAACATTAACAAGTAACCCTTTAATTAACTCCTAGGCCAGATCAATACAAACAATGTGTGGGGGGGATTGATTTATGAACCTAACATTTATGGTACAGAGGATAATTTACCTTATGAAGACGCACAGGGGAGTGTGTCTGTGTGTGTGAGTGAGTGTGTGTGTGTGTTTGTGTGTGTGTGCGGGCAGGTGCGTGCATCCGGCATGTGTGCATGTGTGTTGACATACGAATCCTAAAAGAAATACGAAATATCATATTGACATAGTTAAGACTTAGCCAAGAAAAAGCAAAACTTCATTGACCTATGTCAATCCGTATTGACCAAAAGACTGAAAAACAATCATTTGTAAGTATAACCGGGAGTATTCCTTGCACTTAACTTTCCAGTCATTAAAGCTAATTAACATAACATAACATTAAAGTAAATAAATCAATAAAACTATCAGTCTATGACATGGCGCAAAGAAATATTAAAATCAGATTAAGATCAGTGTGTTGATTGAAGTCATAAGTTTGCACGCAATCATAATTCACAAGAATTGCAGATACATTCGTATCGTTGTGTCACTTGAATGATGCATAACCAGCTCAGAAAGAGACGAGGAGGCCAATTACAACGTATGAGATCATCATCACTCTGTCTTTGCACCTCCCTCCTTCCTGTAAAAGAGACACATGAGAGAAAACATTTTCCCCTTTCACTTGTACTAAATCAGTGTAACTATATGTGCATTAGGGGATACATGAGAGCAAACACAAGCTGATTATGTCAAAGACAATATTGAATATTTGGAATTGAGACAGGAGAAAGTCATGGTGTGTCCCGGTGCATGGTATACATACAGACAAGCCCAATGTTACAACATGTTGGGTTGGGTCTCTATGAGAGACTGCCTCCCATGTTCCCTATGTTTTCGTGTTTCAGAAAAACAGAACCGTAGAAAGACCCACAAAATTGATACCGGGAAGATCATGTTCAAAAGGATTTTGACAAAATTGGTAGTCAATATAGGGACAGGGACACGGCCCTCATAATGTTTTCACACACACGCACACACACACACACACACACACACACACACACATACATACCGGGCATACACACGGCAACACTAACAAAAAGACACACGCATACACACACACACACACACACACAAACACACACATTCAATCAAAAATCTTGTCGGGTTGGTGAGCTGCTCATGCCTCCCTCTTGTCCCTACCTGTCCCTCTGTCCCACACACACACACACACACACACACACACACACACACACACATACATACTGGGCATACACACGGCAACACTAAAAAAAAGACAAACGCACACACACACACACACACACACACACACAAAGCTATCAGCCCCAAACAGCTGCAGAAGCAGGATGCTGGAGGGAACCAAATAAATCAACAACATCTGGGGAATTCAGTTTAATGGGGGAATCATCTGTAAATTAGACACCACAGTTATTTATCTGCCCATCCTACCGTTAATACTAGAGAGAGTGAGAGAGAGATAGAGAGCGAGAGAGAGACAGAGAGCGAGAGAGAGAGAGAGAGCGAGAGAGAGACAGAGAGCGAGAGAGAGAGAGAGCGAGAGAGAGACAGAGAGAGACAGAGAGCGAGAGAGAGACAGAGAGCGAGAGAGAGACAGAGAACGAGAGAGAGACAGAGAGCGAGAGAGAGAGACAGAGAGACAGAGAGCGAGAGAGAGACAGAGAGCAAGAGAGAGATAGAGAGCGAGAGAGAGGCAGAGAGCGAGAGAGAGAGAGAGCGAGAGAGAGACAGAGAGAGACAGAGAGCGAGAGAGAGACAGAGAGCGAGAGAGAGACAGAGAGCGAGAGAGAGAGAGACAGAGAGCGAGAGAGAGACAGAGAGAGACAGAGAGCGAGAGAGAGACAGAGAACGAGAGAGAGACAGAGAGCGAGAGAGAGAGAGACAGAGAGCGAGAGAGAGACAGAGAGCGAGAGAGACGGAGAGCGAGAGAGACGGAGAGCGAGAGAGACGGAGAGCGAGAGAGACGGAGAGCGAAAGAAAGAGACTTAATGTTACATAGCAGCCAGAGTGTCTCCTGGTTTGATTCCAGTTTCAGATGGTTTTATTTTGCAACATGTGTTTGTAATCGTTGATAAAAGCTGATGGGTTTACCAATGAGGGAGGGGGGAGATGTTCCCCTGTAACCTGTGTGTCGAAGCCACAAATGAAAATGTTGGTCTAAGATGAATGCCAACTGTCCTCAGGAAAATAAATAAAGAAGAAAAACATGCTTTACAACTCTTAATTACCATGAAAATAAAATGAACTCACCTTGTTATATAATACAAAAATGATAGAAGGAATAATCCAGAAAAATTATTAGACCTTGTTTATCCAATTTTAGGATATTGGGTAACAGCGATCAACTTTGCATAACACAAATTGCAATAAATAGTTTTTGGGGTCTTACTGCGTCAAATACAATTTTCTACATTCACACACCGATGGCGAGGTCAACCCGGTTTGCAACCCCTTGCAACCATGCAAACTCCAGAGAGCCAGCTCATCAGGAGCTGTTAGTGTTAGGTGTTTTGCTCAGGGACACGTAGAGCTAGAGAGCCGGGGATTGAACTAGCAACCTTCCTGTTGCCTGGCAACCCGCTCTACCTCGGGCTGTAGTAGTAGTAGCAGTAGTAGTAATAGCACTAGTAGTAGTAATAGCACTAGTAGTAGTAGTAGTAGTAGTAGTAGTAGTAGTAGTAGTAGTAGTAGTAGTAGTAGTAGTACTAGTAGTAGTAGTAGTAATAGCACTAGTAGTAGTAGTAGTAGTAATAGTAGTAGTAGTATAGTAGTGGTAGTAGTAGTAGTAGTAGTAGTAGTAGTAGTAGTAGTAGTAGTAGTAGTAGTAGTAGTAGTAGTAGTAGTAGTAGTAGTAGTAGTAGTAGTAGTAGTAGTAGTATAGTAGTAGTATAGTAGTAGCAGTAGCAGTAGTAGCAGTAGTAGTAGTAGTAGTATAGTAGTAGTAGTAGTAGTAGTAGTAGTAGTAGTAGTAGTAGTAGTAGTAATAGCACTAGTAGTAGTTGACAACAAGGTGATTAGCAAGAAAAGTAATTACATAGTTCACATAACACAAATAAATAAAAACGAATAAAGAGATATAATGCAATACAATACAAATACAAATCAGACTTTAGATTACTATCAGAAGTCTATGGGTCACCTCGAATCTTCGACCATTCGAAGCTTCGATAAAAAGACAGAGTCGGCGTCGTCTTCAATAGTCGAAACGTCTAGGAAAATTGTGGGTGTGTAACAGCGGGACATTCCATTGGGAGGAAGGGGGTGCTAAATGAGTGATACCCCAGCATTGCTTGGCTTCTAAAAGGAAAATCCTATAAGTCTATTGTGGGGGAGGGGATTGACTCAGTCTTATGTATGGCAGGGTAAGCATAAATTGTGTTTTAAAGTACATTTCAGCTCAGAATATGAAAGATAACTGTTGGTATCAAACTGGCTGTCTCACTTCTTTTCCTTTTTAGCCTGGGTGGAACCTGGTCACATGTTGGCTCTGTCCTTTTCAAGCTGGAAGCCCCTGTCCACCTGGGTCCCACTAGCGTCTCATGCACTGCCTGCACCTGGAATAAGGTCTCAACCAAAACTGTGGAAGCAGCAAGGACCATGGACATCCATGTTGGAGTGGAGTTCCACAGCAAAAAGATCCAAAGAACGAGATATAGAAGGAAGAAGCGGCGGACACAGAGGCCTGTGCCTAGAGCCACTCACACAACAGAAACAGCTGCTGGAGATTCTGGCAGCCAAAAAGGAACTGCCTGTTGACCTTTGATGACTATTCAGAACCCTTTGTTCCCAAACCCTGATTTAATAAACTGGACAATTTCACAGATGAGCAAATTTTCCAGATGGGGGGAGTAACTTGGGATCAAGCTTGTTGTGCTTGGTATCGGCACCATGTAGGGCGCATCACAGGCACCTTGATGCTCTGATCCTTCACTCAAACAGCCATCCAAGACACATATTGAAGGAATGTACACATCATCAGTCGGGAGCCAACTCAGAGTGTCATGGATTTTGTGGGGTGGGGACCATGAAGTCGGCGCAATAGAGACCTATAACTATGTTGGCACAGCACCACAAAAAGAACGTTGAGCAGCTGTATAACCCTTACTGCGTCTTTCTTTCTTTTGGGGAGCTTTATTACAGACATGTTATTTCGGGCACAAATTGTGTCAGTCAATTGTTATTGAATTACATGCTTACTATGCTTTTGGTTCTGTGTTTCTGAAACGTTTTTATAATGTTTATTAAACTTTTTCTTAAGTATTGTCATATTAACTGTGATGTGTATTAACCAACCTGTGAAGCCGAGGACATATTTCCAAATTTGTCCACAATAAAGATTTTTATTAGTATACATACATATGAATCTGAATGTTAGACTTGACTCTGAACTCCTCAACCTCCCTTCCTGGGAGCCGTTTGCGGCAACAAGGCTGGGGTGAGCAGAAACGCACAAATTAGAGCAAAGTCGTAATTATCTACCTTGTCACATTGCTCAATGCTATACAATATTGAAGAAAAGAGTGTCTAGATTATAAAGTCCACATTCCAGGTCACATACTTTGCAGCCAGGGGGGACTCAGAAACCAATTGTGCTATGCAACCTCATTGACTCAACAGTGGAATGATCACATGGTACACCGTCATTAGTTCTGTGTCCAACCTGATAGTGGTATGATGGTGAGATGAAGGACCCACTCTCTAACCATCATAACATCAGAGGCTCTCCCACCCCAGAATTCTGAAAGGAAAGTGATACTGCAGGCCTGATGACATGCAATTTCACAGCCGTCCAGTTTTTCGTAATTTGAGTATGATTTGGCACTGTGAACAAATGACCCGTGACAAATGATGTTTTCTCAGTAAACAGATTTTTTTCATGTTAGAGGAGTAATTTTACATTTTCTGGTTCTAGTATGTACTTACCTTGCTTTCAGCTTTTTGGAATGTTCGGTATGAATATCAAAGCAGTCAATTATGAAAGTGAGGCAAGGGAACTTTGCTTTCATGTCTGGTGGTAGACATGAACAGGTGCTTGACATGGATTTCCACTCTGGCCAGTGAATCAGTGAATAAGTGATTTTGCAGTACATCAGGTCGATCCATCTTTGGAACAGGCCATGTACAGTGCTGTGACCTAGGTCCAAGAGGTGACGCACAGCAAGGCAAAGGATGGATTCTGTTGTAACTTCAAAAGTGTTATGAATAGCTGTCTTCAGTGCACAGCTCAAACCTTTTCTCAGCTCTTACAAACTGAACCAGGTAAGTGTGTTATCCCAAAAACACAGTGCATGTGAGCCCAGTCATGGCTTTGCTAACCATCACACCGTCATCCCCTTTCACAGACCTGGCAGAGAGCCGCTCCTTGGTCCAACTAGCTGTCGCAGCTTGAATGGCTCATCCCGCTCTACTCAAGTTGGATATTTCGGCAGTCATTTGACCCTTTTCACTTTCTTCTAGAGGCCTCGACAAACCTTGACTTGCACTTAGCTTAGATGGGGGATGGGGTCTGTATTTGTGGTACCTTTTCAGTGAGGGGCTAACTCTCGCTTCCTCGCATTTTTAAAACAATCCAGTTTCTTGAGCGAAGAACCAGACACAGGTTGATGGGGAAAGATAGATGGGACATAATCTGGGTGTGTATGATCATTTATCTGGAACCCTAAAAATAAGATAAAAAAATTGTTTCAGTACAGGCCGCAAGCTTAACTCAGTTAGTCAGGTAGCTACTTAGATACTAAGCATTTAATAACTAATTAATTAACTTATGAATAAATAATAATAACATAAAACACATTAACAACTGGGATCCAAAGCTTCCCTTCCTTGTCTCGTCTCTGGACAGCTTGAAGCCATAAAGCTCTCCTTTTAGGATCGTTTTATTTTCTAAGAAGGATGGGGAACCAGAGATCTGGACTTGTATGTTTATTTGTTTTGCAACCTGCTTCACAACATCTTTTCCGCATCGTCCCGTTTCTTCCTTCTGAGTAGGCGTAATTCCTCCCCCCCCCCCCCCCCCCCCCCCACCCCCCCGGAAGGGCGGCCTTTGGGGCTCGACGACGTGATGCTGATCCTGTTGCTCAAAAACCTCCTCCTCTCTCGCTGAATCCGATTGGAAGTGCATCTTTAAACATTGTTATTCAGTCTAGCTTATTCTGTCTGGGTGCGTGCGTGTGCATACTGAGAGTGTCCGTTGGCCTTCAAGTCCAACTCAATTTTGTTGTTCAGTGCACCCCTTTTCATTTTGTTTTTTTTTCTCGTCTTTTTCATATTTCTTTATTGTCTGTCTCTCCTTTTTGATCTATTTCTCTTTCTTTCTGTTTTCGGATTTCAATAATACATTAGGGTAGTGTGTTTATCTGTATATCTGAGCGTCTGCAATGCCAAATGGTATTGTAGTCTGAAGATATGGGTTGAACCCATTACAATTCATCTCAATCAAGAACAAATCCATAGGATGGATTTACTATGTCAAGTCTCGTTGGGCTTTGTTCATTATTGAAATGTTCAAATATCATATTTAAAATACTACCTAATGAGTGTTTATTGAACTCTTGTATGGCTACATTGATTGATCTACTTGTGTTCAAATTGGCAACGTGATAATAGTCTATATAAATTTGAGCAGTGGTTCAAAACCCATTTCTGTCAGGCCCCTCTTTGATGATAAAGGAGCCTTTTGCCCGCCCTAATATTTGTCATAAAACAAATTCGTTAGATTTACGTATATATTTAGATGGCTGTGCACTAAAAGTTTTTTTTATCAAAATATAACAGAAAAGTATTTTATTTCAATATAAATCTAAAGGAAAAACAAAGAAACCCTGCTTCCTCTGTGCATGTATATTTGTGTCTGCACTTTGTGTACTTTCTTCACAATTGCAACATTAGCATTTCAAACATGACCCAAATTCAGGGAGGCTGGATACACTGAGAGTGTGTGGGTGGGCACCACAAACACCCACTTCAAAGTGATTCCCCAGAAGAGCTTTACCATCGCATTTCCATGGTGACAGAGGTTGTGGAAGAGAACTTGAGAGGTGACCGATGGGTCAGTCACAAAAGAGGTCATGAAGTTCAACTTCCTTTAATAGAGCTTCAAAGGATCGATATGCGACTTGAGGAGCTCTCTTGGTTTACCTTACTCTACAACACACAGTGGCGAGCAAGTTTAAATAATATACTTGACATATTTCAACCAACAACCAACCAGTGTGAGGTGCAATGCAATATGTCTTTCTATTTTCTCCCACAATTGTCAAGCAGTGTTTGACAAATATGTGGGTCTCCATCGCCATCTTATTTGTTGAACCTGCTAGACCATAAAGACAACATTGTCTGTCAGAACACTTCTCTCTCATTCATAAAAAGAGAATTTTCAAATAACAATCAAACAACAAAAAACTTCAAATAACATGGGAAAGAATTGCATTTTCCACACAGTTGCGTAGTTGGTTGAAAATTGCCATTTTTTCTTTTCAGCAAAGTCTATTTAACAAAAATATTTGAAACAGACAGCCAAAGAATACTTGGCCCTTTATCCTAAGCTTGGTCCATTTACCAAATGCCTGCTGTCTGCCCCAGCATTTCAAGCATTTGTTGAGAAAATTAGAGTTATCTCAAGATAAACCAGAAGGTCCAGGGGGGCTGAATGAATCAGGAGTTATTATTACATAAAAGTATCAAAAAAGTAGTATAAGTATTATTATTAGTATACAATAAGATTGTTTTCTTATTTTCACCGGTGGTTATTCATTTCAGTAAGTTGGAATTTGTAAACGCTTAAATGGAAACAGAACACCTTTGATATATATATAAAAACACGAAAATGAATACATTGAGATCTTTCAAAAACTAAAACGGAAATAGAAACGACAAAATAAACTAAATGTAAAACTGAAAAGAACTAAAAAGGAAACTTATTAAAAAAACTCTTAACTAAAATACACTGATCCACAATGGTCAATACGTATGTCTCTAACAAGACAGATCACTTTGATCAACCAATGAACTGCTACCATGCCTCAAACCCGTTGAAAGCCTTTTCCAAAAATGACAAAGTGATAGGACCAATCAGCGCTAGGGGGCGGGATGTTCAGTTCATGATGACCAATCAGCGCTAGGGGGCAGGATGTTCAGTTCATGATGGACAATCAGCGCAGCTTTCCACAGAATGTCAAAACAACGGCGGCACCCAAGGAAGGTAGAGAAATCGACCCGATTTCAATCGTCAATGTGCAGACACAAACACACACACGCACTCATCCACGCACAAGCCACGCTTAGAGGTGTTGCTCACCAATGTACTACACACAAAAAAAGATATCACCCTTGCACACACTCTCTTTCTCTCTTACTCTCTCTCTCCCCCTCTGTTATGCCCATAGTACAGGTTGGGGTGGAGCCAGGGTGTGAGGTCAGCTATGGAACAGCCCCAGGAGACAGGACATTTGGTTCCTCATTGCTAGGTGGGTGAGGGGTGGGACTGGGGTAAGTCTCAATAAGCTTAAGGCCGTACCACAGAGCGTAGCAATTCCACCAAAATGAATATATTAAATTAGGTTTTCTTTCAGACAATTTCACCATTTATAAAACTAAGAAGTTATTATTTGTTATTCATATTCTTGACAATATTTATGGACTGTATTGGTACAATATGTTGGAGATAGTGTTGTTTATAATATTCATATCATATATGTGTTCATATTCTTAAAACACATTATATACATAGACATTGGTGTCTTGGTGTAGGTGTCTTTTCTATGTTCACATTTATACTTTTGTGATTATATGAAATGTTTTACATGCCTATAAAATAAGCACTGATATATGTGTATAATATATTAGGTCCTGTATTTATTTCATTAGAACAACAAACTGAACAAAATAGCAACAAAAGTTCCTGGATACATTTGAACTTTGACCTTTTGCTTAGTTGTAGAATTTACTCCTATTACTTATCTTCACAAAGAGGGAGGGCCAGAGACTGCAAATTTCTCAGAAAACAGTGCTCTAATTAAACATTGACAGGCCAGCTCAAATTGTTACAAAGAGGTTTCCCTAAATGCTTCAACTAAAATTACTTCATCACTGTCAAGTGCTTTTGTTTCATTCATTATTCTTTATTTTTGGTGCTCAATGTGGACTTTTCTTTTACAAGCCTAGACAACTGAATAATGGGGAACAGTGTTTTCACATTCTGCTGTTTATCTGTCCCTTCCGAGACTTTGTGTGCCGAGAATGATACTAATGAGCGCTAATTAAGATTTCACACAAAGGGACTTAACCTGACAGCAGAGAAACAGTTCACAAACACTGATCAAATGGATAACAATAGACACCTTGTGTTTTTCAGCTAAATTGTCATTTTGTAACTCGTCAGAAAATAAGTGGTGTGTTGCAATTTGGAATGTGTAAGCTTTCGTCAGTTGATTTAACTCAAAATCAATCTGCTTCTGACCCCTGAATTATTTGAAGGCACACAACCAATAGAGGCATTGATTTTAGCGGTAAGAAAAGTAAATCAATGAAAGTGAAGCAATAACCAAGGTCCAGAAACACCTCGGCAAGAGTTTCTTCTCAACCACTGCCAAAAGAACAAAATGTGGCCAACATATATCAGTAATGACTGTATTTACTAATGCAGTTGGGCTTTCTTTGAAATGGTCTGAATGTCACATAATTAGTAACATGTGTAACATAATTATGTAACATAATTAGTATGTATGTAGAATGTATTAGAATGTAACATAATTACAAATGAGAATGTAACAAATTAACAAATTAGAATTTAACCAATTAGAATGTAACATAATTAGTTAGTCTCCTTGAAAGAATATATAAATGTGTTTGAGCTCAGATAACAGAAAGTGAATATCCTGCCCATATCACACAAATATAGTTAATTTCCAAATCGCAATCATGTAGTACCATGTACTACTTGCAAAAGCGATTGAATCTCATGGTGGTCAAACATGATTAATATAGGTTACGGTCAATGTTACAGGTCTTTTTGGTTTTAAAATCTCTCAATAATGTAGTTTTTTTGTATAGTATTTATTTCTATTCTATGTTAAAACATGTTTATTATTTGTTTATTTATCCTGTGGTAAAATAAAATGTGAGTGTTTCTGATGGAAAGCATGTACTTGAAATTTCTCTCCAAAGAAATAAATTTGTAATAAGCTCAGGGCTGATGTGTTGAATTGCAATGTTTCTATTCTTCACTCATTTTTGCACACATAGTCAACCCCTGCAGCATTTTCTGTCTTGCTTGTTGTCCCCCCTTCACTAACCTGCCCCAGATATATTTGTGTGCTTCACATATTCAATTTTTACAAATTCACCTCTTAGAATTGACAGAGTTGAATTGATAGAGTTTACAGAAAATGAATTGTTCCTTGTTATTCGAAACTCAAATGGCCAAAGAGCACAGATCAAGTTGACTTGAAGTTGAAAAGTTGATTGAAGTCACGTCGTCCGAAATAAATGCATTTCTAGAAAATTCAAAGTAATTTATTATTGATTGTGCAACGGCTGCACCTTGACTCCTTATTGGTTAGGACACGATTTCCTGACAGCTTTGCTGCTTCAGGCTTAGACACAGTGCCAATGAACAGGCCGGTTTACTAGGGGCCAGGCCATTGCCCTGATAACTAAGTGACTTATCTTAACATTATCATTACATAGAGCTCTAAAATGTTTTCAAATGTTTTTCATGCATGGGTTACTTACCCATCACGCCATCAAGCACACCAAACATTATATTTTTTGACATTATCTGTTTATGTCATTCGAACTGTTCTGCACTACTGACTTCAGATAATGGGATACAGCCCATGTTCCCATAAGTGAACATCTTGTTTAGAATAATAATAATAATCCTAATAATAATTGAACGTGTGTGTGTTTGGGTGTGTGTGTGTGTGTGTGTGTGTGTGTGTGTGTGTGTGTGTGTGTGTCAAATCCATGTTTGTGCCTGTAGGCAGGTGCATGCAACAATATCATTATCTAGAGCAATATTGCAAACTACTGACTAGATTATACTATCCCAAATCCAAATATGTACAATGACAGAAATTGAGTGGATTATATTGTGCCTCTGTATGCGTTTCGACAGGGAACACCCTGTCACTTTAAACATTCATTCTCCCAGAAAATAAAGCTTACCAATGTTGCTATAGGGAAGTCCAAGGGGGGAAATCTGAACATTTCAAATGATTTGGGTTTTTCAAATACTCTGAATGAATGTATAATGTCCATCCTTTAATATCAGTGCCATTCCACTTTCGGTTTCCCTACTCATACTATAAATAAATAATAAATACAGACCAACAATATAAAATATAATTATGTCAGTGTGAAAACTATTGCCTCTGCCTACCCATACAACTTTCATTGGTTCATCCCAAAGAACACACACGCACACATCACTGATATGAACATAGGACACACACACACACACACACACACACACACAGCTAGACACACAGACAAACACCCTGCTATAAACATACCTACAAACGCTTGTTTGCTGAGCCAATTAAACGTGCAGCCTCAGCGGTGATGGTCATCATCATCAGTGCATTCCTGCCTCTTTATCTGCCCATCCCTGCTGCTGCTGCGTCTTTTGCTTTTAATGGTGCTTCCTCCAGATGTCAGTACATTGTCATCATTAACCAGCAAGCCTGACCGTTCGGTGTGTGTGTTTGTGTGTGTGTGCGCATGTATGAGTGTGTGTGTGTGTGTGTATGTGTGTGTGTGTGTGTGTGTGTGTGTGTGTGTGTGTGGCACCCCGCGGTGCCTGTGCAGAGTGTTCGGTAGTAACCACCGCTCCTGGATATTTCAATGGAGAGAAGAAGGTATAGGGGGCCAAACTAATTATATGGATGGGGAGCGTATTGATCCGATGGGACACAGCTTTTCTAATCATTGGCCCCTTGCTGATGTACTGTATAGTATACCTGCTGTGAGTGCTCTGGCATCCAGTCAGTCTATTTATAGTCAATACGGCCCAATATACTATCACTGTTGCAATCTGATAGGACTCACATACTCCAGGGCAAACATCTTATTGGCTGGAGGACATACTATGTAATATGTGCACTTTGTTCACTGGAAATATGAAATAGATTGTGATCTGGAATTATTACATACATCGATCAGGATCTTGTTATTTCATGGAAAATCTTGTTTTTTAAGGCTTCTCATGTGTTTCGAAATGGTAGAAATACTCTGGTTTAATTGATCTATTGAAGGTTTTTGTGAGTCTGAACTCATGAACTGTGCAGCAGTCCTTTTGGTTTCATTTTCATTCATTCGGTGTGTTTGTGTTCATGAGGTGCCTTCCTCGAGCCTGCCGCTTTTTAATGGGTTTCCTCCCCCGTACTAATTACCTGTGACAAACTGTTGATGAATGTGATGTGCCCGAGTGAGTGAGTGTGTGTGTGTGTGTGTGAGTGTGTGTGTGTGTGTGTGTGTGTGTGTGTGTGTGTGGGTGCAATCTAATAGCTAAATGTGGCTTTAGTCAAACAGGGTTTCAGGTTGAATGGCACTAATATTCGAATTGGTTTGGTTTTGTAATCCCAATTTTAAATGTACCAGATACCAGCAATACATATCAAAACAGGCTGTTTTGATATGTATTTCAATGATTAACTAATATTTACTCAACTCAATTGTCCTTTAAAACCGTATGTGACCTTGTGTGTGTGTGTGTGTGTCTGTGTGTGTGTGTGCTCGATATCAATTACATTGAAATGTGTATATGCCATACATACACATCCATGTATGAATGGTTATCTGTGTATGTGTGTGAGTGTTTGTGCGTGTATACAAATATACGGCCACATAGCAGCTCTGGAGGTTAGGGTGGTAGAGGGTTGTCTGTTGATAGTAGAGCTAGAAGGGGGCGTGGCTCTGTCTGTCTGGAAAGATAAGAGGGTGTGGCTCTGGTGGGCGTGGCTCTGTCTGTAGGAGAGGGATAGGAGCGGGCGTGGCTCTGTCTGTAGGGGAGAGATAGGAGCGGGCGTGGCTCTGTCTGTAGGGGAGAGATAGGAGCGGGCGTGGCTCTGTCTGTCGGGAAGTGATTAAAAGTGGGCGTGGCTCTGTCTGTAGGGGAGTGATAGAAGCGGGCGTGGCTCTGTCTGTAGGGGAGAGCTAGGAGGGGGTGTGGCTCTGTCTGTAGGGGAGAGATAGGAGCAGGCGTGGCTCTGTCTGTAGGGGAGAGCTAGGAGGGGGCGTGGCTCTCAGTTCCTGATTAGAAGACAGGGGAGTTACAGCAGGTGTTCAATCTTCTTATCACTAATACTACTACTGTAATGCTAATCTTTTAAAACATTTAAAACAATAAAACCACTATTTCGAAAAGCCCATGTGTCTGCTCCTCCTTTAAAGTTGTCTGTCTACTGTTGTCATTTTGTTTTGTATACCCCAATAAATACCTACATATTAGATGTAGGTAGGTATTTACACACATATATATATATATATATATATATATATATATATATATATATACACACCGTTCCACATGAACCTGCTTGCCTGCTCATCTGCTATGAGGCCAGAGATTCTGCAACGAGAACATTCTGGGATCTCCGTGGACACAACAGCAGGAGCTCATGCTTGCAGCAAGGCCACGTCAGATGGAACAGAAGGCCTAAAGGTGTGAGTGCCTGGGCGATGTTGTAGCCGCATGCATAGCCACGTCTGTTTGTGCAGGATACCGGTGCGCGTTCCAATGCGCTTACGCACACAGCTTTCCGAGTACGCTTAATACAAGCGGAGGCATTCGGGTGCAAAAAAAGCATCTGCGTACATTTTTCTCTTTTCTTTTTGCATTATCTCACACCCGCGGGTGTGCTCATATTATGAATACATCATACGCTTATCTGCTACCAGCTGTATGTCGGCTGATATTTCCTGCCCATTGGACTAAAACAAGTCATTCTTTGTGTGTGTTTAAGTAGTTATTCTGTGCTTCTCTCCCCCCCCCCACCCCCCCCCCACCCCCCCCCCCCCCCACTACCCCCACAAGGGAAGCTTTCTCAAGGTGATTGAGGTCGATCAACACTGAGGGTTATAGAAAGGGAAATTGAACTTGTTATAAAGAGCTTATAAAGAGGTAAATGTATAAACAGCTAAGTTTTGCATTTCAGTGGTGAGAATAAGCAGTAAAATATTGTGATGAATACACATACTGCCGGCATCAGTACTCTACAGACTCGGCTCTCAAAGCAAACTTAATAGAAATGTCAAACCCTAATCTTTCAAAGCCCTCTCACTACCCGTTTACATTAACTTCTCATTCAATTACCATAGCTATACCCTGGCCCATGGGCCACAAACCACTGGCTGGTTATTGACACGCTCAGTTCACCTTCTAAATTGTTTAGGCTTTTTTTTCACCCCCTACCTTCAATTACCCCTTAGCTGGAATTGCAACCTTATCTCCGGACACAATGCCCCCATTTCCTTCCAAATTAGGAAGCTCCACGGAACCTTTTAAACCAATCCGTGGATGTGCTACATGGAGCATGTGGAACGAGGTGGTTTTGAGTAACAAATAAACCGCACATCAACCTACTATTTAGATACTAAATTTGTATAACAGGGCCTTTTATTTTCCTACATGTTGTACTTTTCAATTTAAACTTAAATAAACACAAGCTTTTCTGGTTAAAGCGTCACCCAGTTCTCATTTGTATTATTTATTTTTCTCATAACTGTACCAATCAAGCGGCGGCTGACCCTGCTAGGGCCCCTGAGACGGCCCCTACTAGGGCCCCTGAGATGGCCCCTGCTAGGGCCCCTGAGATGGCCCCTGCTAGGGCCCCTGAGACGGCCCCTGCTAGGGCCCCTGAGACGGCCCCTGCTAGGGCCCCTGAGACGCCCCCTGCTAGGGCCCCTGAGACGGCCCCTGCTAGGGCCCCTGAGACGGCCCCTGCTAGTGCCCCTGAGACGGCCCCTGCTAGGGCCCCTGAGATGGCCCGCTGCTTTAGAAACCGCTGTTCCAGGCTGTGAACCTGGGAGTGAGCAAGCGGTGATCCGCTGCAGCCGACTGCATGCTAATGTTCTCCCCCTGACAGGCCCTGTCACTCATCCCCCCCACCCTCACCATAGAGTTCACCCCCCTCTGGGTATACGTCTTTTCCAGGGAATATAGCATGGACCAATGGGTAGGACTCCTCACAATTCAGACGCTTGCTGAAGATAAGCATAGATATACGATGTGTGAAATATAATTCATACCGGCGTTCACTTCATTCACACTTTCTATAATACAAGGCATCGGATATCGACTTATACCTCAACTTCCCCTTGGAAATGAATAAAATACACATCTTATCAGTCCATGCGAATTACATATTATTTAGCAAGACATCATTAAATGATTTGACAGGCCTTCAAATTATACTTGACAGCCATTGAGGAGCAATGAAGCATGAAAATTGAACTCTATGCAGTATAAAAAGCAGTTAATGCACGAGTACAGCACCAAAACTAAGATGCAGAGAAACTCAAATATTGGCCTAATGAATTTGATGCGTCTAAAAAAGGGTCACAGTAAACTTTTGTTCTCATCTAATTATCCATGATGTAGCATTTAGCTTCCCATCTAATGCTATCATGGGCTATGTTATCACATGTTCAAAGAAGTCACGATGAATAAACACGATGGCCAATGATACGCAGCAGGGCAGAACACTAGTCATCGAGCGGCATGTGGACGGTGAACGGTGGAGTGTAGCAGAAGTGTAAAAGTAGTTTGACATGAGACCAGAAGAACGAAAAGACACTCTGAACTCCCACATCACCTGAAAATGTCAGTAGACGGGACTCTCCTGTCAGATAATCCTCGGCCTCAAATCGTGTACCCCACTTCGACCCAGAGACCGCCACCTCTGTCAGCCTCAACCTCTATCGGGGCACCTCTCCCCGGACACAAACACACAGGACTTCAGGCCTGAAGGAACTAGTGCAGGAGAAGACTTTCATGAGCAGTGAGCACAGCCACCTCTGCTGAAGACGTGCAGTGTCCATGAAGACTAGACTAGACTAGACTAGACTGGGTTTTATGGACTTCAAGGAACCACTTTGATCTCCAAGACGGAGGAGAGAATTCCATGGCATTTGACTTGCCTACTACATAATGCTCACAGTTCACTGCAACACTTATGTGTGACTAATATGGCAGTTTGGAATTAATGTAGTGTTTACTGGAGACAAATGTGGCTCTGCATGTACAATGCTGACCTATTTGGTGAACATTGAGCGTTGCAGGATAGCATGGAACCATGGTGATTCCCACGAAGGAGCTGCTGAACGGTGGTCACCTCACCAACTTGGCTCAATTGAAATGTTTTATCGACCCATTGAGTTAGTTGTATCCAGGAATTAGCATACATGGTCCAACGCGCACAAACATATCATGCATATACTGCACCATAAAAGTTAATGTCACAACATAAAACAACCAATGTTAACGCATAACATGCAGATCAAACAGTAAACCTTTTTTTAACGGAATAGTAGTTTATCATGTCGAGCGTCGCCACCGAGATTTCCCATGGAATTGGGAATTCAAAGACATCCTGTGTGCTCGCCCACTCCAGAGTCAAGTGCTTTGTTAATACTCACTCTTCTTTTAACCACTTTTGTCGGAGTGGCCAGTGTCCTATTTCCTCCCAGGATTCTGCAGGAGCATACTTGCTAATTGCTTTTAGCTGGTTTTGAAGGACACCTGTGGTGGAAGTGTAATATCTGCTAATGAACAGGGGGTTGGAGTGGGGGGGGGGTGGCTGTGCCACGTGTACCCACTTTGGGGAGTGGATGAGGAATGGAAGATGGTCAGATTTTCCACTTGGAGAAGCAAATGGCAAACTAGCAGTATAAATTTGAGTAGCATAAGGAAAAATATACATTCTTTCTTTCTTCCAAAGGTATTTTGTTTTGTTCCACAATGTAAACAAATCACAATAAATCAAACCCTACAAATATAGATAATTGTATTAAAATGTGACCTAAATAACCAGTTATTTAGACATGCGACATGAGACATGAACTCAAACATGTTTACGGGGCACTATAGCTTGCGTACATAAGACACATTAAAGAATAACATGTGCTGCAATCTAATATCATCAGCGGTACAGACGGAAGGAAAGTGACATTGTCGTGGTGGATGACGGATGATTGGGATGCTATCTCAGAAACAAAGTACAGCACTAGGGACTTTATTTAGGATGCAGGTATTGGTTTAAAGATATATGATTACGTACCTCTCAGGGATATTATAATTGCTGCAATCTCAACATTGTTTTTCATAAAATGAAGTGCTGTGTTTGAAGAAAGACGGTGCGGCATGTGTGTGTGTGGGTGTGCGTGTGCGTGTGTGGGTGTGTGTGTACGTGCGTGCATGTGTTTATGTGTGCGTGTGTATCAGATGTTTCAACCTTTCCTATTAAATGATAAGAAGGCCATCACCGGACAGCCTGCATGCCAAAAGACTCTCAGGTAAAAACAACGCAGTCAATTCAATTTATTCCCTCTTCTGTGTCATTCTTCATCCAAGAAGGCTCTGAGTGAAGGTTATACAGGAGAAAGCCTATTGGAGCGTGGATTGAATGAATCCACACACACATGCCATCAACACTCACACTCATCTCCCCATCCGCAACCCACACAGGGTCAATAGACAAGGTTCAATTTTGGGACGGTCCACGTTTGGAATATGCAGCCATGGTTTTTAGTCTTTATGTAGTATCCTTCACCACTTTGGCCTGTGGCGGTACAATGTCAACAACAGATGCAAGTCTCTCTCTCATATTAAAAACGTATTAAAATATCAATATATATTAAATCGTCAATGTCCCAAAAGTTTATTTTGACCTGCCAAGTCTTGGAAAGTGAGTACAGGATGTGGAGACGGCACAACACATTTGTGTCCAATCAAATGAGCCCATGACCATGTACAGTTACGGATGCATAGGCCTTTACCACAAGAAAGACCCATAAGACTCTTACGTAAGAGTGTCGCGCCATAGTATAGTATATACATTATATACATTATATACAAAGATGCACACACATACTGAATATCTAATGTTGAAATGCGTCAATCCTAGTTATTTTCCTGTTAGTTCTTTAAAACTTCACCACTAAAGCATTCCCGTGGACTGCGCTAAGTGTCTGTAAGTAGTGCCTGGCCCGACAGGACTTTCCTATCACTATCCCAATGAATGCGATGCAGGGCTCTTAAAGTCCTCCCATATTGCGTAATCATCTCTTCCCAGTGCCGGTATCCATCTCTTCCCAGTGCCGGTATCCATCTCTTCCCAGTGCCGGTATCCATCTCTTCCCAGTGCCGGTATCCATCTCTTCCCAGTGCCGGTATCCATCTCTTCCCAGTGCCGGTATCCATCTCTTCCCAGTGCCAGTATCCAACTCTTCCCAGTGCCGGTATCCATCTCTTCCCAGTGCCGGTATCCATCTCTTCCCAGTGCCGGTATCGACCCCCCACCGCAAATCTTTCTAAAACCTCATGTCTAATTATGTGTAATAACGTCTGCATGAGAGACAAATAAATAAATGAGCTGGAGCCTATGCTGCAGGCACTCACACACTTAGCATTAGATGCACTTTTTTTTTATTGGGTGGTCGTCATAAGATAATATGGTACTTATTGTAATTAATCCCAGATGGGAAATTCGGGTCATCTCCCAATGTCTAATTGAAGGGTTTATTTTGGCTGTGGTTGGCACTTCCTGGTTAATTGTATTTGTTTTATAATGGGTTCATGACTTCACAGTCATGGAGGTTCAAGCCTTCCAACAATAAAAAAAAATAAAACTAGACCCTTCCCACTCGTTCCCCTCCAAATGAATTCAACCTCAAAATCACATTTTGTTCAGTGTTTGTAGCACTCAATTGGAGTAAAACGCTGACCTGAAGAGTACACAACCACTCATAGATATCAGTACTTCTGTGTACGAACACAGCAGGGGACGAAGAAGAAAATTTTATTCAACTAATCAACTTTATCATCAACCGTGGGTAAATGTATTCCTCTGAAGTAAACTTGACCCATCCTAGCCTGTTAGGAGCAGTGCTGGCCCGGGAACCAACTCCAGTTTTTAGGGTCACTTGCCTTGGTTATGGGCAGGGCAGGAGTTTTATCTTGCATGTTTTGTGTTGTGGGAGGTAAACCAGTTGCGAGGCAGCTATATCCCGATCAAGATCAAGCGAGCAACCGTCTTGCCAGGCTTCAAGTTCTGCGCTTATGGCCGAACCACAGTGATTCAGAAAAATAAGCCATGAGGAACTACGGTGATAGACGGTGATAGATGGTGATGGACAGATGGTTCATCCAATCATCTGCCAACTATTCTTTTAAAGTGGCCCCCTTTTCTGAACAGTTTCCAAGGACGACTTTCCAGATGGTTCCACCTTCCAACAAACCACCTGGTGAGTCAGGTTAGGAGACCAGAGGTCCTGGAGGAAACCCACTGGGAGAACAGGCAAACTCCACACAGAAAGGCCAGAGTGGAAAGTCTCCTGGTGGCAGTGGTTGGAGGGTGCTGGGTCCTTGGGATTGGAGGTCAGGCGATGCCGTTAACCTGCCACCCTTAATCACTTTTCACTATAAGAATGAATATGTGTAATCCACTATCGACCCCCCACCCACCCACCCCACCCCCACCCCCACCCAATTGGCTGGCCTTTGTTCAATCATGCTCGGCCCGATTTGGATCAAGTGGATGGGAGAAGCATACAAACCAGACGTAATTGGCAGCAAAAGGGGATGGGGGTTGGGAAATGGGTCGATGGTTGGTTCAACTTAAATGATTGTCCTACACGGAGCAGGGGAGGAAAGCAGTCAGATATGCTGATTACTCTGGCTCGTTAGCCCAGCTGGCTCACTGGTGTCCTCTCCTATGGATTACAATACATTGTTTAGATTAGGATAAATACAAAGTATTGATTTCATGGGGGGGGGGGGGGCGTCCTTCAGACCAAATTGGGGGAGTAATGAAGATAAAGGTATGTGTGTGAGGTCATCATCTACATGATGATTACCTCTCTGATGGCTCCTGGCAGCACAATGCGTTCTTAGCTACTTTATTCAGCCCTGCTCCTTGGTTGAGGTCGAGATGATGTGTTTAACTCCCAGCCGGAAGGTACTGTGTTCGATCCCTAATGTCCATCCACAGCCTAACCTGTAGCAGGCATGCCTGAGGAAGAGGCCCAACCCTTGCCTGCTCCGAAGTGCCATGCATCTCAATTGACTGTCAGGTTGTTTTAGAACAAAGTATCTCCTGAACAAGTTCGTTCATTCATTCTATCTTTAAATTGATCCAAGAAAAACCTTTTGGGTGGGCCCTCATTTACAATGATGCCGAAAGTATAGCATAGAGAGAGAAAAACAAACAAAAACAAAACAAATTGGTCACAAGGCTTGTTAGTCTAACAGCTTTAATTGGCACTTATATTAGCATGTTAACATTATCAATACCCACAATCTTCAACCTAGCCTGACATCGGCAGACAAATTCGCAAATGCGTATTAGTCTCCAAGGGGCTTTATCAACGGTCGCAGACAAAAAGGCCTATGGATGCAATTGGTTGACCCTGCAACCAATCAGAGCAATGAAACATGAAGGGCAAGACACATACGGCAGAGCAAATAAAAACATGAGCTCACAGATGAAGCGAGTTCCCAGTCTATCTTGTACCATATTGTACATGACTATTTTCCACGTAGTCATTTTAGACACTTTTATCCAAAGGGACTGACTGATTGTTTTTGGCCGAGGCGTTAATGAGCAGAGGGGAAGTATTGGTAGAAAAATAATTTTGCCGTTTGTTTTTAAACTTGATGAATGTATGAATAAATATATACAGTGCAAAAAGTAGAAAATACTAACTTTACAAAACAAACAAAAACAAGACACTGTGGCCAGCTATTAGGGTCCACACAGTTAGACGAGTGTTCCTCCTGTGTGCACCCACCGCTGCCTGAGACATAGGCCTGCTAATTAAAACTCCCCCACTGGGTTGAATGAGCTCTACATAGACTGACTCCTCCTATCAGCCCTGTCCATTCAAGAGAAGAAATATACATCAAACGTAAAAATGGACAACTAGATAAAACTAATAAGTATTACCGTAATGCAATCATAATGAAACAATCAATATTTTGTGTTACCATGATTAAACATTCGAAAGAAGTCCCTAAACGCAATATCCATATGCACAAATAAACTAAATGGATAAGGTAAACGGAAATGGGACAGCGTTATTATGCGATGATAAAATGTGCTGTATAATACAAATAAATGTCCCGATCAGATTTATGTATTTACAAAGTCAACCGATTCTAATGAGTAACATTGCAAGTGACTGTTACCACTATGACGCCCACGCTGTGACTCCAGCATCACGTAAAAGAATTGTGGTCCTTGTTTTGCAATACAACAACGAATACAAAAACTGAAAACAAGAGAATTCAGTTTTGTGGGTTATTTCAATTATTAAAAAGTATTGCATTATTCAAAAACGTAATAGTAAATCAGCGCACACACACATACACACACACTGGACCCAGACACCTATAAAACAAATTAAAGCAGAATGTTCCAGGGGAGGTAATTGTAAAGTTGAGACTTCAAATGGCAAACGCATCACCACGGCCAAGTTTAATGAAAATGTGACCGATTGCACTTTTAAAATATGCCTATACTTTTTCAAAGTCTTGTTGTTTTTTTGTTTGGATTGTCTCAAAGGGACCACGTCCCATTCCCCTGACTTAAATCCTGCATCCTGTCAAATGTGCACTTGATATTCTACAGATATCATGGCCCTTCTATCCTCTTGTTCTTTTGAATCTCCACAAAAAGTGATGGTGAAAGGTGTTATGGTGACAAGTGGTCCACCAAAGCACTTTGCATTTGGCTGTGCATAATTGAGATGGCAGGTCAGAACAAACGGTTTCTGCCTTGTGAATAAGAAATAGAGGACAAGGCCGTTAATTCTTTCTCTTATCGCTGACATTCCCCAAATTACCAAAATCACCAATGAATGTGTGTGTGTGTGTGTGTGTGTCTGTGTGTGTGTGTGTGTCTGTGTGTGTGTGTGTGTGTGTGTGTGTGTGTCTGTGTGTGTGTGTGTGTGTGTGTGTGTGTGTGTGTGTGTGTGGGATCGTGTTTAAATCATAAGGAAATCTATCTTTCTAGTGGAAGATGGAAGATAAACTTCTTTGTGCTGTAAACGTCCATTTATCTGAAAGCAGATTAAAGCAAGCATTAGGGCCTTATATATTTACATCTGTTACAAGCAGCCAGGATAATAAAGAAGTTTAGCAACCCAGGGTATGTGCAGCAGCCATCTCTATGCGCAAATATTATTGGCTGTTGATTCAAATCCTGGGGAACTTATATCAGTGATTTGCTCCTGACTCAGGACCTTATATCTGCATACAGTATACGATTATGATCACCGATTTAAGAATGACCTTCCTTGAATCTAGTTGTACATTTGGACGGATTGTCTCAGGATTCACCAATTTCAGTTCTCCCTGCAATAAAGAGCCCAACCTAGGAGGTGAAGAGACTCATTTTCAGGTGTAGAGATGTCCAGAGAAATAAGCCAGGTGAAGTCAATATAGCATATTGTATGTCACATATACATGCATATTTCTTTATTTTCCCATGCCAAACCGCTGACTTATAACAGCAGCGTCAGGATGATTTGAATGTCCTGTTCCGATGGGCTTCTAAACACAGATGTTTCTGGGTGAAATGTCCCCAGTCCCGTACTGTCAAACGACATGTGCTTCAGCGAGATGCGAGGACGGACGCCGCACAGCGAAGCAACAGGGCATTTAATTGTTGGCCATAATTGTTCACCAGCTGTTGCAAACTTGTGTGTAGAAACACAACGTCGTCAGTTTCAATAACGACAATGTGGCAATAAAGATGGGGCAATAAAGAGAAGTGTGTGTGTTCTCTTTGGCCTTGTCATTTAAGCCCTCTGTTATGTTGTCATTTATCAGTTTCTGCTGGAAATAGTTTGTATGTTTGTTTGGGGAGGGGGTGTACGAATGTGTGTGTGTGTGTGTGTGTGTGTATGCATGTGTGTGTGTGTGTGTGTGTGTGTGTGTGTGTAGGTAAATGGGTGTACTAATTTAAGTGTTTGTGTGGGAGGGAGGGCTGGATGTGCATGTTCTTGTGTGTATGCGTGTGTGTGTGTGTGGAGGGGGTGCATTGATATGTATGTGTGTGTATGCGTGTGTGTGTGTGTGTGTAGGTGGATGGGTGTACTAATATAAGTGTGTGTGGGGGGGGGCTGGATGTGCATGTTCTTGTGTGTATGCGTGTGTGTGTGTGTGGAGGGGGTGCATTGATATGTATGTGTGTGTGTGTGCGCGCTACGATATGTGTGTAGGTGGAGAGTTGATTTAATGTCTGTGTGTGTGTTGGTGGATGTGAGTGTTTCAGTGTGTGGGTAGGTATGTAGCTGTATTAATGTGCGTGCGCATGCATTTATGTGTGTGTGAGTGAGGTCAATTGCTGACAGAGAGTCGTCTCCAGCATGCCTTCAGCGAGCCAATTAGACGGCAGCCTAGGGCGAGCCTGGTGCCGTACATTAACCTGCCACACGCTGACGGCTCAAAATGAAGGAGGGCTTGATTTTGAAACCAAATGTGCCAACAGTGCACATCAGTGAACAACGGACTGAAAGACTCCTTTCAAGTCCCATAAAAGACGTCTCTCAACGCTGACACTGCGATTATTCTATTTCTTCCGAGTTGCGGAACCAAGGTGAGCGGCGTCTTGGGGCCGCTCTGAGCGGTGATATTTAAAGGATGCTTAATGTGGTCAGAGCGCCGCAAAGCGAGTCACACTGCAGTGTCAGGATTCAAATGGCATCCACCTTGTTCGACTGATATCCCCAGTCGTGAGAAGCCGACAACCATCCCTTTCCTCTCTCTTGTGAGTTGTGACACAGCGTGGGGTTGCTTGGAGGAGTGGGGGGGGGGGGGGGGGGGGCGGCTGAACCAAAGGTATGTAAAGTCGGGTCAGGGAGTGTTTAGCGTATAACTGCCCCTATAGCAGGTGACCCATATTGTCAAAGATAGAGCTAAAGTCTTCGGAAGATTACTGTATGTAATGGGTGGGTGACTGTATGGAGTTCCCTTGGGTCAGTGAGCCAATTAATGCACATGCACAGATTTCGTGGGGGCAAGCACCTTTCCTTATAAAGACCTTTGTGGATGGCCTTCGTGATGTTTGTGTCTGGCAAATATTGGAGCGCATGTGGCTAGCTGTGATGCAGTGCTTCAATTGAATCCATCTGGATTACACAATTTCCTCTCTACCATTAATCCAGTACATCATATCTTATCTTGGATCATTGAGGCATTGGGGATCAGATCGGTTTGGAGATGCCAACACCCTCCCAACTGCTTTATCCTATCCTATCCTAAAACCCCAAATCCTATTATATAAAGATTAGAACACAAAACCGCAGCCCGATATATAAGTAAACTCACGCAATCTTCTTGACTAATGGATTTGTTGCCTTTGCGGACCAGATATGCAATGCTTTATGGGTGTAGATTCAACTGGTCGACTGGTTCAATTAGTGTAGTTGCTGGGAAGATATTAAGGAACAGATGATGAAGGCTACCAGAGGGGTAAACAGAGGACCAGGAGGGACCTTCTGCTTTGGTTTGAGCTATCGCTCTATCAATTGCATACCTTGCCCATATTACTTGATACTTTTGCCATGCTATTTTGTTTATTTCATCTAATATAAAGATTATTTTACTTCCCTTTTTACTTTACCCTTCTACTTTTTTGGCTTGGATATTTAAAATGTTGTTAATACTTATTTCTCAAGCAATTTTTTTATATTTATATATTATTACAAATAGTAGTACAACAAATCAGACATTAGATTAATATCTAAAGTCTGATGGCAGACAACCTCAAATGTGGGTGAACAGGGCTTTCACTTTCTCACGCTTCAAATTTGATTCGACCAATCATGTTGCTGGAGGCAAAGACTGTCTGCGCGTAAGCGTAATTGGCGAATACAAACTCGACCAGCAGTACCAGACTATCAAAAAGTGTCTTTAAAGGTTTGAAATCAACATTGTGTAAACTGGCCACTGTTGAAATACACTTATTAAAATCCACTTCTGAAAGCTTCATCCACTCGCGCCAATTCGTTTTCTTCGGTAGAGAATCTATTTAATGAAACAGGAAACAAGGCATAACTTCGTCCCTTGCAGTTATTGGTTACCCGCCCAGGCTTTGTGCCTTCTCCCCCCAGATGTTCTGCTACAACATAGTACGACTGCTGGATCCCAGATGATACAAATAGTATTGCTGATTGCTATTGTACAGCGCATATCCATGTGTGTGTGTGTGTGGTACAATGTCAGCTCATATATATTAGTGTAGTGAGAAATATGTCTGATTAGTATTACCCTCAATTTACTCTTCTGCATGGGTAGACTTAGCTGAAAGTTATTTGGGTGCACATACTTACTAATCTAGCAATGTTAAGAGTTCACATTGAATCTCTTTCTCTCTCAAAGTGTATGGAGATTGTTCAGCCAGAGCCTTGCTCTCTCTCTCTCTCCCTCCCCCCCTCTCTCTCTCTCTCTCTCTCTCTCCCTCTCTGTCTCTCTCTCTCTCTCTCTCTCTCTCTCTCTCTCTCTCTCTCTTTCTTTTCACTCCCATTAGTTTAGCACCGCGGGGCAGTACCTGAAAAAAAGAAAAGATAACACTAACTCACATTGATCCTCCTTTTTCGTCTCTTTTGTGGACTGATCACACTGGAGACAGTTGACCGGAGGTGGTTGCGTCGCTGAAGCCCAATGTCAAGTCTGACTCAGGGGCAGGGCGAGAGGGATGCATTATGCACATGCTCTCTTGGTAAACACTATAGAAAATGGCCTTGTGGAGCTTAATCTCTAGCTGTCTCATTGGATGTGAAACACCATGCTGCAAGCTCTGCCTCTCAGGTGAACGTGAGTCAACATTTGCAAAGAACATTGGCTGGACGTTCGTTGAATTCGGTCGGAGGAAGCCAGCGGTTGAATTTGATGTGTTATTTATAGGGGGGAACACTTGGGTCAATAATAAACCAATCGTATATGCACACCCGTCAGATGGTTTATATTTCTTCTTCTTCCAGACTTTGAAGAAAGCCGTACGGCTTAAGTCTTTTCATCGTCAAAGGTCAGCAAACGCGGTGGCTTTATCTCCACGATTCCGCATTTTACGATAAATAAAACGGTCTCGCTGTGCAGATAACTCAAATCCCTGCTTGAGCTGTCAAGGGAGGTAGATAAACAATATATATATATATATATATATATGTGACATTGTTTTTAACAGCGACAACAGCCTGCGTCTCCTGAGAGTCTGTTTTATGGTGACTCTGAGAGGGATGTGAGTGAAAGAGAGGCTGTTGATATATCCGAGAGAGCGCCGTGAGATCTCCTCCCAAGATCTTCTTCTGTGGTATTAAATGGTTACTTCCATAAGGAGCTTCCTCAGGTGGCCTCTTGAGCAGCAGACGATGGCCCCTTCTTTCACTCCTTTGCCGGGGGATTTCAACAGTAACACAGCGAAATAAAATGGCGCTGAATGTTGTTCTCTAGCCACATGTCACTCCATATATATTTATAGCACATGTGTATGTATATGTAGTTAATGTAACAGTCAAGTGGCCAAGCACCTTTCAGTACTTTCTGAAAGGTACTTAAAAGCTTACTTAAACCCCTATTAATTAACTGGATGTCGCTTTGAATAAAAGTTAAACCGTAGGATAACTTTTCAGGGCGTTTGAATGTTGCCCTGCTCTGCATGTTGTATTCTACATCTGGAGTCAAGCATTTTAGTCATCACAGGTAGAAGACAAATCAATATCACTCCAGATCAATTTTTTAAATTTAATTAAGGAGCGGCCCTAGGACAAAGAGGAGGGCTTTGTTTTTGGTATGTTATTAAGTTTGGTATGGTGATATTCATACTGCCTCCCATTTTCCAATCAAAATGTTGAGCTGAATAAGATAATGTGATCAGATAAACTTTATTAATCACAGACTGGACATCAGCTTACCAAAGGTCAATGTGC
>JACYXH010000658.1:1911841-1916841 GCA_026745465.1 Lota lota
CAGCCTCCTAGTTACCAGCAGCAGCCTCCTAGTTACCAGCAGTAGCCTCCTAGTTACCAGCAGCAGCCTCCTAGTTACCAGCAGCAGCCTCCTAGTTACCAGCAGCAGCCTCCTAGTTACCAGCAGCAGAGTCCTAGCGAGCACCAGCCTCAAAAACAGCAGCAGCCGTCTGGCAAGCAGCCCCAGCAACCTCAAAAGCAGCAGTTGTTTTAATATAAGCCCCTGCAGCAGCATCCTAGCTACCAGCAGCAGCCTCAAATGCAGCCTACTAGATACAACCACTACCAGCCTACTAACTACCAGCAGCAGCCTCCTAGCTACAGCCCCCAGTGGCAGCTTTGAATAGAGCAGCAGCAGCAGCATACAAGCTACCAGCAGCAGCCTCCTAGCTACAGCCCCCAGTGGCAGCTTTGAATAGAGCAGCAGCAGTAGCCTACAAGCTACCAGCAGCAGCTTACTAGCTACAGCCCCCAGTGGCAGCTTCAAAAGCAGCAACAGCCTCCTAGCTGCCAGCCTTCTAGCTACGTTCAGCAGGCTCAAAAGCAGCAGCAGCTGCCTCTTAGCTACAGTCCCCTGCAGCCTCAAAAGCAGCAGCAACCTCCTTACTACAGTAATATATCATTTGTTCCCTATGTGGATTCAATTGGGTATGTTTTCTTAATTATGAACAATATTGAAAGGTATCAAAGGATCTAACTTCCTGAATTATCATTATCATAACATTATCATTTGCAACAAGTGGATAATTGGAGTTCTTGCAATTACATGGTTCTACAAGCCTAATTGTATCTATGTACAGCCAAACAATACAACTGTCATTTTTTACTTGTTTCTTTTATTGACCAGTCCGCATGCCAGCAGTTGTCTTAAAACTGGACACCCATTTGAGCAACTGTTTAAATTGTTCAAAATGCATTTCCGATGGTTTGTTACAAGGGGACAAACACAATGCTACAGTTCAATGTGGAGAACGTACTTGTACAATGATCCCCCCCCCCCCCCCCCCCCCCCCCCCCCCCAGAAATAATAAATGGGTGAACTCGTTGTTAAACATGAAGTCACCATGAAACTTAAAGTACATGACAGATCTCTTTAACGGCAAGTAGTAAATAATGTCAAGCCATTAGACTGATTCAAACTCTTTTTTTCCGTGGCACACTAGCTAATGCAATAAAACAAAATTAGAAGACAGTGGCCATGTGTTTTACACTCAGCCTGAAGGCTTGTCTCTTTCAATTGTGATTCTACCATAGCAAAAACCATGTCAGGGAGTGGTATACAATGACTAGCGGCACAGCTGGGATGCATCATACGTCCAGCAGGGTGTTATAGCTTTTGTACAACAGCGCACTTAACACTTAAAAACATGGCCGGCGATTTAACATATAAAAATGTATATAATCTTAAGGTATTAAAACCTTAAAGGGGTCAGACACATTTTGAGAAAAGCAGACTTGAGAATACAACTCACAGATTAATGAAACATACACATTCTAACTAGGCGAGGAGACAAGAAGGGAAAATGGAGAAAAATGTTTCAAGAAAAGGATCCAGAGGGAATAAACGGGGATGGAAAGGAAACACAAAAGCTGCCAGCCGCAGCTTTTAACACCCTCAGTGAGTGATGAAAGTCATTTTGGCTTTACAGTCATGATGGTATGCCCAGCCCCCTCTCACTCTGGCAACTCCTCACTACACACCCCAAACAGGTGTTTTTACATGTGTGTGTGTGTGTATGTGTTTTTGTGTATGCACTTGTGAGAAGGTGTCAGTGGTTAGTGTGCATTGATGCATGTGTATGTGTATGTGTATGTGTGTGTGTGTGTGTGTGTGTGTGTGTGTGTGTGTGCATGTGTATGTAGTTGTGTATGTGTGTGTGTCCACCTGCATGTGTGCATCTTCATTTGTGTGTGTTTGCTTGCCCTTGAAGTATGTTTTTGTATTTCCTCATCTTTGCTCAACAGACCATGGGAGGTTGCCTGTTTGTGTGTGTCCACGCCTGTGAGAGAGAGTTGAGTGCATGCCAACCTCTTGGTGCCCTGTGTGAGAATGGATTTATCCTGTCCCATCCCCCCCCCCCCCCCCCCCCCCCCCCCCCCCCCCCCCCCCCCCCCCCCCCCCCCCCCCCCCCCCCCCCCCCCCTCCCCACCACCAGTGTGATGGACAAGACCCGGGCCTCTTCCATCCCTCTGCACCCTTTGATCCATGTGGTGTCTGCAGCTCAGCGAGCGGCCCGCTGTCTATTCCTCACCACACACACACCTCGGGGTTAACGTGCACACACACACACACACACACACACACACACACACACACACACATGTCTGCACACATCCACTTACGCATACTACTCGTATCGAGACAAACAAATTGACCACTATACAAGACTACTTTTGCATTTAGAAGTGTGTGTGTGTGTGTGTGTGGTTGTGTGTGTGCATGGATTAATCACTATTAATTATTATGTATTCATTAATTATTAATGACTTAATGAATGCAATGATATTGTTTTTCACTTATTCGTTTTTTTATCTAGTTTTTACCGTGCAGTGTAAGCATAGGCTATATGTTTGTCTTGGTTGAAAGACAATGATGCTGTTTGAAAAAAAGAAGACAACACAAAAACATAGAAAACCCTAAATAGATGTGTTTGTTCAGCCTACATTACCGCAACATCTCTGCAATAGTTGTGTCTATCGAACGTTCTAGCTATTACGAACATCTTTCACTTCTTTCCTCATATTAATTTCTCATATAAATTTCACTGTCCCTCTCTCCGTCTCTCTTTCCCTATTTGCTTTCCTTGAGATGAAAACCAAAAAGAAACGGTCTTCTGTCACCTCTACGCAGTGCACATTTCTCCCCTGTTTCACAGTCAGTGTGATGGCCATTCCATTCGAGAAATGGTTCTTGTTAGAAAAAGGACCAAACAGATTCAAATAAAGGCGCCATTAGAAACTAACCTAACTAAGAAAGGGAAGGTGAGGACATGTGGTGTGCAGCGTGAATATAGTGACACATTTCTCCACTGACAGAGCTAGTAGAATTGGAAAACACAAAATTGAAAAGTCTTGAATGCTCTGCTGGTGTTGAATGATTTCAAACAACTATTGGAGAGCTATCTATATGGAAAGTAGAAGCAATATTTTTTTCTCGATTTGATTGAATGCAAATGTGACAAAACACGCTAGCCTACTCCAGGTTTTGTTATGATATTGGCTAAAACATTTGCCTACCAGTGTGGGCAATTTAGCAAAAAATGGCTTATTATTTTTTCTGAAAGAATAAGAAAATAGGTCAAAATAGGTGAATTGGTGAAGATTTTGAGTGAACATTTGAATGAATTTATATGTTTATATGTATTTTTTATAATTTAAGAGGGAACAGGTCTTACATTTTTGTAGAATTTTGGTAAGTCAAATTAAAACGTTTTTAGAGACGTTTAAAATCGGTTGAAAGCAGAATCCTGCATACAAGTTAATATTTACATGAAGTTACGGCGTTTCGGACTTTGAGGATGTACAAACTACACAAAACAGCATTTAATGTATGCTAATGACCTCTGATCGAAGGTGTAATATATGCTAATTAATTAAGAACACCTGACAACACTGAACTAGCTGTAACTTTAAAAAGTATTGAAAGAAACCCTTGACAAGATGTAGGGAGGCGCCATTTGAGGCAGTACTTTCTTTCGTTCTTTTTCTGTTAATGTGGCTGTTAGCGTTAGTGTGCCTCGTCATATTCAGCACGGCTATCATAGGTCCCCCATTTGAATTTAGTGACCGAGACAATTTGACATTGTCACAGTCTAACAGAGCGAACAGGAGCTGCAAATAATTGGGCAAATACACAATGGTGAATCATTTGAAAAAAAAGAACCCACACGTGTTGCATTGCGTTACCATAAAACGTTGTCGTCAAGTAAGAAGACACCTAGATGGTCCCACACACAGATGATCATAGACACACCCTTGGTGTGAAGCTGAACCATGCTAACACTGCTTAGCCAGGCCTGGTGATGGGCGAGAGACGCAGCAAGAGATGGAGGGAGAGAGAGTACATTAACAGAGGGGGAGAGAGAGAGATGGAGGGAGAGAGAGTACATTAACAGAGGGGGAGAGAGAGAGATGGAGGGAGAGAGAGTACATTAACAGAGGGGGAGAGAGAGAGATGGAGGGAGAGAGAGTACATTAACAGAGGGGGAGAGAGAGAGATGGAGGGAGAGAGAGTACATTAACAGAGGGGGAGAGAGAGAGATTGGGTGCAAGGGCGAAAGAGAGAGATGGAGGGAAGAGGGTAGAAGAGATGCGAAGAAAACATGCTTTGCGTTCATTTATTTCAGCAACACACTTCATTTCAACTTGTTTTGACAGGTAAGAAAGATGTGGCCAACCAGTTGAAAGTTGATTAAAATCAAGCTCATCGATTTTGGTGCCGAATACTGAACCTTTGTCACTTGTTACAACCCAGTCTCGCCCTGATGTGTACAAATAACATTTAACACCTGCAAACTGCTTGGCATTATAGGCTTAACTCAGATGTTGGGTTTCTATGCGCAAAATCTCTCATAGGAGTAAATTGTGTATAAAGTGTATGGGCCACAGTTTGTAGGGTTTTTGTTACTTGTATGCATCGGGGTAAGACAAGAGCCTTTACCACGGACCTGCAAAAGGATTGTTTGTTGTTCTAAAATCATACGATCTGCTCCAGGACGCTGAACTCAAGATCTGACTCTTTATAACAGGGCAGGTCATTTACACTCTGTTGAAACCCCCCATTTCAGCTTTTTCCTGAGATCGTGGCACTAAGAGCCTCATAAAGTGCTTTCTTACAGTAAAAGCAATTTATGAGGGAAATGAAGAGAGATACACACAGCCACTCTGTGGGGAGACGACAGAACAAAATGGCTCATTACAATAAGCCACCTATTCATTTACAGCACAACCTCTGTTAACCCCCCCCTCTCTCTCTCTCTCTCTCTCTCTCTCTCTCTCTCT
>JACYXH010000658.1:1921841-1997594 GCA_026745465.1 Lota lota
ACTTCAGAAATTCGGCAATTCAATACATGTCATCGGGATTGCGGATCCGGTTGGCTGAAGCTGATCTAATGGCCTGTGAACTAAGGTTGAGTGACGACGCCCCTAAACAATCCCTGCCCACAGCACACTTTCTAGACCTAATGAAGCGAAGCAAATATGGACTGGCTGCACGAGGCAAAAAAGATGACTTATTGTCAGAATTGCCTTTTAATAAATATGCTTGTTATAGAATAGAAAGCATGGACAGCAATCCATGGTTTCATAATAGGCTACATTTCAAGGTGAGAGGTAAGCTATTCCTACTCAAGACAGTATTAAAAGGTAAGAAAATGTTGCTGAATATAATGACCATAGGTGTCTTATAGATAGACTGCAGTTATTGAAAATACAACCCTCAGCAATCACTTAGGTCTGTTGTTGTTGTTGTTGTTGTTGTTTTTTCCCATTGCATTGGTACAAATAAACCAGAGTCGGCTAGCAGTGAAGCCAGCCTGGGGAATGAACATTTGTCCAGATTAGGGAGTAAGCCAACAAATATAGCTTGCCTCTTGCTGATTTTCTCATTATCTTTCTCATATAGTAGCTGTGCATCGTGTGTTGCTCCCGTTCCCATGCAGGCGAGTGCTGTAATTAACCTGCTCCGAGTGTCCCGCTGTTGCTCGCAACGTGCTTCCCGGCTGCTTTGCTGGACTGGTTTTGGTGGATCCTTAGTGCCATCTATTGGCAAAAAAAAAAAGAGATGAAATTATATATTAAAACAAAATCGGAAAGGGTTGACGCTAGCAGACTTTTATGGTGAGAAAAAGAGACGATGACCATTTTTATTTTAAGCATTCATTTGAACATTTTACTTGATACACTTTTCTGGACAACCATCCAAATCCTTTGCATGTTCATACGAATAACAAAGAAAACCACTTGTTTGGTCGTTTTTTTTATTTCACCAACAGGAGGTCACTTGCAACAAAATGCTCATCATGTCCTTCGCCAAGTGCTAGCTTAAACATTTGTTTTGGCATCACGTGGCGTGCATAGCCTAGCTCACCCACTCAGTTTCCCGCCATCTGGAGAGTGCAGGTGGGCGGGTGGCGAACTGTTCACCAACTTTTATTTGTATTCATTCCGTTTTACAGGTTTATTTTGTAATGTTGGTAGGTGCTTCTGCTTTGGTTTTATTGGCAAAGGACGACTTGACTGAAACGGGTTGTCTACAATTACTACATCTTTGCCATATTCCCTTATCCCCCCCCCCCCCCCCCCCACACACACACACACACACACACACCTACTCTCTCTCTCTTCTCTCTCTCTCTCTCTCTCTCTCTCTCTCTCTCTCTCTCTGTCTCTGTCTCTGTCTCTGTCTCTCTCTCTCTCTCTCTCTCTCTCTCTCTCTCTCTGTCTCTCTCTCTCTCTCTCTCTCTGTCTCTCTCTCTCTCTCTCTCTCTCTCTCTCTCTCTCTCTCTCTCTCTCTCTCTCTCTCTCTCTCTCTCTCTCTGTCTCTCTCTCTCTCTGTCTCTCTCTCTGTCTCTCTCTCTCTCTCTCTGTCTCTGTCTCTGTCTCTCTCTCTCTCATCAAAGTGAAAGGAACATGGGCTCATCCTACCTCCCGCTAGGCACCACATTGGTCTATTTCACGGGCCCCGGCAATGCGGCGCACCTGGCTTTGATCTGCACCTAATTGACCGTGGCATGTGGGACACTCGACGTCTTTGGTCCTATCGCATTCAAGCACTCCTCTGGTCTCTCTCGCCCACTTCTGTGGAACAGTGGAGCCACTACTTACAGCCCCGAGGCACTTTGGCAAATTCCCTCTCTCTCCAACCCCCCCATCTCTCTCTCTTTCTCTCTCTCTCTTCACCACTCTATCTCTCTCTCCTCTCTCTCTCGCTTCATCACTCTTTCTCTCTCTCTCTTCATCACTCTCTCTCTCTCCTCTCTCTCTCGCTTCATCACTCTTTTTCTCTCTCTCTCTCTCTCTTCACCACTCTCTCTCTCCTCTCTCTTCATCACTCTCTCTGTCCTCTCTCTCTCTTCATCTCTCTCTTTCTCTCCCGGGCCCTCTCTCTCATGCCCTCTCCCTCTCAACATTTTCTTTAGTTATTTTTTATTCGATTCTCTCCCATCCGTCCTCTATGCTCTTTAAATCTGTGATGTGTAGCTTATTATTCTTATTTTTATTCTTAATCATGGTAGCTATCACTCTTTCTGTCTGACCACGTGTTATCAGGTGCCATAAATGAAATGGCAGAGATTCAAAGGTTCAAATGAAGCCATGTGATTGATGATGGATAAATGATAGGTTATACACTGTTATTTAGAACACAGCTTAATGTGCTGTTAAAACAATTATAAATAGCCAATGTGTAGAGTATTACAGTTGAGCAGGTTGTTGTATGTTGTTATACATATATACTTTGTGATATTCATCATATTGCTGTTAAGTATACCATACACTTGCAGAATGAACTGGATAAAGATTCCAGTCACATAGAACACAGTAAGGTTAAAATAAATGCTGAAGGACCACTTTGTGGCTCTGGGACTCTTTGTTTGCCTATTCATTTAACCAAACTTAAAGCACACAATCACGTTGACCTTGAAAGTCCCCCTCTGGCACATATACAAGCACTGGGAACGCACGTATCTCAAGGATTCCAGTGAGGCCTACTTTAGCCCCCCCTATGTGCAGTCAACAGTATCACACATGGTTCATCCCTCACTTCAAGTTGCTTGTGTTTGTGTCTCTGCTCAGGCTAACCTTTCATTCTCTCCATTGCTCAAACATGTTTACAAATCAATGCCAAGTGGGCCGTGTTAAAAAGCAAGACAATTTATACCCATAGCCAGGCAGTATGTGGCCGTATAAGAGACCCACACACAAACCGATTTTTACAAACAACCCCACCTTTTTATTTTCGACGTTACCTCTGCCTGACTCATCGAAAAAGGTACACGACGGAAATAAATGCAATGACACGAAATAGAAGAAGTTGAAAGCAGCCAGACGGGTGAATCATCATCACTGCTTTTTCTTTCTTCTATTTTTCTCCTTGTCCCCATTTGTAGGAAGCAGCAGCACAGTCACCCCCACCACCCAGGGAATAGACGCTGTGTGTTTCTCTGTGCTGTTGAGATGACAGGGGCCTGAATGTCATCTGATGGAGCCCAGGCAGAGAGAGGGAAGGAGAGGGGGAGAGAGAGAGTGATAAGAGAGAAGGGGAATGAGAGAGTTATAAGAGAGAGCGATAAGAGAGAGAAGGGGGATATATAAGTGAGAGAGATAGGATGAAAAAGCAGAGATAAACTAGAGGGATGAAAATGGAGAGATTTAAGAGAGAGATAGAGAGAGAGAGAGAGAGAGAGAGAGAGAGAGAGAGAGAGAGAGAGAGAGAGAGAGAGAGAGAGAGAGAGAGAGAGAGAGAGAGAGAGAAAGAGGAGGGGTGAAAGAGAGAAACAGAATTAGAATGTATTCCAGGTCTGTAGCAAGTGGTGCATTGCTGCAGTTCTTATCTTAGGGAACGTGAGAAGTGTGTGTGTGCGTGTGTGTGTGTGTGTGTGTGTGTGTGTGTGTGTGTGTGTGTGTGTGTGTGTGCACATGCATACATACTGTATGTGTGTATGTGTGTGTCTGCAAGTGTGCATGTATGCATCTGCAACTTATATACGCATGTAGGCTATCCTCTGTGTGTGTGTGTGTGTGTGTGTGTGTGTGTGTGTGTGTGTGTTACGCTTCAGGTCAGTTGTTTTTTGTTTTTTTGTGCAAACTGTTGCTAGGAAACACTTGTGGCATCTTGTCTGGTGTTCCTTGAAATGCCAAAACTTGCTGTCAGTGCCACTGGATGAAATGTTTCCCCTCTCCTCCCCAGAGAAGCTAAGGCTTTCTGTTCAAGCCTGCATTCTGTGATGTGGGGAACTGAAGGCAATCCTTGCCTCCATTACTGATTTGAGCTTTAAATATGTGTGTTTATCGAAGGGGTGTTAAAGGAAATCAGATCACCAGCCTCTACTCTGTAGTAAGTGGCAGAGAAGTGTTCCTTTGTGCTTCTTTTTTGGTACTATCTGAGCGAATGTCTTTCTCCATTCTGTTCCACCTTTCGCTGCATGATAATTTATCTGTGTCACTAATCTTTGCCACATTATTTTCTTCATCTCATTCTCCCTCCCTCCCTCCATCCTTCTCTCCTCATCGATTCACACCCAGCTCACTTCAGCCCACCTCGCTGACGTGTCATTTACTTTTACCACTTATCCGCTCTCTGACTTCCTTCATCACCTATTTCCTCCCTCCCTTTCTCACTCTCTCGCCGCCGCCCCCCACCCCCCACATCCTCTCTCTCGCTCTCATACACACTCGCTCTGTATTCCTTGCTCTCCTTAATACTCTCTCCCTCGTACACTTTCTCACTTATAGATTCAGATTCCCTATTCCATTTCCTCTATGTCTCTCTCCTCTCTGTTTCCATCACTCTCTCTCTCTCTCTCTCTGTTTCTCTCTTTTTATATATGTGTGTGTGTGTGCGTGTATAGGTTGTTCTAGCGCTCTCTAACCCAATTCATTCTTTTGAAATGCACAGAGCCACATTGGTGATGATGATGATGATGATGATGAAGATGATGATGATCACTGTTATTCACTCCTGCCTAGAAATTGGATATTGCCTGCGCCGGCTTCTGCTATTCTCCCCATAGGCCTTTTCCCCTTCCAACCCATCACAGAGTCATAAGATCTCTGCACCGCACCGGCAAAACATACCCCACCATCAACACCACCTTTGACATGGGGAGCACCATATACATTTATAGTACTTTTGCTTTGCTTCAGTTGTTCCTCAGAGAATTGAGGTGAAAATACCATTGATTAACTCTCATTGCATTTTGTGCGGATTAGAGCTAATTATCTCGTGAAAGATAGCAGGCGGAAGCGGAGAGCGACACTCTCCGGGGAATAATGGATTTTTTATCTTGTTAAGTGGGAGGAGTTGTGCTTTGACAGGGTAAGGGTATGCGGTAATGAGTAAGACTCCTGCAAGCGAGCGCTGGTGTGCCCGCCAAAAGTTATACGGGGAAATGCATGTAACCTTACTCTATAAAAAGTACAATGTGAGATGTCAGACCCAATACATCATAATGACTTTGAGTGTTGAATAGTTTTCAACAAGAATAAAACATGATATGAATAATAGGTCCCATTTACATGCGTTTTTATTGCAATTATTATTATCCTCCACACCAATTGTCTGTCCAGAAAAATGTAGTAGGGGTGGCCTAGGAGTAGCACAGAATAATGCAGGGGGTTAAAGAGAATGTCAGTGGAACAGATGAACACACTAATGGTACAAAATAGGGCTCCTCATACCCCTTGTTTTTATCCAACAAAAAGCATTGTGTAGTTAACGCAACTGCTTTTTGTTAGATTTTGATTAACAAGTTAAAATCCTATCAACTACCAGTTTTAGTTGGGGTGGCCAACAACTTTTTCTGAGGGGCATGAGCCTGACACGCCCCTATTCTTTAAGTTTTTAAAGCAAGGCAATTTGTTAAATAAACATTATAATTGTGTGATACATATATATAAAGTTCAATGTGATCTAGTCTCTGTTACTCTCTCATATAACTAATAATCTATACATTTTGAATAACATTATTGCATATAACAAATCCACAGTATTTTAGCAGATTACTGAAAGGGCTTTGCTCATATGGAGACAATGACTACAACAACTCTCGATGAGATCAATTGTACAACTTATTAATGGCCCATATCTGTTAGGGGATTTAGTGAAAGGGTACTGCTATATTAACTTAAATCTGAAGGGGATGTGTCTTTGGGTAAAAGGCCAGTATCAATATTGACAGTGGTGGAATGTGCCGTGGTCAGGGCCTATGCAGGTTTAAACAGCTTTAGACACTCTCTTCTTTGTGCCTCGTCCCCAGGTCCGGCGGTGCTCGCTCTACCGCTAGCTCCCCTCTGACTTGGTAAGTATAGGCTTCCATTCTTTTTAAACTTGTTGATGTACAACTGCAGTTTTGAAACAAAGAAGAGTGAATGGACTTAATCTGTTGTTGTAAAAGCGTTTATTGATTCAAGTGTGTTGCTATTTTACTGGGATGGAGTTCTAATGACAGGATAGGTTCAATCAAATAGGATGCTGTTATATGAATATGATATTAAGCATTTCAAATGGGTGTTATAATACACACAACATTTTCCCAACCCTTTACATAGCAATGTGCTTTTTTTAGACTAGTCCTTCACATAACATCCAGTAAACCATTAAGGAAATTCCTAGGCTTATATTTGAAAATGACACTAGTTGACTCGGCTCCTAATTCTTCTTTACTAGTTGACTAGTGAAAAAAACTCAAAATGCTTATCTTTACATGATAGTATGAAGATGAAAACTCACCAATTAGAAATGTTGTTTTCCACAATGCAGGATTAATAATTGTGGTCTCTCGCAAATACACATTCCCTCATTGTAAGCCAAAGAAGTGTAAACATTTGTATTCCAACCCTAATTTCTGTTCTTCCAAATTCGAAAGTTACAATAAATGGTTTCCAGTTCTTGCAGCACACATCAGGTAGCAGTAACAGAAAGCAGATGTGGTTATTTCCCTGATTGTCTTGCAGCCTACAGGTCTCTGGTTCAGTCCCTTTTGGAACATGCTGCCGCACAAGACGTTCCTACCTGCAGCTCTACTACTTTGCTGCTGTGAGTAGGAATATGTCTCCACTATGACACTGGCCATTAACCTCAGAGACAAGACACAAGGAAGCAATGAAGTCAGGGGATTAAAACTGCACACACTTGCATGCCCCTCATCCACAATGCACTTGCATGCAAACATGCATATAGATGGAAAGCTTTGAACAAATGTAATATGTTTCTTTCTCCTGCTCCAGAATAAAACACACATGCATTGAACTCTCAGCCCCTCACATAACCCTACTTTCTAGCTCAAACACCAGATCAAACAACGCACACAAACACACCAACATGTACCCATTCAGTGATCTATGGTAATAGCGTTCCCATAATATAAACTGTAAACTATAACAATATCCCAGCTGGCCTCAGAGTTGAAATGAGCCTTCCTCAAATCCCTTTAGTGGCTATTTGCACGCAAAGCTAGTTGGCCGGGCCTGGTTTTGCGTTTGAGTGACTGAAGTGTATTGGTCATTTAAAGCATGAGCGAACGAATGCCTTATGAAACATTAGATTAATTGAATCCATACCGCAGAGCTTTAGGCTTTGTTACTGTCTAGCAACAAGGAAATGAGTCTCGTTATGGAGAGGAAATGACTCACGTCCTGTCCTGTCCAGTTCTCACTCAGCGGGTATGCTGACGCCTATCACCATGGTGATGAAACAATTCCACCGGAAGCATAATGACTTACTGGCTTATTCATTTAAAGCAGAATATGCTTTGCATCATAAAAAGCACCTATTGTTTTGAGCAACACTTGGCAACAAGCAATGATAGAGTTCACACTGCAGTAGAGATGCATTGAGAGTGCTCAATTGGCCAATGATTTACTAACAATTCCTGTGGGATCCTAAAGGCCAGGCCACAAATGCATATAAAGAATATATGATTTGATTATTGTGTTCCAATAAATAGATTTTAGGATCTGGAAGCAGCCAACCAGTCTGGCCAATCAGTATGCTTATCATTACGTTTAAATCAGGGATATGCAGCACCCTTCAATCCCAAGGACTGTGCGTGTGTGTGTGTGTGTGTGTGTGTGTGTGTTTGTGTGTGTGTGTGCTTGCATGAGTGCATGTGTGTGTGCATGCATGTGAATCTGTGTGCAGCAGATGAGGTTAATAAGGCATTGCAAGGGAAAGTATATTCCCTTAAAATAAGAAATTAGTGAGTAATATCTCTATATCTATTTCAAAAGTAATGGTCTTTGGTAAAGTAATCAAATGGAGCATTTCCATATACAATTGGTGCATTATTTAATTCAACCACATGTACAACATCACTGTCTGTATGGCTTAGTGTGTTAAGACTTAATGTGCTAACGGACACTTTTTATCTTGTTTAACCAGACCTCATATCAGCTCCTGCATTTGAAACTGAAAAGGGCAAGAATGTCGGAACCCTCCGTAAAGACAAGACTGCCGGCGGTGCCATCGAGGTGCAGCGTGGCCATGTGTCACAAAATGGCAGACAAAACAAGACTCTTGTGTTTAGAAGTAAGGTTAGGGGCAAGAAGAAGTCGACAACAGGGGCCGGAAACAGAGCCAGAACGAAGCCACGTGATGACTCTGCTTGCACCAGCAGGAGAGGCATCTGTCAGGCCAGCCGCTACCTGTGCCAGGGCCACTACCTCAGAGACAAGTGCTCCGTGGCCAGGACGCGACAGTGCTGCGTGCCAGGTGATCCAGAGCGCGACAGGAAACCTGCTAAGCTCCAACTGAACTCGCTCTCTCTCTCCGCATGTCTCTCTCTCTCCACCTGTCTGTGTTTGTCGCTCTTACTCTGCCTCTTTCTCGCCCTGCCTGTCTCTCTCACTCTTTAACTTGTCTCTGTCTTTTCTCTCTTTCTCTCTCTCTCTCTCTCTCTCTCTCTCTCTCTCTCTCTCTCTCTCGTGTATTTTTCAATGTTTTTTTTTTTCATTAGCTGGAGCCTGGAGCATCCTCTGTGCCGGTCACCATAACAACAGAGTCCGGGCTTGTGACGTGTACGGCTGTGGGGCGTACAACCAAAGAAGGTGACCGTTGTGTGAATGCCGTAGCATTTGACAGACTCAATAATTGTAGAGGGTTTCCGGTTTCCGTGACGGCTCTGAATCCTCTGACAGAGGTGAGGACCTCCATGAAGCCGTGGACGTGGTGTGCGAGGACTTTGCCGTGGTCAACGCTCCGTTCTTAGGCGTGCTGGCGGGTCCCGTGGGTCGTACGGCACCGGACGGCATCCAGTATGACGGCGTGCAAATCCTCAGTGATGGTACAAGCAGTCTGAACCTTCGTGTTGTTTTCATGTGTTGTTTCTTCTTAAGGCTCGAGGGCAAGAGCGCGTGCGGCGGCTAAACTTTGGCGCCCTCGTCTTCACACCAGTGGCTTGTTTACTCGCCACCGGGGCTATTTAAATTGATCTTCTAAAATACACTGCACCAGAAAACGCCAGGTGGAGGCGGAATCAATGGCCTCCAGGCCGAAAAAGAAAACGTTATACGCTTCAGCTCCGCCTGCGGTGTGGAAGTGCTTATTGATTAACATGGGGGCCAATTGATGGGCGTTGTTTTACACAACCTTCGCCCTTTGAGCACTAAGCTGGCAATATTTACCAATTTTATAGACATTTTATAGAAATTCAATCCATGGGAACAACTGACGTTCGTTCGTTCAGATATTTTCCCAACAGGAGATCACGGTCCTCAAATTACTACTTCATCAAAAGCAACAAAGTAATTCCACTAGTCTGGCTCATGACTGCAGAAAGAAGCCTTTGTTTGGCGTTAGCTGCGGAGGTGGTGTGTGTGTGTGTGTGTGTGTGTGTGTGTGGCATCTCAAAGAAAGGGAACAGGTGATTTGGAGGAATAGTCAAGTTTCTGCAGAGACTTGACTGCAAGGCCAGCAAACTCACTGTTGCCTCTGACACTAAGACCTGCCGTAGCCAATCCGAACCTGTCAACGGCTGATAATCGAAGAGGGAGCGAAGAGGAAGAGGGGGCCATTATAACGGTGTGAAGAGCCTCCATCAGCATTTGCATGTATGCACACTGTTTTCGGAGAGTCTTGTGTGCATGCATGTGAGGAGAGACTTTGCGGCCTATAACTGTGGGAGTGTTCGTGTGTGTGTGTGTGTGTGTGTGTGTTGCATATCAGGGCATTGAGTGTGCACCTGGGTTCACACCCTTACATGTTGGCTGTGCACACATGCATGTTATTTCTTTTCTTTTTTGTCTATTCTGAGATAAGAGGGCACCATAGCATAATGAGTAAACATTGTTATTCTCCCGTCTGCCTCTACCTCTAATTGAACTATTATGGGATGTAGCAGCCTTACTCCATGGCCCCTTTCATCTCTACAGCAACACACATACATGATTAGGCCATCCTAAACACATTACTGCACCGTGATGCCTATGCAAGTGCTGAGATCTTCCCTCATTAGCACTTCTTCAGGAGTTAATGACCTTGTCCATGTGTTCTTTGTTGTCTAGAAGACTAAACTACTTTAAAGCTTCTCCTGCCATTTTCCTAAATTACTTGTTGGGGCACAAATTAGGCAGGTTAGTACCTGAGGTGTCAAGTAGACATGTTAAGAGCGTAGAAAGACAAGTAATCTAGGAGATAAAGATATTTCTTTATGAACATACAAAATAACCATGACAAATTCATGTATATCAAGAACTCATCCAGACACTGTTAACTTTTTCACTTCACTCTACCGGTGAAATTACCCAATTGCAGGCACCACGGACCGATAGGGCTTTGAGACGAAGTCTCCCTTTATTTAATTACAGACCATTAAATGTTGATTTATCCGTGTGTGGGTAATTATTTGTTTTTCACTGTCGCACATTTTTAAAAGGTCAGCCAAACACTAAAATCAAATAAGTGCCTCAATGAGTGTAAGACGATACTGTGCATGCTGTTTCTAATTAGAAGAGTGTGACGACTTGCCTTGCAAAATATCCCAAATGACGTCCCTAATCGGAGGAAATCACAAACAACAATTTCAATAATAATGATTGTTTCTTCCTTCCCTCTCCAGTGTACTGCGTGAAGATTTTCAACATTCGTCCTTACCGTTTCATTGGTGCCATCACCAAGGGTGAGGGCTTGGGCTACGTGCTGCCACTCCAGGACCGTTTCTCTGGTATCACCTCACACATGGAGCTCCAGATGTGTGACAGCTCCGACCCCTCGCATTTCATTTGAGCTGCCCAGGCCTTCCTCTTTGATGACCTGGCTCATGATCCTTCACTTTGCGTACAGGCTTTGATATAGCTCAGGCTGTATGGCTGCAAACTCTGTACCTAACCTGACGTTAATATACACCGAATAAACTGCAAAGCTTGACCTTAGTCAACGCACATTTACTCTGAAAGGCACATACAAAAAAGTGCATGGCGCAGTAGGCTACAATGAAGGACAATGGCTCAACAATGTAAACCATGCAAACTATATGGCATACAGTTGGTTTGCTAACCAAATATTGGCTAAATAATACCAAATTAGGTCAACGTTTAAATTGATGGAACATCAAAGTGCTGGTGAACCCACAATTTAGTTTGTGTCTTCTGTGATCTTGGACATTGCTACTTTGTCATCGTTATCAAAATAATACCATCATTTAGAGAAAACAGGTGTCCAGTCATGTTTTTGCCAAACATTATGTAGGCGTTCTCCTTTGCTTTGGACTGAAGACGTCAAAACAAAGTGCGTGTGGAAGGGTGGAGCGCCGTCTGTTTATGACGTTGGCCACTTCTGAGAGGGTGAAGCTGTAGTAGTATAGGACCACGATGTGTGGCGCATTTCAACCTAAACATCTTATACTCTCAATACCCTAGCCACTATTTTTTGATAACTGCATGGAAAGTCTCAACCCTGGCCTAAACTAATGCAAAACATTTCCTCAATCGGGACCTAAAATGACCCAGTTAACTCCTAACGTAGCAGTTAAGATAGCAAAAATAAAGAACCCTTCAAAATACAAAAAGCAATATAAGATCTTGCTGAAACAAGTCACCCTCGAAAGCGTTTCCACGACTCCGGCGTTGGCATCCTCACTGCTGGTCCAGTGACATGGTTTTATTAGCATACAAATGTGAGACTTGCGGACACAGTTGCTAAATGTTTCCATGGGAAAATGAACTTTTCTGCAAATATCTTAGTTACAAGATTGATCTGACAAAGCATTTGTGTAGACGTCCACCTTATATATTCAGTTAGGGTAAACTCCAGCATATAAAGTGATCAGGCTGATAGGCTACTTATGGGACTACATTTGAAGCTTTCCCGTTGCCAGTCACAAGAGCTTCTCTATTTACTGTTAACGTCATCATTCCAAATGACTCATTGCTGACTAATTGTGTTCCAGGCAATAGTCAGACATCCAGATCCCTGGTTGTATACTTTCCAAAAACCTAACTGCGCAAGTTTAGAACTTTGAGACAGAATTGCCCAAAATGTGAATTGCTCCCTTTTTATGCAGACGATTAAAAAGGGTTTGTAGGTGGCTGTTGCATAAGCGGGACAATACACTGCACACCTAGTCTTGGAATACACCTTCCATAATCTACTTGCACTGGGTAAGCACAAGTACCACAAAGCTGTCATGGACACATGACAACTACAGCATGCAGACTGGCTGGAGAAAAAGAAAGCCATTTAAAATAGAACATTTTATTTAGCTGTACACAGATAAAACATGATTGTAGAGCCACATCATTGCAGGAGACGTGGTCTGTTCTGAACACATTGCCATAGTTATTGATCATACCTTACAATATTTCATGCAGTTATTAAAAAACATACCCAATTTAATCCACGTAGGGTACACCTTGTGTGTTACAGTGGTAAATGCTGCAGAGGCCACTGGTTAGAGGCCGCTGCTGCTTTTGGGGCTGCTGGGGCCTGTAGCTAGGAGGCTGCTGTGGCTTGAAGCTGGAAGGCTGCTGCTGCTGCTTTTGAGGCTGCCGCTGGGGCCTGTAGCTAGGAGGCTGCTGTGGCTTGAAGCTGGAAGGCTGCTGCTTTTGAGGCTGCTGCTGGAGCCTGTAGCTTGGTGGCTGCTGTGGCTTGAAGCTGGAAGGCTGCTGCTTTTGAGGCTGCTGCTGGGGCCTGTAGCTAGGAGGCTGCTGTGGCTTGAAGCTGGAAGGCTGCTGCTTTTGAGGCTGCTGCTGGGGCCTGTAGCTAGGAGGCTGCTGTGGCTTGAAGCTGGAAGGCTGCTGCTGGGGCCTGTAGCTTGGTGGCTGCTGGGGCCTTTAGTTTGGTGGCTGCTGCTTTTGAGGCTGCCGCTGGGGCTCACAAATAGGAGGCTGCAGCTGTTGCTGAGGTTTGTAGCTTTGTGGCTGCTGCTTTTGAGGCTGCTACTGAGGCCTGGAACTTCATGGACCCTGCTGGGGCCTGTAGCCATGAGGCTGCTGCAGCTTTTCTGGCTTGTAGCTAGGAGGCTGCTGGGGCCTGTAGCTTGGTGGCTGCTGCTTGTAGCTAGAATGCTGCTGCTCATAGCTAGGAGGAGGTTGCTGCTGTTCAAAGCTAGGAGGAAGTTGCTGCTGCTCAAAGCTTGGAGGCTGCTGGGGCTCATGGCAGTGAGGCTGCTGGGGCTCATGGCAGGGTGGCTAGGAGGCTGCTGGGGCTCATGGCTAGGCGGCTGCTGCAGTTGCTGGCTAGGAGGCTGCTGCTTTTGAGGCAGCTGCTGGGGCCTGTAGCTTGTTGGCTGCTGCGGTTTTTCAGGCTTGTAGCTAGGAGGCTGCTGCTTTTGAGGTTGCTGTGGTTTGTAGCTTGGTGGCTGCTGCTCAAAAATAGGAGGCTGCCACAGTTGTAGTTGCTGCTGGGGCCTGTAGCCATGAGGCTGCTGCGGCTTTTGAGGCTCATAGCTAGGAGGCTGCTGGGGCCTGTAGCTACACTGCTGCTGCTTTTGAGGCTGCTGGGGCTCATAGCTAGGAGGCTGCTGGGGCTCATAGCTAGGAGGCTGCTGCTGCGGCTCGTCGCTAGGAGACTGCTGCTGCGGCTCGTCGCTAGGAGACTGCTGCGGCTCGTCGCTAGGAGACTGCTGCTGCGGCTCGTCGCTAGGAGACTGCTGCTGCGGCTCGTCGCTAGGAGACTGCTGCTGCGGCTCGTCGCTAGGAGACTGCTGCTGCGGCTCGTCGCTAGGAGACTGCTGCTGGGGCTCGTCGCTAGGAGACTGCTGCTGGGGCTCGTCGCTAGGAGGTTGCTGCTGCTGGGGCTCGTCGCTAGGAGGTTGCTGCTGCTGGGGCTCGTCGCTAGGAGGTTGCTGCTGCTGGGGCTCGTCGCTAGGAGGTTGCTGCTGGGGCTCGTCGCTAGGAGACTGCTGCTGGGGCTCGTCGCTAGGAGGTTGCTGCTGCTGGGGCTCGTCGCTAGGAGGCTGCTGCTGCTGCGGCTCATCGCTAGTAGGTTGCTGCTGCTGCGGCTCATAGGTAGGAGGCTGCTGCTGCTGGGGCTCGTCGCTAGGAGACTGCTGCCACTGCTCATAGCTAGAAAGATGCTGGGTTGCATGGCTTGGGATCTGTTGGAGCGTTTCTGGCTTCTCTTTGGGCACATGACCAAGCTCCTTGGGAACATAGCCAGGCTTCTCCTGTTCATCGTAATACTTAGCCAATCCATTCCTGTAGGCTGTTAAGCATACTCATTAGCACATGATACCTACCTGTTTCACATCACTTCTTTTTGGTTGAGAACTCACCATGTAGTTGACACCCCCCAGCGAGGAGTAGAGACAATTGCAACACCCTGGAAGAATAGCCATTGTTTTAATATGCCCATAAACATATCTGTTGACAGCTGAATTAATTCTTTGTTAAAAACATGCATAACTAACCTCATTAGAACAGCCATGCTGGCAATTGTGAGACACAGCAGTAAACCTCTGAGCTTGGCGCCGCTACCAACTAAAAGTCCATTGAAAACAGAACTGTCTTAATACAGAATCAAGTTAGCTCAGCTGCTGAAGGTTGTTTTTAAACGTTATTTGCATCCAATCACATTCTTCTGCCTCTGATTGGTTTGAAACAAGGTGCAACTCAATCCTAATCACTGTTCCTTCTTAGTATGGACAACTGTCTTGAAATCCTAAATATCCTGGTTCTGGGAAACACCAAACATCACCCTAATCCTACATGTTATTGTGAATATCAGAAATGTTTTAATGGAATGTAAATATAAGAGGTGAAATTAGCACAAATGTGTTAGTTGTGCGCGCTCACAAAGTCATTTTTGCTCACGATTTTCGGCAGTGATATATGTGCGACCTATAGTAAAGCAACACCTATTGGTTCTACATCCAGGCCTCTGGGCCTACTCTTAAGATTAAACACATCTCCTAGAGAAATCCCTGAGATTGAGTAGATGCAGTCCTAAGTGATTTTTTCAAATTTAGAAAATAAAAAACATTCTGTCGGAAAGTGCAATCCAAAAAAACATATTAGGCTGTATCTCTGTTACAAATAGGCGAACTTTCCAGTTATAGGAAAATAATGTGAAAGGTTACAAAGTTAAATGCATTTTCTAAATAAAAATGTAAGAACGCTCTTCTTAAGGGATTTGCAAAGTATTAAGTACTTTGTAAACCCACCTCCTGTGAGAAACAATTCTTCGGGTTGTTGTGATTGGCAGCTGATTTACATGTTATGCTATTCTGTGATTGGTCGGGTTAACAATTGTATTGACATGTCATTCAAGCCTTCTGATTGGTCAGACCGAAAAATTATTGACAGTAATCCCGCCTACTCGAAGTATACTGTGCAGCTACTCAAACTTCATCAGACTTGCTATTTGATGTAATGCCATGTTTTCACCACAAGATGGCAGTGTCGACCAGTAGCCGTGTGTAGTTGTTGCGCATTGTTGTCTTTTAACGACTGCTGAAATAAAGACGAATGAAACGAAAGCCTATTCATTTTGAGTGTCATCGGATTTGAACAAATTATATAAACTCTGTCATAGACACTGCAAGCTATAGATCTGAATTAACTTATCCCTAAACGTGAACATTAAAATCCCTCTTTGTTCCATATACTGTCATAGGCTGTATGATTATGCCACACAGTTGTATGATGCATCTTCAGTGGTTTATGCCAGTATGGGCTGGCCAGTGGACTGTTCCAGTTGTGTGAAACGGGAGCAGTAGGCACTGGTGAGCTAGGATAGGCTGGGAGTTTGGTTGGAGCGGACGACGGGACGAGGCTTCTTTGGCTGATATTCTTGTCCGCCTATTCGCTGGGCAGGAAAGCTGACGTAGATCGTTGACGGAAAATTCAGTTGTCGCGCAAGTCTCAAAAGTCAAGCTGACCGGCGTGGATGACAATAAAAAAAAAACCACCGTTCAAGTTTCTTTCTAGGATTCGATTTTTTGGGGTTTTTTGTTTTTGTTGGTTTGAACCTACCAGGCATTCTAGTTGAACACGGGAAGAGCAGAAGAGGGACACCATGCCACGGCGGACCGTGCAAGAAGTAACCGTGCAAGACGTCCAAAAGCGGAGAAACCCGAACAAACACTATGTAAGTCAACAAGTCGTCGGACGAACCCGACTAACCGCAGTTCAAAGTTCGTTTCATGCTGGGGATCTGCGTTGGGACCCGGGGCACATCGTGATGTGCAGGCCCACGTCCGTGCGTCCACTTAGACCGGGATTGCGGTATAAAGTAAAACAAAGGAGAGATCAAGTTACATTTTCCAGCGCTGCATTCTCCAGATATCTTCAGATATGACCTTATTACTAAAGTTTTAGGGTGACTCCGAGGTTTTACTTAAAAAAAAAGAAGGTATTGACATATCTGGAAAGTCGTTTACCAAAATAATATTTGTTAAACAGGCTACTTAGTTTTAAATTTAAGTTTTAAGCTAAGGAATTGGTCAAATGTTTAAAGGGAAGACCATCTGTATAACTAAGCTGACGTTATACGAAACGAGTAGCATATTGCATTTCTATAAGTATCTGTTTTGCACATTTCAATGCCTATTTCTAAAAAACGTGTGGAGATTTCGATAATTATCAGGTCATTACATTCTGTCACACAGCTGATACTGTCAGCGAAATTCGTCCAGTGGCAATCTGTCCCTCCAGAGGCTCCGTTATGAACGTTAGGCCTGCAGCGCTGCAATGAAATAAGAGATGGAAGAAGAGGAATTTGTCCAGCAGCAAACTGTGAGCCAGCAGGCCACTACTTCTTTTGTGCAGTCGTTTTGACACATGGCAGCCTATGTTTTTCTTTCATTTGACCTAAAGCAACAATTCCTGTCATTCATTATTCATAAATATTTGGCATGTTTACAAGTGTGGGTGTGTGTGCATTGGTGGCCCCAGCAATGTTCATGCTGTGCTGCTCTAGCAGTTGAGCTAGAACACATTGCTGGCCTTGGGTAGCACTGCATTACGTCACGCCATTTGGATTCAACAGGCTATGCAATGTAAATATCAGTAATGATCCATGAAAGAGTCCATTCAGTTTTATTTGCCCTTATTCTACCACTCTCTCCCAATCTACTTCGCTCGAGTAGGGAACTAATGCATACAACAAAAATAGGTGTGTAATCTGTAATCTGTTTATAATCTAATTAAATATAAGATTCAGCACCCACTGTTTGCTATTTGGATGAGAATAGTGGTGTTGTTAACTATTCTCCTCCAAATAGCAGACCGTGGTTGAATGTGGGTGATGTAACACTCTGAGTGATGTACAACACTGATCCAGAGCAGAATATGAAATTGTGTGTGTGTGTGTGTGTGTGTGTGTGTGTGTGCGTGCGTGCGTGCGTGCGTGCGTGCGTGCGTGCGTGCGTGCGTGCGTGCGTGCGTGCGTGCGTGCGTGCGTGCGTGCGTGCGTGCGTGCGTGCGTGCTGGCTTGATGAGCTGAATAACAGACCTTTACACAGTCAGGAGGTCCAGTCCTTAGCAACACACTGAATGGCAGAGCCCCCCGACGGCCCTCCATCTGCCCATGCTGTGCAATGCTGCTATTCAAAACAAAACAGTTTGATCAGCAAGCAGCACAAAAAACATCAGTTATTTACCATTATTAGCCGTGCATTTTGTGCATGCATGATAAGACGGGGACATTTAAAAAAAGAACAATGTAGGCATACAGCATCCCAAGTACATTTCAATGATTATCTTTCCTTGGCTTGAGGAACATTGCAATGTAAGCACATTGTTCACATTTTAAGGGTAGAAACCATTTTACTTCAAACAAACCTAATTTCAAATGGTGCTAAACCTATTTATTTATTCTAATCTATAAATCAAGCTGACTAGGACAATATTTGTCTTTGGTTTGGAAGAACATTTTAATAACAAGTGAGGGGTATTGAGGCCAGAGCAGGAATGAATTTAGTTGGTTATAGATTCTACATTTGGATGTGACTGGCAACCAGGGAATTTCCAGGGGATCTCCCGAAAGCCATTACACCCCATGTTTGTTTGTTGAAAAGACTCAAGCAAGACTGATTAGTAGCTTAAATTACTGTTATTTAGATAGTTCGTATTGACTGGCTCTGTAAGTTGCTGAGGTTGTAGGTTCGGACTTAGTCCTCAAAAACAAAGTCAAAACGGAGCTTGTGAGTTATCTAATTGAATCGAGCATTACGATGCTTCATGCTGCTTGGAACCTTTTCCTGTTAAGTCATGTCTTCACTCATCATGCAGATCACTGCACTACTTCCTTTTTCATAGGAAGTAGTGATGTGTGTCCGTGCCAGACAGGGCATGAAATCATGTGATATACCGGATGTGATGACGATTGAGGATGATGTCTTCTCAATCCAATGTTACCCAATACAAGTTCCCCCAGGCTATTGTTGTAAGCCATGCAAGTTTTCAGAATCAGAATCAGAATCAGAAAAGCTTTATTGCCAAGTACGTTTTTTAAACATACAAGGAATTTGTCTTGGTGATGTAGGTGCACGTCACGTTCTCTATTGCAGGTTAAACAGAACAAACAAAATAAGTATAAATATATGTATAAATATATACACACAATTTAGATTTACAAGAGCAGATTAAGTACAGTGGCATGTAGAGCCAGGGGTGGGGTGTGGAGAGAGTCAGGGTGGTTTCCGGGCCTTGTTAATAAGGCTAGTGGCGGAGGGGAAAAAACTGTTCTTGTGACGAGAGGTTTTGGTCCTGATGGACTTCAGCCTCCTGCCAGAGGGGAGTGGCTCAAAGAGATTGTTGCCGGGGTGGGAGGGGTCAGCCACAATCTTTCCTGCACGCTTCAGAGTCCTGGTGGCGTAAAGGTCCTGGAGGTCCTTGCATGCAACTACCATTGCTTACATAGCCTACAGCCCTCATTTAGCAGGTCACGCTTTTATTCAAAGCGACTGACCGGTAAGGCTGAGAACAACATCTAACTTTTAGTGCTGCACGAACATGTTTGTCCAATAAAAATGGTCAAAAGAACACAAAACTGCACCAAGTACCTGTCGGAATCAGAAAGTTGTGTTTATAAGTGGTTGTCTAGGGGTGTCTAGGGCATTTCAAACCCAAGTGCTTTAACAGAAGTACACAACTGACCGTGGGACATTTTGTTTTCACAAAGTCGATCATAAAATGCTGTACCACACAATGGGATTCCCAGGCCTACATTCTTAAAGATTGTTTAACTGCACTCCCTAACCCAAGGCAAGAGGAAAAAAAGAACAATGGGAAAAGAAAGAAACTGAGTGATGAAGTTGAGAGGAACCCCACTTCTGGGATGACAAATTGGTGTCAAATGGGCAGACGTTATTGAATCATTGACTTGATCCTGTCATTAGCCTAATGGCAGTTTGGATGCACTAACCGCATTTTGTTTCTGTCCTCTGTGTGTCTCAGGTTTACATCATCAAAGTTTTGTGGAGCGATGGAAGCACAGAGATCATCTTCAGGCGATACAGCAAGTTCTTTGATCTACAGGTGAGCGTCATCTAAATGCGTGTCTCTGCTGCTAGCACCTTTTATGTTTGCGTGTGTCTTTTAGCATTACGCGTTAACAATGCTCAAGGGGTCAGTCCTGGATTGCAGACAGCAATAAACGATAGCATTTAAATCCACACATTATCAACACTGTGTATAATTGCTATGGTCAGATATTCATTTATATTTAATTTAATACAACATTGTTGCAGAAAGTATACAAGTAAATGCAGAGAGGAACAACACAGAATTGGTTATTTAAGTATTCGTTTAAGTTCCGCTATGAGCCAATGTAATGTTCTGCTTATACCTGGCCTTTTTACTGAATCGAATAATGCTGTACAGTACAACCCAGAAACACAAGTCCCGAACATAAACAAAAACCTGAATAAATGCATCCAAACATTTTACATCATATAAATGTTCATATGTAAGTGTTTATAAATCTCTGTACACTACTGTTATACACAGAGCAAATTGTAACACAATACATAGTCTATAATACAAAATTAGTGGCTAGGTTAACCAACAGTTTGGTGGAGCAAGTGGCCAGCAGGCATTTGATTGGAAGGCGTAGTTCAGTTTGCACGGCTCGTCTTGTCCAGCCGTAACCGTTGGTTCTGCTGTATGCCATTTGAGTCACTGTTTGACCTTCAGTTTGCACGTAACCGTTTACACAGCGGTGTGGATATGTTTAGAGCGTATGGCAAGATCGAAGACGGAATGGTTAAATCTAAAACACAGTCCCCATGGCGACACTGTGGCTACGGCCAGCCCCTCTTGGCCCCGCCCACATGACAGCGGATGGGTTACGTGGAACAAGTGGAAAAATGAACCGAGGACAGCCATGGAATGAACGACCACAGAAATGTGTGAATCATTCTCCTCGGTGTCACACTAGTGCCAGTGTGTGTTTTCTTCATGAGGCAGCGGGTCTCTAGCCTCGTGAGCCCACCCTGATCTCGCCAGTTCACATTCTGTTCCTCTCTCTAGAGCAGTCTGACCTCGAGCCTGTTAAAAGCCTCTCCCAAAGAAAAGTGATGGGACCAATCGCCAATGCTAGGAGGAGGGAGTTTTAGTTAATGAGGAATATGGAGTGCCGCAGTCTGCAGAATTTCAATACAATTGCGGCGCCTAAGCAAAGGAAAGCAATCGACAAAACAAACGAAACAAACGTTTGTATGAAGTAGACCGATTTCTCAGAGAAGGGTATATGTTTTTGCTTTACCTCAGAGCGAATTTGGGATGAGCAAAGAGAGCAAGCACATAACTTGGTTATTTAATCTGATTTGCTGGAGATTCTTTGAACAATGTAAGGTCATTCCCATGTGTGGGAATCAGGCGCTGTCTAGCCGAGGCCAGACTGATATTCATTGCGAAACTCAAGGCTCACTAGTCTGGCGGGGCTCATCACAAGTCTTCTTCTATTGCACTTCCTTGTGTTGTCTTATCATCCCAGACGCTCCACTCTTGTGGTGTTATGTTTAGGAAGCCCTGATGTTTCAGGAAGAGCCGGAACCCAAGGACAGCTTCATATTGCTAGCGAGTGTGTACTCCAACACTGTCAGAGCTAATTGCATTGCATTCCATTCCGTCTTTGATGGGATCCCATCAGCCGGATGGTGCGTAGGCAGGAGTGCTGGATGGAGCACGGAACAAGTACAGTGCAGACAGGTGATTCACGGTACGACCATAACATGGATGAGAACTATCCATGTTATTGTCCATCAACCAAGTCCGTTTTGTCAAAGCGAATTTAATTTGGTTTGTTAAAGTATGGAGAAACTAATCTCCATTGGCTTTAATAATACACTTTTTTTGACAATGACAATAATGGCTTATGGATTAAGAATGAGTCGACAACCAATTGACAATGGCCCCAGTTCGGACTAAAGAAACAGTCTAGATTAGATCATCAGACTGATTTAATGAGAAGCGTTTGGATTCGAAGCAACTTCTCTGGTAACTGTGTTGGTCAGTAGTGTCAGGAGGGACATTCCCTGCTGGGGTTTTACAGGCTGCTGCTGTTGCTAACCCTGGGGATGTGCATTGTTGGTTGGTTAAGGTATGAAACCATTAGGGTGGGAGTAATCAAAGTGGAGATGCCATTTTGTGTCAACTGTTTTATCACCCCTTTGGCATCACTGCTATTGAAGCTGAAACAGGATTTTGTACCCTGGCAGTCCTTGAAGTCACCTGACTGACCACCCTATTTCAAATGAGCTTAATAGGCTTATATCAAATTTGTGTCATTTGGGTGTCACATGTAAGAATAATTAGCTATACCCCTCAGTGAAGTACTGCTGCCCCACTTCGTAGATGTCAATATGACTTCCCACTGGTTTACTATCCCGACACACGTACACATAATTCCAAATATTAGTCCTGTGTTGATTCCTCCTTTGTGAACCTGGATTTCTCTGCCCTTAGTATGTAATGAGTTTACAATGGAAAAGTTCATATCATTTATGTAAGGCAGCTGTAAAGCATGCAAAAACCAGCAAGACCCCCCCCCCCCCCCCCCCCCCCCCCCCCACACACACACACACACACACACACACACACAGCGGCTTATGAACACATGTTGTTTAATGGCTACTCTTGTGTCAGCTAGACCTGGTTTCAATTTCCGTTTTGATGGCCGAGCATATCGTAACACATACTTGTGTGTGACTTCTTGACAAAGGCAATGAAGAGGTAGTTCGATTCTACCCTAGATGTTTCAAGACACCTCGAAACCTGATCTTCTCGGCTAGGCTAACGCCACTCTCCTTCCCATTATCCAGACTATGGTTCCAACGATTACAACACATGCATATGTAGAAGTTGTGTTGTGTGAAATGAACATCATCAACATAAAACATGAGAATGATAGTCTAGTCAGTGTTTTGGATGTTTGATTCCAAGCCGAAAGGTTCAGAATTTGATCCCCATTTTGTCTAAAGTAGCCTACTAAATCACAGTGATTCCCCCATGTGGTGGTCCAAGGAAGCGTCTGTGTTGTTTTTATATTTCCATGCCACCAGTAACACTTTTCCATTCTGTCCACGTGTCATTTAAAAAAAATATCCACACAAACCGAGCCATCCATCCAGCTTTCTTCATTATGTATTCCTGCATTTAAATGTTGTAACCGATCCAACCGCAATGCTGCTTGCTGCCATTCCACATCATATTTTCCATACACATGAAGTTAGTTTAAAAGGAGGAGAAGGAATGAGCTGAGGATATTAGGATAGATGATGCACCAGTGTCATTGTAGAAACAAAGACTATTCATTTTAATGAAAAACTGTAGCCTGTAACTGCAAAGGCTTGCAGTGGTTTTTCTTTTTCTTTGAACGATAGATGCCTAATGATAGATGGCCATTGTCAGATAATAAAGAACATCAGTGAAAAGGTCAGAAGTAAAGGCAGGGTTTTAAGTAAATGATAGTAATAGTAATAGTAATTAGTAATAACACATCTTTGAAATTGTATTGCTGGGATACAAGATGCATAATTGTGGATTCTCCAAATCGTTCATTGTTACTACACATTACAATATTCTAAACGTATTCTTGATGGTCTTATGTTGTTCACTGCAACATTGCCTGAAAGATCACCTCCTTGCCACTTTTTGTTTAGAACTGTCTTTTAAATTGGTCGCTATCTAATGATATTTCTTAGTTGTGGTGCATGCAGCCCAGCTCAAATCCACACGCAATCTGCTATGTTATGCTAAACCTAAAGTAGATGTTGTTTGTGTTCCTAAAGCTCCTTCAGTCCACCCTGTGGTAAAAATGCTTTTGAGTCTTCACTCTAAGTGCAGTGGCAAGACAGGGTTGTACAGTGTGGGAGAATCCTTAGGGCTCAGAAAGAGAGCAGCCATTGTCCCAGAACATTCTGAATTCCTGATTCATGAACTGAGGCCTTTTTAGATTCTCTTTTTGAACCGCCTTTGTTGGTTGTCTGGTTGATGTGGGCACGGAGGATCCAGACTAGACAAATAACATTTCCTATTTTGAAAATCACATTACTCTGTCTGAACCATGGAGAATTTATCACATCAAGTGATGGCATTTCTAAAGTGTTACAGTACGACTGGGGTTTGCAGTTTGGGAAACATAATCGCCGGGGGCGGAATGTGCCCACAATACCAGCTTCTGTTCCTCTTCCTGTGACGTCACTCGCCTCCACCACCGGGCTTGATTGATTACCAGAGGCCATCAGTTGGTTAGTGGATGAATGACATGAATGAGTTTGGTTTGAGTGCCATGACAAATGAACCATCTTAGTTCTACTACCTTTAAAGCTTATGATTTGGGGGTTGTAAGGAGAGACCGCAGAAAAGAGCCGAAGATTTTGAAACTGAACAACCAACATAATTGCCCCTGCCTCTGCACGTTTGTCCGCCATTGAGAAGGGTTGCATTCACACACCTGGGATTGACAGAAGATGGGTTCCCCAAACCAATCAGGGAAGAGATACCCTGATTGATCAGAAATTTGCAAGGTCCTTTAGGGATAACATCTTGGAATTCTCAAACACAAAAGACGTGGATGTAAAGGGTAAAGGGTTTTTGAATTGTAGCGGTTAATGTGTCCGAAGACATGATGAGCAGCTATGGAAACTGATGGTTTTAGTCAAATCAAATGCAACCCTTGCTGCTGCTAACACAATAAATATGTCCTTTCTTTAAGTGAAGACGTTCGGGGGAACAGTTAATCAAGCACATTTTAAACCAAGGAGTGGCTGGACAACTCAGACTCTGCTACGCTTTTAGCCCGTCACGACTCTACGGCTTTAAGGTGTGTGTGTGTGTGTGTGTGTGTGTGTGTGTGTGTGTGTGTGTCAGCATTCTGTCAAAACCTCACCATCCAGATGCCAAATTGTCCTTATTTTGTAAGTACTCTGCTCACAGAGTAGATTACAGTGTTTCAGTATGGAGATGGTTCAAAAGAAAAGGAAAAAGAACGCCTCTGGGACTAGGCTTGTCTCATGTCCCATTCACACGCATGGCAGCAGTTAAGTGTGTGTGTGTGTGTGTGTGTGTGTGTGTGGTGGGTGGGGATATTGGGTCTCTGTCTCAAATTCTCTACCTCCTCCGCATTCATTCTTCCCTCTTTCTTCTCAATGTATTGATAGTATCCCTCTGGCCCTATTCCTGTTCCAGTTTCATTTAATTATTTGTTTTTAAGGGCAAGGTAAATAGAGTGTATGGCTGTCATATGAATGTGATGCTTGTTCTTCACTTCTAGCCTGTACCATGGCATAGATGGAGCATGCAATAAAGCAGATCAGGTTTTAGATACAGGCCTACCTGCCTTCCCCTGTATCCTGACTTATTGATTGAGGTAAAGTCTTGGATTGCTATGCATTTCCTTTGCTACTACCATTACATGGATCATCAATACAGTGATCAATCACAATTATATTTTTTATTAAATGATGATAATGATATAAACATGTTCGGAGGGGGTCCCGTTTCTCTGTAGATTGTGGTTCTGTAAAGTAGCCTGGGCAGTAATTGTTATGGCCCTGACACACCAAACCAACGTCAAAGAACTAGCCGCGTCGCCTGTGTCTTGGCCAAAATGTTGCACTAGAACACACCGCAAAGACTACAGCCAACGGCCAACTAGCATGAACGTTCTGAGGAAATTACGCTCCCTACCAGCACGTGGCGGTGATCTGTACCCGTCATTCAACCCACAAACACAAACAGGAAACAAAGCAGCTTTTGCCTACCATTTCACACCACTCTCGCTCGGACGGTTTCGTTACTTCGCCGCTTCTAATCGAGATTACGTGAAAATGATGAATGATCAGTTGAGATGAAGTGGAAAAAGATTTTGCCCTTTTGGCAAAGTCGTTTGCTGCTTTGCTCACTTCCGTTTCTCTTCTCGTGCAACGATGTGCTTCAGCTGAACAGCCGATCCGAGGGATTTCCCTCCCCGACGGCCTCGGTCCCCGATTCAACGTGCTGAATCGGCCGAAAGAATGCAGACAAGGGCCGACTAGTGGCAACGGTGCATGACGCACCACAGAAACTAGGGCCACAGACGCTGACCGATGGCCCGACATTGTCCGACGGTCTGCCCGGTGTGTCAGGGCCATTACAAAGATCCTCTTTCAAATGCAGTCCCTTTCAATGGACCAAAGGTGGCCTGGATGGAGTGCTGCTGATGGTAAAATCTGCAAACTAGTCCAAACGGTGTCAACATATCTTTCTGAATGGGGCACGGTGTCCCACACAGTGGAAGAGTCCACTTAGTGGCATTCATTAGGAAAGTAGTCAACTTTAGTTTCCTTTTGATTGTCTAAGATTTCTACCACTATTGTCCCACTTGATGTAACCCCTGTGTATGAATGAATGGGTTATTATTTTAAGTTCTAAACAATCCTGAAATAAACCTTGTAGGCACTCTCGCCCACCTCCATGTATTTGCTACATCCTCTATTTCTGCTCTGCTGATTCTGGCTCATTCCACCTGTACTGTAGACTCTACCCCAATACCACCACCACCACCACCACCCCCTTGCCACCCACCCTGTCTTTCTGTCAGGCTACACGCTTTGCATAGGAGTTATTTATGCTGGCTGTTTTATATTGACAGGCATTATAAATAGTATGATTCTGCATTTCATCAGTTATATATAAACAAATGCAACAAAGTAAAGGGTAAGTACAACATCATTTTTGTTCAACTGTTTCGTTTGGGTCTTGTTGGTGAACATTTCTGTGTTCTTTTTGACTAAAATGTGGAAAGTTATCAAACGAGAAATTCACTGCTATCGATAATTCAAAATACACACAAAACCCACCACAGGCTACCCTGAGGTTTTATCCTCAAAACGACCTTTGACTTTGCCTAGAGGTCGGCTCTTTTGAATGTCCACTCTTAACAGACCAATCTTCTAAGGAGAGGTGTCTTTTTTAATGTTGTAGATGGAGGTCGCGCATATGCCTGTCTTCAATCCCACACTCCTGACTCACAGAGACGGATCAAGGAGATTGGGTTCACATGTGTATGGCTACTCTCTCTTTCTTTCTTTCTCTCTCTCTCTCTCTCTCTCTCTCTCTCTCTCTCTCTCTCTCTCTCTCTCTCTCTCTCTCTCTCTCTCTCTCTCTCTCTCTCTCTCTCTCTCTCTCTCTCTCTCTCTCTCTCTCTCTCTCTCTCTCTCTCTCTCAGCCCTTTGCTGGGATCTGTGTTGAAAGTTTCTGTATACATTTTCTGTATAAGTCAGAAAAGTGCCTTAGGGGAGAAGTATTTTTGGGGTTGGCTATGCTCAGGTGACAGGGTGACAGGCACAGGTGACGGGGCTCGTTGATGGCTGCGGGGCGTCAGAGTGTGGGAAAGAGGTGGTAGGGGTGGAGAATGATGAGAGAGCATTATGGAAGAGAATAAACTGAATGTAAGGAAGGGAGGGAGGGAGAGAGGGAGGGAGGGAAGAGTGCCAATAAAAGAGCCCATGGAATGTTTTTAGGTGACCCAGCCAGGTGTCATTTCATTGGCCTCCGTCGCTTGATGTGCTTGCAGCTGGAGAGCAGAAACACACACACACACACACACACCATCAGCTGGGGATGACTTCCTTACCCTTTCAATGCATAAAGAGACTTAAATATTACACTATGTCAGTGCTATCCCAACCCAGCTAAATAGCTGCAGCCACAGCGGGAGAAATGACAGCATATGTAGTGGGAGGGACACCCATATACCATCTGTCCAGTACATTCCTAATCGTTGGCAGGCTCGCTTTATTGGCAGGATTCTCCTTAGGAAGTGCTGAATTGAAAAACAAAAATATATCTAAACATGCACCGTTCCACTAAAGCCCTGGCCTTCGTGTGTGTGTGTGTGTGTGTGTGTGTGTGTGTGTGTCTGTTTATGTCTCTTTGTTGGAATGTGTGTACTGTGAATCTTGTGTGACTCTCCTTTTAATAAACAAACCTTTTTGTTTCAGATGGAGTTGTTGGATAAATTCCCAGTGGAAGGAGGCCAGAAAGACCCCAAGCGCAGAATCATTCCTTTCCTTCCAGGTAAGATATTCAGAGAGACAGACAGTCCCAATTCACACACACACACACACACACACACACACACACACACAGGTTTCCATGTTGGATGGGGACCACCCTTTCTAAAGGTTCTAGAGGTATGAAAGAATCAGGTACAATAACCATTGCTATGAAAGCTCATACACAGCTTCAAATTGTTGAATTGATGAAGTAAAGACTTGACCATGCTTAATGGGGACTTTAAAAAATCGAGTGAACGTGGCTGATGGGGACCTCATTTACATATATTTTGCATAATTCACACAAATTCCCATGTGATTAGTGGGGACCTTGCAACAAGTGTATTACTATATTGAAATGACAAATGACATTTATATAACGGAAATCCCCAGATTCCTGCATTTCTTTGGTCGTTTCTTTGAGTTGTTAATAGAAGGAAATGTAGCATGAGGCTTGCACATGGTGCTAGTGATGCAAAGAACCACTCTTGCATAGAACGCTTAGTGCTGTGCATGTAGTCATCTTCCCAACATTGCAGATTTTGGTTTGATTGATATTCCTAGGAATATCAGTGAGAATAAAGTTAACATTTATGGATGAAGTAGTGAAAGGGTATCTATTCACTAAGTACGAAGGCTTGAAAGAGTGATTTATTGTCTGGATAGTGTTCATTGTCTGGATTGCAGCAAGTGCTTTGACGTGCTGCCAAACAGCAAATCAAAGCTTTCTACTTTCTACTGTTAGAGCTATCATTTTTTAATTCTCAGTCACAGCCATTTTATTTTCTACTTAGAATATCAACCACTGTATATGACCTAACTACAGTACTAGTCAATCACCTTAAACTAACGGACACCATAATACTACTACTAGTTGAACTCCAAGACATGAAACTCACATTTTAATTGCACAAGTCAACTTTTATTTAGTTCTCAGACTCATTTTCGGCTATTAAAGGCCTTTCAACAAATTAATTCAAATCCTGTCAAATAAATGACACGTCTTAAAATGGGAATCCACAGAAAAAAAATCACGTAAACGACTTCCCCAAATACTTCCTTTTAAATTATGCCAATTTTGGCCCTTCAGAGCAAAACGATAACCAACTATTTTGGTTATATTCATTTAAGTCCAAAACATGAAATTCACATGTCACAAGTGTCATGTGAGTCACATCTTCTCAAAATAATCCAGAGTCTTAAATGTGAATCCCCACTTTCACAATTCTTCCTCTCAAATAACTCAGTTTTTGGCACTAAAACAATAACCAACAACAAGTCACAATAATACAGAATACAGTTAGTAAGACATGAAATCCACATTCAAATTGCACAATTCCAACGGCAAAAATGGCAACATGCTCAGTAGACCTGGCTGAGATTTCTCAGTCAGTTGCTCAGAAATGGGAATGCAAAAAAAAATGTCCATACCAGAGAGTTGGTAGTCTTCAAACTATTTACGCTGCCATTTCCTTTTGTTGGCTGTAATGCGGTTATGAATATAGAATTTGAGGTTCTGCCAGTACCGGTTCGTAAGAGCTTCTGGTTCAGCCCTTAAACACTTCTCACAGTCACTCTTTGCAGGTGCAATAGATGATGAGATGAAGCGAGTCATGTGCCTTTCTACGGCCTGCACCTCAGTCTGCTGCCAGGGTTTCTTCTTCTGGGTAGCTTTACCTTACAGTGGGCAGAAAAACAGATTTGTAATTCAAAGAATCAGGAAGAGTGTGTGCTGGACAGTATATGCCAGCATCTACAGTACAGCAGAAAGTAAAATGACTTGCACTCTACCTATGGATAGAATTACATTGTCAGTCAAACATTGATTTGTGCATTCTGCCACTTGAGCTCAACTGAAATTAACACTGGGAAAAGGAAAAGATAAAAGGGAATACAATTTTGTCGCAAAAAATAAATTGTAAAATCTGAGCAGTGTCAGGGGCTCACTTTTTATACATTCATGAACATGTGAATTTGTAATTTATCATGTTCTTATCAACATTTTCTCTATGCTTGCAAGAGTTTATATATAAAAAAGAGATATCCCTTCCATTGAACCTGGTAGTAGCGTTGATCTTGCTACACTATCTACACTACCTTGCTGACTGCTGCTAATTTTGGCTTGACAGAGGGTAACTGATGATTTGAAAGGGAAAAAGTATGAATTTCATTTAATTGATATAAGGTATTTTATATTCCCATGGGGCTGTTATTACTGATACAACTTTAATTTGTACACTGACTACAGTCCATCTCCAAAAAGGAACAGACATAATCTTTACTGACATACAAAATACATGTGTAAAGAGTTCACCTTGGGACGAAGGCCTCATAGCGCAGACATCTCCTCCAACGGCCGTGGTTTGCGTTTCTTGGGTGGTGGTGGCATTTCATTCCTCTCGGTGTGAGGAAATGTCTCTTCTGCTGACGGTTCTATGGAAAATGTAAAAAATTCAACATTATCAGAAAGACACATACTTTACATGTACTATAGAGTGCTGATATAGTTCAACAGAATTGTCAAGACCTGTGTCTTTCATCTAAAAACAGAACAAAAATTGGAAGAATAATCGTTGTAGTAAATCAACAGAAATAAATCGCCAACTATACTTATCTTATATGAGATACTTATGTCTTATATGTACCTAACGTTACAAATGATACTGAAGTTAATCATAGCAAAATAAAAAGCATAACTTGCATTTTAAAAAGCTAACTTTGACTATAAACAGAATCTAATTCACCACACGATTTCCAAGAGCAATCAATTTGGCAAACGTTTAAAAGTTTTTCGTTTGCATAACGTTAAATTCTTTCACAATGAATTGCATGACAACGCGACTGACACTAGCTGGTTGGAAAAACAGTCAAATGGTTTTTATAGATAACGTTTGTTATCGTTAGGTCTACACTTAACCTACTAGCTGTCCTGCAAACTAATTAGAGCTAATTAAGCAAATTTGAGGGTTGAACACTGGTTATACTGGTTTGTCATGCAAAAGTACCCACCGTGTGTTTCACTTTTGCTCCTCAGCACAAGTTCTTCGGTCCTTAGCTCGTATCTCTTGAAAATAATCTTCCTTATCAACCGTATATAAACTACCTAATATTAATTAGCTAACACTCCAATGTGTTATTCTGTTCAAATCATGTATGGCTTTGAATAATAATAGGCCGCAGGAGTATAATAGATGTGGTACTGTTTATTTTGAAAAGAAATTATCTCTGTGTAACAAATACATTTCTTTCTGCCATGTAAGTGCTATGTAAACCCTGATTTACCAACCTTGTTGCTTTGAAGTTATATTTGAATTACGCAGTTCCACTCTGCACTGAATAACATCGAGGTGTCGTCGATGCACGAGTAAAAAAGTTATATTGGAGGAAATAAACTGAACCTTTAGCCTCTGTCCAGGCCACCATACAAGTAATATATTTTCAATGAGGTGTTACACTTTTGATGGTCTTTTAAGTATAGCAAAAACAACAAATAACACACAACAGTTTTCACTTGATTGTTTTTAGTGTCTCATCATGGAGAATCTGGTTCAAGTTATCCAGGCATGTCAAAAGAAACATTCCAAACCCTAAGGGTCCCACTTGGTGGACCCCACCCTCCTGTTTTTCTCCCAATGACTATCTAGGAGGGGGTGAGATTGGGGGTTGGGGGGGGGGGGGGGGGTTGATGAGGTGAGCTAGAGGTCTGGAACTCATTGAGGGCTCTGAAGTGTGTCTACGCACACATACACACAGACACACACAGACGCCCAGAAAAACAATAAAACACGGGAAACACACGCGCTACAGAGAAACACATGGCCAAACTCGTAATTCTCAAAATGACGGACTAATCGACTAAAAGATGGAAACATAGATGGGTAGAGCCAACGTGCATACGGCAATGGGAGAACGGATGGGTTGTATTATTTGGGCCATGTTACATGAAATACAGTCTGACCATCCAAAAAAGTGACTTAAAGGCAATTTTATTTGTATCACCCCTTAAATCTGTTACAGTCTCAAAGGGTTTCACATGCCACATTAAATCACAATACAGCCTCCTTTTTAATATGCTAATCAGCAGTATAATTAGCGTATCCATGCACTTTTGTTATGCTATTCTTAATGATGTCGAACCATGAGCGTTCACTCCTGCAGGTGGTAAGCTTATAATACTTTACCCAACAGAACCGATACTGGGCAGAAATTGTGTATGTCTGTGGTTGAATTCCCCGATCAATCAAAAGAACGTGCCTCAAAGGTATCTAAACAGATTTGAATGTGTATTTCCCCCACATTTGTATCTGATTACCAAACGTCACAAAAAGAATGCGGAATCCCTCCCAATGCCGTAAGGACGTAAGGTGCATTTGAATGCATCTAGAAATGCATTCCTTTTACTTCCCACATACATGTTTGGTAACAAACGAAAGCCAGGAAATCCTTCCTTCCAATGACACAATGCATACCTTGCTTGCATGCAGACAATTATCTCCAGCGCCAGGTTAAGAAGAAGAAAACGCAAGACGAAATATTGGTTTGTGTTTTTGCCATTTATTTAGGATTCGACATTACAACAGATGGCCAACAAAAGATCAGAATGATGCATTCTGATGTACAAGCCCCATAGGTCGAGAGCTTTGCAATGGGTCAAACTTTGTCCATTTCATTATTCCTAATTCAACCCAAAAATGTGTTGCGTGGTGTAGAGAAAGATCATCTTTCAGATAATTGAACATTGTGTTTTTATGTTTTTTCTTTTGTACCCTTTGTAATTAACAAAGGGTAAAGACTTATCTTTCTGGAATCAGTTGGTCATTATGTGGATTTAGTGATATTGAAATGTCCAAGCAAAGTCGGCTCTGTCAGAATTGTTGTGCTTCACTTATTTATGATCCAATTGGGTAGAGTTGCCATATGGAAGTTGTAGAACAGATTTAGTAGCATAAAGGGCAGACTATTATCTCTCTAAATCAGAATTTAGAGAGATATTAGGAAGTAAAATGAGCGATTTCTGATTTATTTTCCTGGATCTGCTCGAACGATGGTTACAAAACAAATAGACAGAATATTGATCTATGTTCTATATTTCCCAAGTGTTATCTATCCATAGAGCCTGAGATCATGCACCTGGCCCTTATATTCGTGGAGCTATTAATGATCGATTTTCTTTTTTTGATATTGTTTTAGGAGGGTTGAACAAAAATAGCTTGGCAGGAAGTGGTTAAGACATTTTAGAAAGCCCAATCATGTGCTCTCTTCCTTATCGCCACTATGTTGTGCGTTGACTGGATGCGTTCACTCATTAGGTTTTATCGTGGTTTAAGTTCTACTAGCTTCTGTCATGAAAGAAAAGACAGGCTGGGCTGGCATTTATCCAGCTGGTTTGGATAAGAAACCCGGCATCTCCTCCTTCTCCATCTGCAGGAAGTGACTATATTCTCAGGAAGTGACTATATTCTCAGGAAGTGACTATATTCTCAGGAAGTGACTATATTCTCAGGAAGTGACTATATTCTCAGGAAGTGACTATATTCTCCAGGTGTTTGGTTCCTGTTCTGGAGTATTTATCTTTTACACTCTTTTTTTTACTGTAGACATTTTTTAGGGTTAAACCCAAAGCATAAACATTAAGGCAAATTGTGCATCATATTTGTAGCGCACCGTATTTAATCATATTGTTTTTAACTTTGTGCGATTGCATCTAGGCTGTATTTCCCCATTAAACAGTCCGTCTGTGACCTTTCTTAATCTGTCCAAACAATCGGTTTCTTTACATTCCAGGCGGAGAAGTTACCATCTGTTGACCTTTTACTGTATTTTCGTGCGGGGAGACAAATAGAAAAATGCAACAGAGGGATGGCGGGAGGGAGAGAGATGGAGGGGAGAATGAGATAATCAGCTTCAGACAATGTGTGTTTGGTTTCATGCTGCAGCTTGTCATATTTATTGTTGTTCACAATGCTGATTTAGAGATCATCATTGAAATTGTCGACTCTTTAGTCAGTGACTGCTTGTCACTGACTGCACTGCTGAGGGTTCACGTGACACAAACCATCAAGATGATAATTTACCAAGATGTACAAGTTGTACTGTGTTCCTTTTACTTCAACACATCAGAAGACATCAGAAGTCAGTGAGCCTGTCCTAGGATATTGTGTGGGCTACATGGGTAGTCTACCAGACTTCAGGCGCCATTGAGATGTTTGCTCTCTGCACCAGTAGTTCACAACCTTGGAAAAAAGAAAAGGGTCGAAAGATTAACCCCTGCCTTTTTGCCATCCTCCATTGCTGTCAAACTGTACTTTTTAACCCATCTTTGAAATTTGCTGGACCACTAATCCAAGCAACCACCTGTGTATCATTTAATCTGATTTTTGGCTTAGTTTTTTTTATTTTATATTATGCAAATGTTCTCCTGCTTTCATCATGTTTAGGCATGTAGGTGCACTGTGGGCCTGTCACAGTGCAAAGCGTTCCGGATGGTTCCCAGAGAGATCACCTTCTGACCCCCCCCCCCCCCCTTATGCACATTTCTTCTTCTCAAAACCAGCGTTGCGTTGGTCTTGTTTAGTGTTGCGAAACAGTATCATTGTATCATTGTTATTATTTGACATGGCGTCGGCCCTTAGTCAGCAAGGCTTCAGCGGAGCAGTGTAATTACGACCCTAATCACACACAATCTGCCGCACACACGCGTACAAACAGACAGATGCATATAATTATCATTCCCACCGCCCCCTCCCCATGCTGTTTCATTCACTCTTCCACTGCCGTTTACCCTCTGTGTGAGCTCATTGCTTTCAACGTTTGTCAAGGGCAGAGACGTCGCTAAGTGCAAAAGAAATGGTCGGAGACAGGAAGTCTGGTGCGTTTTTGACCGACAGAGGATTGAGTTGAGGAGGAGGGGACACTAGTTCGACTACCTCGACAGGTTTCTTGCTCTACCCCTTCTGTCCTGCTTTTGTTACTCTTTCGTATATTACACTTTTCTATTCACAGCCTTTTCTTTCCTCCTTCTGCCATCCAGCTCTCGCCCCACTTCTATGCTGTCCTGCTGCTCTTCTCAGGGAATAAACCTGGTTACATACTTCCTGGTCCGTGCCTGTCTGCCCTTTTCCTGTCACCTACCCCCCACCCCCCCCAGCCTTATTTGGTCATCCCCACCCCAAAACAAGCCTTTTTTCATCTTGAAAATGCATACAGAGTGGACACTGTCGAGTCAACGCATTTTTCCCCATTTTCCTTTTTCTTTTTCTTCCCTTCTTCGTCCCGTCTCGGTGAGCCTTGAAAAATGTCAAGAAAACTCAAGCGCCGTCTGGAGGTTGACCGAGGGGAGGGAGGGAGAGAGGGACTGCAGGGGCTGACTTTCAACTTTCTTCACTGCTTTTCCTGAGTTAAGTTCAGAACCAAGTGGTCTCAGGACCAACCCACAGACCCACTGTGTCTGTCTGTTCCTTTATTACAAGTAGTGAAGCATGCCTTATGTTAATGTGGGGGATCAAGGCAGTCTCTCTCTCTCTCTCTGTCTGGCTGGCTGGCTGGTATTAAGCATATGTACCTGAGTCAGCTGTGGATGTGGTCGGTGTTGGATATGGGAGGCAGGGGGAATTGAGGTATAGGAGATCAAGCCACAGCCAGATGTGTGTGTAAGGTCTTGCGGGAATCACCCAAGTCAGCAGGTATACTCAACTGTTGAGACACGATGTAAGTGCAAAATAAAAATAACTCACTCTCTTACTCACTTAATTAAAATAATTATAGATGAAGGAATGGGCCACGTCTGGCTACGTGGCATTCTCTTGAAAAGGGGTACTGAAGAGATGCCTGGTTTACACACACACACACACACACACACACACACACACACACACACACACACACACACACACACACACACACAGTAAATTGTAATATACCGTAGACACATTCCCTGCTGAAATGGAGAAGAAAATGAATGCCGACCTAAATGTTCAGGGTGTAATAAGTTAGACGGCCTGTTTGGTGTTTTTTTCCTAGCCGGGGGTAACTGTAGCTGGGGGTTATTTGTGACTGGCAATGAGACGAAAATTTGAAATTTACTAAAAAGTCAAATGAGTGCATAATAAACTCATTTTGTTACCTGCTGCCACTTTGTGTTAATCGCCTAACAGTCCAAATGGCTTTTTTAATATCAAATAACGTCGGGGTGAATAACAAGCCTGCAGTGATCGAAATGTCACGAACAAAAATGTAATACACCTAATTGCAAACTTAAAACGATCTCAAAAACATTCAAATGATGTTAGCATTGTGCATAAGCTAGGTTTGAATAGTTCACATTGGCCTAATATGATGTACCAAGTCATTTAAAAGTTGTAAGATGCTTCTTGTTGACTTGTTCTTGTTTTGCTAAAGGAAAGATCCTGTTTCGGAGGAGCCATATCCGAGATGTGGCCATGAAACGTCTGCGGCCCATCAACGAGTACTGCAGGGTGAGTCATGTGACCCATCACAACCAGATCCATAACGGCGGAAAGGATGGATCCATCCTTTTGGGGTTTCTGTTGTTTTATTGCTTGAGTGCTTTCCGACTAGACATCTTTTCTGTTGTACAACTTTTATACTGTCGTACCCTAAAGAAAGGAACTGTTGTCTATATGCTTTATTCTGTAATCGTGCCCCGTGAATACAGAGAAAGTCCATTGAGAATGTAGTGTTTCGGCATCTTGCTCAGGGATGCTTAAAGGGTAGCGTTCTACTACAGAAAAGACTATGGTCAAATTGTAATACCTTCTGATGGAAAATGTTTCAGTTCATGTCTTGCACACATTAGAAAGAAAGATTAGACAGAACAGATACAATACAGTGTCTGTCGCATTTGTCCAATGGAAGGACTTAAAAAGATTAGTTTAGGCAACAAAACGTGCTGACCTTAAGGCAACGTGTCTGGGATTTGTGGGTAATGCAGTTCCCCACACAGAGGAGTCATGTCTGTTGCTTAGAGCCGGGCCACCAGCATAGTCTTAGTTTTTGTGAAACAATATTGTTTAAAAATGTCAACATGAAGTAAAATGCTATGACTACCATGTGTTGTTCTTTGTTATTTTCTGCTGGAGATCTGTGGCCAATGGGAGGAGGGAAGAAAGCTTGCTAGCACAAGTCAGCATAACCACAGTCCTTGTTGTTGTTGAACCTTGAAAGGCCAAAGGGGCTTTTACAATTGGTCTAGGCTTTATGATGTTTTTGTCGATTGATTTGGAATCTTTGGTGTGCCTTCAGTCAAATTTATATATTGATTATCATTGAGCTTTGATTAAAACTACCCCCAGAAGAATGGCTTACTTAATCACCATTTTATGGTTTATCTTTATATCTCATCAAACAAGGTTGAATGTGAACAGCTGGCCTACATTATCTATTGAATATACAATGTAGACAAAAAAAAAATACGTTTTGGACTGAGAGGCTGTAAACCTATGGCCATAAGAGGTTAATTTGGGTTTTAAATAATGAACAGTGGAGAGGAAACATCTTTCACCACTTAAGTGAGAAAACGGTGGAGAACGTGTTTGGGATGTTTACGGGAATAGTTCACCATTTCTGAGTCAGTTGGGCAGCTTCAGTCACCGTGATTTAAGGAGTCTCAAAGCTTTCGTGGTCGGATTCACTCATGGTGACTACTTTGTTAGTGGATCTCCTGTCATAATAGCCATGTATCACCAAGACAATTATCAAACTTAAGGATTTACTTTATTGGATTGCTAAATGCAATAACGACAACGACAAAAGTATTACTCAATTCAACATCAAGTCCAGAACTTGTTGTTCCTTAAATGATCAGCAGCTGAAACTTGACTTTTACAGAGCTAACTTTATAAGATGTTTTCACTTTTGGTTCATTTCTAAATGGGTTTGATATTTTCCGATCCTAGTTTTGTTTAAGTTGAAGAAAAACTGTCCTTTTGAACTCCCACAAGCACATAACAAATGCTATTTTGATAGCCTCTGTGGGAGGTGAAGCAAAAATCCCTCAGCAGGAAATATATTCTTGATTGACAACTCAACCAAGCATTCAGAGGTCAGGTCAAACAGTGTCTTTGATCCCTTCTTATCTCCTCTCCCAAAAGGTCCACAATCTTTCGGTTTCTTTAATAGAAGCCAGTTACAGGGGGAGGTCTACCTACTTCCTGCCCTATCAGGTTGGCTGGGGTAGCAGGCTTTCTTGAAGCTTTTCTTTAGTTTTCTCTCCATTTTTAAGGAGAGCTGCGTCAGCCCAATTGCCAAACAGCTGAGGCCTTGGGCTGACTTGCATGGAATTTCCCTGGTTGTGAAGTCGTTTTTACTTCAAATCTGGAAGCACACAGTCAACTAAAAGTAAATTGTTTGCATAGAGCAAGTTAGTGCTGGAAAATGGGATTTAGGAGAAATGGTGTGGGAATTATTTTTGAGGGAGATTTTGCATGTGAAGGCCTTGGTTTGGAGGTTAGGGTTAGGGTATGAAGATTGCAGAGCACCTCTTAATTCAATTGAGGAAGATTCATAAACATGCTCTTGACTTATTTTCATCATTATTTTCCATTAACCAACTAATCATTTATACATTATTCATTACTATATGATATACATTCAAATGTATTTTGACAACGTTTGGTAATTTTTACTTGATAAATGACAAAAAATACATACTTTTCAATAGTTTAAATCAATTAATTTGAGCACTATTTGAGATAGAGGTGAAATGTCTTAAATGAACCAGAATTGATGTGGTAACCAACCAATACTGCTTGGGCCTGATCTGTCCAAAATTGCAAGGAAAGAAAGGTTGCAGCCTTTGATGTTGATGGAACAATATACACATTCACGGCGTGTCTTTGCCCTTTCCTGTTAAGTACGTTTCAGATCTTGGACGTCGGAGAGGGAAGAGATTTGGGTGCAGAGAGCTGCTGTTATGAATGACGATAATACAGATCCTTGTTTATCGCCCCTCATTGAAATGCACAGAACTACATCTCTACTTCCTGTTGACGCATTCGTCCTTTGTTTGAAAGACGCATACACACCACACACACACACACACACACACACACACACACACACACACACACACACACACCTACACACACACACACACCTACACACACACACACACACACACACACACACACACACACACACATACACACACACAATTACCTTAATGCTCCCTGCTGCTGGAGCAAAGACCCATAAAGTCAATTTTCTCTAATGGACGCCAGCCTCCCTTTGCCGTCTGTTCCCTGGGGAGAATCCTAATGAGTGGACATGATACAGACTGGAGGGGCGGGGAGGGACCCGACCACAGTGCTGGACTCACTATGACCCCCCCAGATGTAGTTCTCAGGACTGGCTTTTCCGGCCATCATCACTGTGGAGGGATCCCAGCAGAAGACCAGTCAAATGATTAGCAAGGAGGATTTTTTTTCATTTATATTTTTCAGCGTAGTTGTAGCTAGAACCTTATCTTACCATGCACACGAGCAGACATGCATGTACGCACACGTGCCAGAAACACACACACATACTCTTCCCCTAGATCCGACCTTGTTGCTAATGGAGTCTGGTCTTATTTTCTTCATGGCAGCAATCCCACCCTCCATGTTGGCATCGACCCCCCCCCCCCCCCCACACACACACACACACACAAATACACCTCCGCATCACTAAGGGCATCATAAATATAAAGGGACTGTTTCCATCCACCCTCAGGTTATATTTGGAGAGAGAGAGAGAGTGAGAGCAAAAAAAAGACAGTGACAGAGCATCCTCTTGTAAAGGACGTGTATCAGAGCACTTAGGATTATTAAAGCCTTGAAGTGTGTGTGTGTGTGGGGGGGGGGGGGGTGATGGATGGTGGTGAGAAGGGCGTGGCCGCTGATGCTTTTGCGGGGCGTGGTGATGGCTGGTTCCTGTGTCAGTGCACACTTAAGCGTTGCCACTAGGGGTATGAATCTTTTGGTATCTCACGAAACGATTCGATTTTTATTCTTGGAGTCCTGATTTTGAATCAAATCGTGCCCCTAAGAATCAAATTGAATTGATTCTTGGGGTCACAATATGAATCCAAATCTAACCTGACATAGGGGTGCTAAATAATTTCAGGATCTACTCCAGTCCGCTGTCCCCTAAGAAAGGAGGTTTGGCAAATTATGGCATGAAATCAGAACAAATTGTGTTTAAGATGATGTCGTTTTTACATTTGTAAAGTCAACCAACTGATAATTTAAACACAAAAAGGCAAACTTGAGACTATATAGATTTTTGGAAGTTGTGGATCGATTCAGAATCATAGAAGATGAGAACCACAATCTTTTTTATTTCACCCCTAGTAGCCATCATCTGACATCACGGCGCTTGTGATTCGCTGAGAAGATTTCCTCCTACCTGGTGTTTCATTCTTTCACTGCAATGTTCCAGAACTTTTCCTGCATGTGTGAATGGGAACACGGATCGCTATTCCATGAAATCTGCATCGGCAATTTGCCTGTTGAAGATCTAGTTCCATTTCCGGATAACTGCCCGGTTGGCTGTGTTGTAAATGGAAGTTAATTAAAGGGTTATGTCAGTCTGATGTAAGACGCTAAGAGACTCTGCTGAGGACATATTTGAATCTGCAACTGTTTATCTTAACGAGCCAATGGTTTTCGGGTGATTTGTGCACAATATCAATAAGCCTTTGTTTATTACGAATTTACGAAATAGGTTAGATCCTCACAGTCCGCGACTTTTGTGGCGGCTGGCATCCGTGCCATGCTGCCATCCAAGTGTTGCATTACCGCCATCTGCTGGATTGTCCCTTGGCCCATCTATTTATACCGTGCTATGCCATGGGTGAAAGGGTGCAAGACGGAAATATTCCAGAGTGTAGCTGCATAAGTGAATAGTGAAAATCACTTGTGGTGCCTGAAAGGTTATCCCAGTAAAAAAAAAAAGGAATTTCGTGTGAAAGAGGCTTAACTCTTCATCCCCAAATGACCCCTATACGGGTAAAGCCCCTCCCCCCATAGCAAAGACGTTTTAAGGCATTTAAACACAAGAGAAAGCAGTCATGTGACCCACCACTAAAAATATTAGATTCTCAACTTTTAGGCTATCATTACCCTTGTTAGCTAAACAGAAGGCAAGTCCAACCCCAAACAAAATATGAAGCATGTAACAAAAATAGTTTTGTATGTAGTTATGAATGTATTTCATAACTACACATGCTCATGCACAGCAATAGCGATATTTTTTTACGTAATTTGATCTACACAAACTATACATCATCTGAAAGCTGTGACTCCACTGATTCCAAAAGTCCATATCACTCTGACTCAATCTCGCCGAACTAGAGGCAAAAAACAAACTTATTTTTTTACATCCAAAGTGTATGTCCTTCATTGTTTTTGTCATCAAAGTTGTGTTTGATCGCATAAAACAACATAAACAGATAATCCAGTGTCTGTGCACCATTTTGCAACTAAACATGGTGTTTACAATCAATGTATAGTAGCTAAGACAGGGATTCAGAGGAAATAGGTAAATTGCCTTCAATCAGAACACATATTCTTCATCGCCATCTAGTGACCATATGGTGCAATTAAGATTGTTTGGCTTGGTTTCAATCACTTCCATTCACCCTGACCTTTCCATAGAGGGGTCAAGTGTCAATGTCGTACAATGGGTTCTCAAGATATCTACCCGTTTGTGTCTCATACAGTTTATATTGTAAATTTTGCATTGGTTTGCACTGGATTTATTTATTTAGAGATTTCGCCTAAACCTACCTCTACCAAAACCTCTATATTTGCTCTACTTCACTTTATTGGCATCGAATATTGACCCAGGTGCTCATAGGATGTTGTGCTATGTGCTATGGCCCTATAATACTATATGGCTACCAACTGAAAATGCAGGTGTTTTATTTCATAATTTCAGGCGTTCCACTTATGCTGTGGTCTAGCTTTATTCACTCTAACCAAGTAGTATCCACATTGTATATTTCACTTGCACAACAATCTTTCTTTTGGTACCAACATTACATAATATAGCCCTTGCAACTTTGGAGATATACTCTATTTACTTTGGGTATGTTCTTTTAAGTAAAAAAACTTGAATAGGCCTAGTGATGAAGAGGTTAATATTTCAAGGGGAGATGGCCATCAGGAGTGAGCAAGAGGGGGATAAACAAGAGGGGCCAGGGGAGAGATGGGAAATAAGATGAAGAAGAATGAAGACAAAGCAAAAGAGAAGCATGGTCATTGTGGGAGAAGTGAGATCATCAAGAAGGAGGAGAGAGACGGGGGTGGGGGGGATGGTGACTAGAGAGAGGGGGAACAGTGTAATACAGTCTCTCTCTCTCTCTCTCTCTCTCTCTCTCTCTCTCTCTCTCTCTCAAGGAGAAATGACACCCCAGATAGATGGAGGAGAGAGAGTGAAATGAAGGGCTCAATGCATTATTTTCCTGTGAGCAAGGAAACATGATTAAACCATCTCTTTTAAGTCTGTGGCTTTTCTTGTAGTAAATTCAATTTGGCAAAGTTAAGTATCATAACTATAAAACAATACGCTCTGTAAGGGCAAATGACAACAACCTGTTAAATGCTTTCCTGTGTTAGAATGTATATGCACTAAAGTTTTAAAGTTTGCTGCGAAGGCAAAATGTATAGACGTTTTAATATTTTCTCACTGTGGTTTGCGTTCCGTTTTTTCTATGAAGGAGGAAGACAAATTGTGTGGTAAATTAATAAATAATATATTTTAAAAGAAAATAGTGGTAGCTTACATGGGTGTGTAAACATGTATCCCTTCAGAGGTCTCTTCATCTCAAGAAGAGAAAGTGTTCTTTATTTTGTGCTCGAATTTTTCTCTCCCTCTCACTAGGCCCTCACCCAGCTGCCTGTGTACATCTCGCAGTGTGAAGAGGTACGGGTTTTCTTCGAGACCAGACCTGAAGACCTCAACCCACCCAAGGAGTAAACACACACACACACACACACACACACACACACACACACACATACACACACACACCCCTTGTGTTTTAAGTCCCACTGGAAGGCTGGAATTAGGTGCCTGGCCACGTCGACAACTCTGAGTGTTTTTAAAGCCGACTGCTTTCAGCTGGGACGTGTATTTATGGCAATGTGTGTACGCCAGGCGTGCCTTGATAATGATGGGGTCGTCGTGACGATGACATGCAGTTGTGTTTTGAGATGGGGAACTATGAGGAAGACCAAATGGAGGTGTGTGTGTGTGTGTGTGTGTGTGTGTGTGTGTGTGTGTGTGTGTGTGTGTGTGTGTGTGTGTGTGTGTGTGTGTGTGTGTGTGTGTGTGTGTGTGTGTGTGTGTGTGTATGAGGTTCTGGAAAAAGAAAAAGAAAGTCTCTCCTCTGTTGCTTGTAGTTCACTAAAAAGTATTTCACACATTATATATAAATATCTATACCAGTCTCCCTCTCCCTAGCACCCAGAAAACAATAATAACCCACACAGGCCATTTAAATATTTATCATTCCTGTGATGACTTTGCAATAAAATGACATTGGCCACAGACGTGTACGTATTTCACATCCGATAAGAGCATGGGATATGCTAGTACTCACGTGTATGAACCTCAACTGAGGTGAAGGACATAGACACACACACACACACACACACACACACACACATTCGTCAAGCAATCTTCTATTTTTTTATTGCCATCTAAATATATAGTGAGGGAGGGAGAAAAGGGGAGCATTTGAAACAAAGGGATATGGCAGATAGCAGACTTCAATCAAATTAGGGTCGGTCTTCAATAAAAATACAAACCAAATTGAATGGATACTTGCACTTTGCTAATGCAGAGCGCTAGTTAGCTTGCTGACAGTGGAGCTAGACCTCCGTACCAGCGGCTGTGTCGTGTGATTTATTGCTAGCAGTAAAACATATTTTTTTCTATTGTGTACAATAGTGTGTGCAATGCAACACAATTGAGTCAAAAGCTGGTGTGTCTGGGTGGAGTCGCTTGTAGCACAGAGGCTGGGGTAGAAGGAGATGATGGAGGCTTTAAATGGGCGGGTGAAGAGGAGAGAACAGAGGTTAAGAAAGTGATGAAAGAAAAAACTAAAGAGATGACCGGCTTTCATGGAAGATGGGGAAAAAACGAATACAGAAAGATGTTTGAAGAATGAAAATAAATAAATTAAGAAATAGATGATTATTCAAATCTCCAGGGTCAATGTTGGAAACAAGGTCATGATTAAAAGGCTGATCAAAAGAGAGAAGTTTGTACTAAGCATGCTGGGAAAGAGAACGCAAGATGTAGAAAAAACCAGAAGCTGTGCTACGCCAGAGAGAAGGAGTAATGTAGCAAGTGTAAGGACTTACTCACAGTAATAGTGAGTAAGTGCTGTGGAAATGTCCACCCTTGTTCTGTGAAGGGGTGGCACCTGGCTATGACTGGCTATGATGCAACGAGTTAAAAGAGCAGCTAGCCCTCTTAGCTAGCTTAGCTGGACATGAGCTGGACCTACACTAACCGAGATTACAGCTGTTTGTTTATGTAGGCCTGTGAATAGTTAATGTTTCATTTATAACGGGTTTCTAGTCTTAAATAGGTATGCCCAGTTTAAAGGACTATGTTAGATGGTATCCCTTGAACCTGGAAAAAACAATAGATTATCTAATCGTACATTATTACCACACTGTTACTGCACGTGAATAAAAGTGTAAAATAGTGAAGCAAGAAACTACAACTAACAAAATGTTATCCTTGTCTAACCTACAGTGGATAAGAGTTTGGGTTGGTTTAGTTTTCATTTCATAAGGGGTGCATTGTGAGCAAAGATTTACCGATTTTTGGGAGAAAGATTTGATGACACGTTGGTGGCAACGGTAATAAAGGAAGGAGAAGGAAACAAAAACTGCAAGAAGAAAAGAGGGAAGAGAGCAAAAGAGAAAGATGGCCACCAGTTACTCCTCTGGGTATCTGTGCTGCAGATTGATGGCCAATTTGCTCTAATAATGACTAAACGACTAATCCAGAGTACCTGTACCTGTATCATTTTCAACTCACACAATGTTTCCGAACTGTTATATAGGTCTGAATATCAGAATGGGATGGCAAGTAAGGAAAACCCATGCGAGAGGGAGAGGGAACAATATTTGAGCAAGATAAAAGATAAAAAAGAACATGACGCCACCAAATGAATCGAACCAAAAGTCTCAACATAAAAAAATGTGTGCAGGAATCGTACTATTGGTGTTGATGACCGTGGTTACACCATAACATAAGCCATCAAAGACATTTCCTACTGTAAACCATGCACGCATTTTGGCCATCGGACATTTTCACAAGGTTAGGTTGGCTTACTCTTTCGCTCTGAGTATGTGATACATATCCTCATGGTACTTTGTTTCCCTCCTTTTCAGGGAACCCATTGGAAAGAAGAAATCAGGTAAGGCAAATCATTGTGTCAATTTAACATTAGCTATGGCTGATTTGGCTCCCATTATTCCGTTGTATTTTCAAAATAAAGGCCTTCGATCACAAGACGCACAGCCTTAGGTGCGTCATCATGTTAATTGTTGTTTTACAGACAGATTCCTAGACTATGTGGCAGGGGAATGCATACCTAGGCCTAGCCTGAGCAAATATTCATTTGTTTGACCATGGATGCCTAACGATTAAAGCTTGTTTTATGAAACATTTTTGAAGTATCTGTTAATAAAAAAATCAGAATTATTTCAGGTCACCTTGTAACTTTTAAGTTCTGTAGATGTGTCAGAACATTCACCATTATCACTAGGGGACATTTAGAAAATGCTATGAATGCCACAAAAGCTAAGCTAAGCAGAAACCATCCGAACTATTTCGTCAGATACTACATTACGTTCCTATTACGTCTTGTCAGTGTGTTAAATCAGTTTTATTATAAGAGTTTGTCGCCATCTTGTGGTGGTGTATTGCAGGTTTCTCATTCCATGAAAGACCACTTATACATTTATTACAGGTCCATATTGCAATACAATTTATTTCCGCCATGTTCTTGTCTTATTTCCTTTTCTTTCGCCATTCATTTAACATCCATTCATTTTAGGAGCATTCCATTTTCATCGCATCATATTTTTTCTATAATTTTTTATTTCAGTTCTCTTCTCCATTCTCCATGGTTTTTTTTGTTTTCTTTTGTTTTCTTCTCATCAGGGATTGTGGCGAGAGCGTCTTCTTTCCTAAAACGAGGTAGTGAGTGACAGCCTGGCATGTCTGGTAATCCCCCCCCCCCCCCCCCACCTAGGTTCCCAGAGGCTCTCATTTGGCTCTAACCCTCCCCCACCCCCGCTCTGTCACTGACAGGAAGTTAACCTATGGGAATGTGTGGAAATTCAAAGAAAAAAGACATTTATTAAAAATCCTGCACATCCTTTGCTGTGATCCACAGTGTGAGGAGAGAGAGCCATGTTAGCATGGAGAATTAAATCTATAAAGTAACAAAACATTTAAAATACTGCCAACATTCTGATACTTCTGAAAAATGGACATACCTTAACTGTGATCCTCCCAAACATCCCACACACGTCTCTATTAATTATTAATTATTAATAAAGATGTGTCATTGATACACAGTCGTTAGTTGAAAAGGGATACGTTGTAACCACATAGTAATACAAAAACCCTGAAGATATGTTTAAAAGAAAATGTGTAATGTTGTTGGGTTGTACAGTTTTTCTAAGCTAAGCCCTGAGCTTCGTAACAAATTGTTCTAGTTCTGAAGCTGGCTTCATGTTTCCGTTGGTGCTGGGTCGCCGGGTTCTGGGGTCTCTGTTTCACAGACGAGTTGATATTTAGACGTTTTATTTTGGTCTTGCCCTTTACTAACCTCCTCTTTGTTTTGTTTCACTGACTCCATCTCTCCTTTTCGCTTCCTCAATTGGCTCCCCCTTCTCTCCTCTCTGCTCTTGGCTCCTACCATCAGCCTGTTCCTTATCTGCCTTCTCTTGCCAGAGAGGGACTCTCCATTGTCAAAGCCCTCACTGCTCCCTGGTCTTCTGTTGAGTTGTTTACAATAATGTATTCACCACCAGTACCAAAACTCGCTTGCTTTGATGCAACCCCATTGTTTGTTCCACTTCATCCGAATCAAAGTCTGAGGACGTTTTTGGAATGAATAATATATATTTTAAGATCTATTTTGAACCTTTTTTTAAATGTTTCCCCTCACTTCAAATCAATGACCTCAAAACTATTTCAAAAGGTCGGTGGAACGCCTGAATCAGGGAATCGTGTTTTTTTGTTTGTGTCTAGGGTTATTCTAATCGAATCCTGACCAAACAAAGGGGCATGGGGAAGGTGGAGGCTTACTTCAGCATGGTTCCCCCGGTGGCTAGAACAAATAAAATCCAAGTGAACACGAAAAAAACAAATCGTTTACTTTGATATATTTCCAAAGTAAAAGTTGTGTTACATAGTGTGTGTCTGGTGCGGTTTTGCGTGCTCAAGGGGATACGAGCTCCACAGACCCGCTGCTCCTGGACCAGTATGTGGCGGTCACGGACTACGAGAAGCAGGAGAGCTCGGAGATCGGCCTGCACGTGGGCCAGGTGGTGGAGGTCATCGAGAAGAACGAGTCCGGTACGCCTCTTGATAATAAAATGTACTGTTGAGCCATTCAGCAGTAAACATCGTTCTGGCTTTGGCTGGGCAGCAATTGATTTCCAAATATAGGCGCGGCCTTACGGTGTTCAAAAGACTCCAGCCAATCAGGTTAAATAATTAAGTGATGCTCTTGCGGAATCCTAATGGAAGCTTAAACGTTTTCTCTTTTGAAAAAAAAGCCTTCCATGTAGATTTCTGTACGTCTTCGTTTATTAAGTCGTTTATTAAGTATTAAGTCTTTGTGTATTAAGAGGAATTTTCATTTCATTGCTCTGTTGATTGCTACACTTTTTTGGGGCGCTGGAACTGTTTTCTTAAGCAGACTGCAGCGTTCCTTGTTCGTCGTGGACTGAAACTCCCTCGCCGTGGCGCTGATTGGTACTATTATCTTTTTTCTTTTTGGGGAGTGGCTTTCAACTGCTCTGCAGAGAGGAACAGAATGTGAACTGGCGAGATCAGGAGGCTAGTTCAGCAGACTCTTTTATCCAAAGCGACTTGCAATGAGTACAGATTCATGTTATTATGAAGGCAAGTAAAGGGTTAGGATGCCTACAGGTAGATTGTGCACATTAGGGATTCGAACCCAGAACCTTTCAGCTAGTGGTTGAACACCCGGCCACTTGACTTTCTAGACTCAGCCCTTTTCCTAGAGTTTAACATCGCCCACAAGTTTAAGCTGCAACCAAGTTTTGGATTCACGCAAGATTATATGCCAATAATATGCCTCTAGGCTGCAAAAGTTGCATCATACTCTGTTATGTAATAGAATGCTCCCATGTCTCTTATTTTACCATTTAATATCATAGTGATGTAGCAGACGCAGTAAATACAGATGCGTGTCATTTAGGAGCAGCTAGGGTTTTTTCCCTTTATGACATGATTTGGTTTAATTGTTATTTGGCATTGGAAGACGTTTGGCAGGTGAAATACCCACAACGTACCCTTGAGTCCTTTGACTTGATGCCCACAGGAGTGTGCTTTAGATGGAAGTTTGATTTAATTCCAGTAGGACAAGACGGTGAATACAAATTGTAATAGGGATAGTCGTTGCACGTACCAAATAGAATGATTCAGCACTTGCACTTTTGTTCAAAACAATTTTGCACACTATAATGTTGGCGTAGCTTGGTCAGCCTTTCTACCCTGATGTTTTTATGTTTTGGTTTTTAAGGTTTATAGTTATTTGTGTATGATTAATGCTCCTGTTCTCGTCTATTCTTATTTGAAAACGGACTGCCTGGAGTTGCCCGTGTAGGGGCAATTCAAATAAAGCATTTGGATTTGAGTTTAAAATACCCAGACAGAATAGACGTACCAATATGTATCGTGGCACGGTAGACTAAACTAGTGAAGATTTCCCACAGTGACCACGGATCTGTAGTCATTAGTGGATGGACGATGAGCTGGTGGTGTGTGTCTCTCCCTCTCAGGCTGGTGGTTTGTGAGCTCCGACGACGCCCAGGGCTGGGTCCCCGCCACCTGCCTGGAGGCTCAGGACGACCCGGACGACTTCTCCCTGCCGGGGGAGGAAGGTACGCTGGCCGCCGGCTGCCCTTCATGCTTTCCAGGCCCTGGTTCTTTGTTGTGACCGTTGTAAAAAAACAAGAGGTCTTTTTCTCCTTTTTCTTTTTGAAATGAATTCGATATATTCTTACGTCAAGGTTTTCTCATAATTGAGGCCGTTTCACTTTTGCTAAATAATACACACATTTTGAGGGAAATAGGCTACAAAAACGATAAAATAAATCTCTACATGTTCCAGCTCACTCCCAGATGAATGGTCCTACTCATGTTAGGATCTTCCACTGCATTTTCTTTTTGTGCCTATGGAACTAGGAGGAACACAGCCACGATGACTAGCAATATTTCTTTAAGGTTTTGGTAATATTGACTTCCTGTCTGCTGACTTCCTGACCCCGCCCACTGTTGGACGTGTGATGTCAGTGCCTCGGAGGTTCTGGTCCCTGCCGAGGCACCTGGGTCGCCGCAGAACCCTAGGGGATCTGTTCAGCACAGGCTTTGGGCCAGGTGGAGCGCATGCATTTCTTCTCACCTCTATGCTGTGTGTGTGTGTGTGTGTGTGTGTGTGTGTGTGTGTGTGTGTGTGTGTGTGTGTGTGTGTGTGTGTGTGTGTGTGTGTGTGTGTGTGTGTGCACATGTGCAATCGGTCAATTAGGCAATTCATCGATTCAACGTTTTAGTCGTTTACGAAGTAGATATACCAACAGCTTGTTGTAGCTTCAGAAAAAAAATCGGAAGTCTTTTTCCTGTTTTAGACACACTGCATGTTGAGGATTATAAAATGAATACTTTGGTATAGTTTACTCATTTGGTCCCAGTTGACTTGTGATCGACATTTTGCTGTGTTTTATGTTACATAGACCAAAGATAAATTGATAATACAAATTATTAATGTATTGAATTAATCATTAGCTTGCAGCCATTGCATGCATGTAGCATGTGTGCATGCAATACAAACCCAAGCATGTCAAAACCTCTTTGCATGCTAAGCCAGCTTACTCCTTCTCTTTTCTATACTGTATGTCATGTGCATGTGCAATGATATGCAGTCAGGCACAGGATGCGTTTGCACTGTGGCATTAATTGTTTGTGTGCCCGTTGTTTGTTCCACGCCTTTTCATCTGTCACTCAAGGAAGACGCTAAAGTTTGCTTTATTTCAACCAGCTCTTTCATTCCAAACCAATCAGTGGCTGTTCTAGACCATTTCATCTTGGGGGGCTGGGATCAGTTGTTCTATTCCAGCGGCCATAAGACCATGTTCAGCACCATTCAACGTCATGGTTCTTTGGCCAGCACTTTGTAGAACTAGGGTCATTTTTGTCATAAACAATGAGTATGCCAATGTTTATCCATCAGTTTTTACAGGTTAGAATAAAATGTAATTTACTAGCGCAGGCATAGGGTACACCCTTTAGAGCATTGCAATTATTGACCCTGAATTGAATTGAATTTCATTATTAATATCTTTTATTGCCATATTGATTGTAACTATTATGAAATAAGGGAAGATATTTCTTAATTGAAAAGAACATTGATGTGGGATTATACGTCTGCAAAAAAACCTATTTTGCAAAATTAATCATGATTGATTAATTAGGAATCATTAGGAATGATTAATCATCATTATTTTGAACTCCACATTTAGGGCGGCCACAGGGGGGCCAAGCTTTTTCTTAAGAGGGACCTAGCGCCCCCCCCCCCCCCCCCCCCCCCCCCAGATCCGCCATTGAAACCAATAAATATTCAAGCTGGGGGTTCAATACATCTCGACCCGGTTGAGTGACACACATTTGGTTGCTTAAACAGTATACATTTAAAGAGATTAATATGTTGACTAGTAACAACTTGGTCCTGTCAGTGTTGTTCTATGTTGTGCGCTTCACGTCCCAAATTGAACCCTGCATCTGCCCTACATTACTGCAAGGAGAACGATGACATCACCCTTATCATTTTGTTATTGCCGAAGCCATCAACGAAACGATCAAAGCGAAAATCCTCTGCTGAAAATAGGAAATCCCCGGTCAACGGTGGGATTCTCCCTTTTTAAGACCTGAACAAAACGGGCAGAGCAGGAGAAGGAAACGCGTTGATCTTGGTTGTAATGCTTGATGTCGGCAACAAGAAAAAGCGCACCGTGGTGCTAATGATCTGCGGCGCGGTGTTGTCTGACCCGCTGTGTGTCTGTGCTGCTCCCCAGAGGAGAAGTACTCTGTGGTGTACCCCTACGCTGCACGGGACCAGGATGAGATCGACCTGGAGAAGGGCATGGTGGTGGAGGTCATCCAGAGGAACCTGGAGGGCTGGTGGAAGATCAGGTACCGCTATTAAAGGGACAAATCCACCCCAACATATTCTAATATCTCTTTATTGTACTAATTCCCGAACAGTTCAACATATTATGTATAACGCTTGGCTACATCCACAAACACACATACAATTTAACATGTAACAACCCAAATAAACATATTTTTAAGGAAACCATTCACATTGCGCTACATAGAGATCAATCGTCAATGCTAACTGCCTGAGCACCAGCATATCTAGCGATGGTAGATCTGCAAATGGTTCCACAACCGAGGGTCTTCCAAACTTAAAGCTAACAGCAGATCTTCCCAATTCTGTGGAGATCGGAGGGATTTCCATCCTTGGAATATATAAATGTAACTAGCTATACTAATGACCGACAATTATTATTATACATTATACCGCAGCGGTGTACTTGATTCTAATTGGTCAATAAGGTATCAAGGGTGTACATTATTTTTCAATAACGGGACACGTCTGCCAACCGTTCCCAATCAATGCGCTACAAATAAACAACGGTCAAATAATTGTTGTCATGGACAACACAAAACCAATAGACTCAAAGTGCCACCTAGTATTTTAATGTCAGTAGATTAAGTGGATAAAACGTTATAGATGAATGTAACCAATATCGTATCATTGTTGGTGTTATAAACTTTATGGATGGGACCACCCCAGACAGCCTGGAGTGGTGTAGCCCTTGTAAATCTAACATACGGTTCAACGCCTGGGTCCCTGCAGGTATCAGGGCCGCGAGGGCTGGGCCCCCGCCTCATACCTGACGAAGGTGGACATGCAGGCCCAGAAGCAGTCAGCAGGGGGCACTGCAAATGCCAGCACCAGCGACCTGGAAGGCTCGTCCAGACAGAACCAGCAGAACAACGGGGATAAAGACGCCCAGAAGGACCCCAAGCTCTCCCCCTTCTCCGACGGCAACAAACTGAGTGAGTGAGAGGGACGGAAAGGAAGGAATAGATAGACTTTGGAAGAAATCGTCTCCTATTGAAATATTGACCTTACATTGGATTCACTCTTGACGTCTGTATTTTTCCTCTGTGCTTACATGACATTGATTAACTCCTAACACTTTTAAAATACATGACTTCTTTTTTTTACCTTTGAGCTATGAACTTGATCCTATGAACTTAAAAACAATCCGTTTTTATAAAGAAATATGTTTTAACCCCTGGTCACTGCTAGTAGTATGTTGTTGCATTTGATAGTGATTTGATTTCAATAGTGTGGGAAACACCAGTGCATCACTTGGTTACTCATCTGTTTGTATTGTTTTTTCCCTCCACAGAAATGGGTTTGCGACAGAGACCTCCACCACGCAGGGACCTCACCATCGTAAGTAATACCCACTTAAAGGTGTAGTTTGAAAGTTGTAAAGAGGGGGCAGAAGAGAGCAGGACATGAAATAAGCAACCCCCATAAAATGCCCCCTCCCGCCCTACATTATGCCGCAACTGAGAAGTTTTGCATTCACACACCTTTAATTGGCTGGCAAGATTGAATGCCCTGATTGGTCAGAAATGAGCCAGGAGTGGTCTAAATTCTAAATTGGTTCATAGAGAGGCAGGTGCAGTCAACCTTAACATTTGTTTTACTCAATAATAGTTGACAAATTATAGCTCTTGAAAATGTTAACCATGTCATACTATTTCACCCACCATCCTCTGTTCATGTTCTTTGCTGCTATGACCTTTTCTTGTTGAATTAAAAATGTTTGCATCCATACTCTCCATTTACTGATTTTCTTCATGGAAATTAGAATTATCCATGTCCTGATATTAAGTTCCTCCTCGGCCCCTCAAAGTATCAGTTTGACTCCTTTAACCCAACAGCCGCGTGGCGCCAACCTGCCCAAGCCCCCCACCCCACCCCAGGTGGAGGAGGAATTCTACACCATCGCCGACTTCCAGACCACCATCCCAGACGGCATCAGCTTCCAGGCCGGCCTCAAAGTGGAGGTAAGTCCTCCGTCTCTCACGTCTGCGTGGCATCACCAGGTGGAGTGCCGCCCGGCCTCCTGTGGCCATTGCTACGCTGTTCAATCTCCATCTTGACCTTGTGATCGCCCCGCCCACCAGGTCATCGAGAAGAACTCTAGCGGGTGGTGGTACATCCAAATCGACGACAAAGAGGGCTGGGCCCCCATCACCTTCATCGACAAGTACAAGAAGACCAGCAGCGCCCTGCGACCTAACTTTCTGGCGCCGCTCCCCAACGAGATGGAGAAGCTCAGACTGGAGGACGGGACCGGCGGCGGGGGTGGGGGCGCCTCCTCAAGCACCTCGGCCCCGGAGGACAGCTGGTCTAAACCTTTACCGGACGAGCCCAGCGCCGCCTCAGAGTCCTGTGCCAGGCCCAAGCTGCGGGACTGGAAGTCCGGCGGCAGCAAGGGCTCTTCCGCGCTCTTCTCCGAGCCTCTGCCCCCGGCGCCCTCCGCCCCCCCGCTGGAGGAGAAGCCGGCGCTGCCCCCCCGCAGAGAGTCCATCAACAAGGGCTTCGAGGCGGAGGCGCCCGACAAGCCGAAGGCGGACCTCTCTAAACCGCTCCCGCCCAAGCCCCCGGCCCCTGGAGTCATTCTGTCCCTGGGGAGCCCCAAGGTGCCCCCCTCCTTCAGGCAGGAAAGACCCCCAGAGCCCAAGAAAGAGGACAAGAACAAGCCCCTGCACCTGAAGAACGAGATGGGGCTGGAGTGTGGCCACAAGATCTCCGCCAAGGAGGTGAAGAAGTTCAACCTGAAGCCCGTTCCCAAGCAGCCTCCGAAGCCCAGGGCCGAGGCCCCCGAGGAGAACCAGGAACCGGCCGGACCAGCGGTTTTCATGAAGCCCAAACCAGGCGTCCGGCCCAAACCGGTCCCGGCCGCCAAACCCGAAGCCCCGGCGGAGAACAAACTAGACATCACCAACCTTAGGAGCAAGCTGAGGCCCGCCAAACCCGCAGAACCCGGATCCTCCGAGGCCAACAATCACACCGCCCCCCCGGCACCAGGCAGCTCCCACCCGAGCCCCCCTACCGGCCCCGCCCCCAAGCACTTCCCCAGCCCCCCCGCCCTGAACAACGGGAAACACACAGATGAGCCCAGGCTGCTGCCCAAGCAGCTCAACGGCCACGAGAGCTCACCTCCGCCGGCCAAACCGTGCATGCCGCCCCATAAAGGGCACCCCCAAAGACCCCCAGCCCTGGCCCCGAAGAGACCGCCACCCCCCAAGAAGTCGGGCCCAAGCAGCCCGACGGAGACCCCCAGGACCCCTCCGCACTTCCCCAAGGAGGCCCAGGAGGGCGCCCCGAAGCCCGAGCTGCCTCCACTCAGCAGACCTCCGCCTCCGAAGCCCAAGGCCTTCGTCCTCCCGCCTCCGCCCAGGGACCGGGAGAGGGAGGAGCCCAAGGCCTTCGTCCTCCCGCCTCCGCCCAGGGACCGGGAGAGGGAGGAGCCCAAGGCCGTCGTCCTCCCGCCTCCGCCCAGGGACCGGGAGGAGCCCAAGGTGAACAAGGTGCCCATCCCCCCCAAGCCTCAGCTGAAGACCAAGAAGCCGGCGCCGCCCAGGGACAAGCTCCCGCCCCTGATCAAGGAGGCGAGCAGGGACGAGCTGTACCTGGCCGTGGCAGACTTCGAGGGAGACGAGCAGACGGCCGGCTTCAAGGTGGGCACCGTCTTCGAGGTGATGGAGAAGAACGGCAGCGGCTGGTGGTTCTGTAAAAACATAGGCGAGGAACACGAGGGCTGGATCCCTTCAAACTACCTGAGCAAGAAACCATAGGTACTGAATGTGGTCAACGACACGACCCTCCTGCCTTTTTGTTTTGTTATACGGTTAAAACAAAAAAATCACTATTTTGTGTTTTATTCATTATTTTATTTATATATATCCATTTTTTTGTTGTTTTTGTTACATTCCATTTTTATATACAGTACGTACTTTTAGTGAACGTCAACCAGCAATAATCCCTTGTTATGTCGGCTTCTTAGATGTTTTTTAACCAAATAAGCCTATTTGTTTGCTTTACTTTTCGGTGCCATATATAGACTGCCTCAGATTTGCAGTCGTTTACGTCAAGGCAGAAGTGTAGAAGAAGTGTCGTTTTGTGTGCCATTGCCTTCGATGATGCTGTGCCTCAGTATGATACGCAAAGTGCTTGATGTTTTTTTTTTATATATATGCAATTCAAATGATCATGGTTTGTAATGGATACTTTTTTTAAATGATAATAGCAACAGATGCTGCCGCATAAATACTGAATTATGTTTTCTTTCCACAAACACAAAAATCGAATCAATCAGTTAAACAAAAGCATTTTGGCCGCAAGTGGTAAAATAATCGACTTTTCTGGGGCATTTCTTTGTCCTTGTGGACAAGAGAGTGAAGATGGACAGGAAAGTGGGTTGAGTGAGGCAATGTAGCAAATAACCACAGGCTGGAATCTAACCAGGGTCACTACGAGGCCTTTTTGTCTACGTGGGTGGCTGCCTCATCCACCCAGCCAACCCCTGAATCCAATTATTTTTTGGGCAAGGAAAAAAGATTCCTGCCAACAAAACGCTTGTCTTTTATATATATTTTTTACATGTTTTTCTTCAACTGCATTATCAATTCAGCAGTCATTTTGTTCAAAATATGTGCACTTTTCAATCCTCTTTGTTCAAGTGAGTTTGCACATGCTACAGAAAGTGGGATATACCATGTGGGTTTTTTCTTTACGTTCTTGTTCTTGTTTACACTCAAAACTGATACATCCAAAAAGGTTCACTGTAAATACAGAACAAATCCAAATTGTCTCTTCTAGATCATTCATCTGGTGTACAAAAGGAAGGATTGGATGCCAATGATGACTTGTAAAAATAATTCAGTATTTTTAAGTCTATTCTCGTTTGCAAGCCAAACCTTGTTCTGATAAAACCAACAAATAATATTTTACATGAAAGCTTGACTGGTCTCAAGTATGGTAGTTAAACTAAAAATTGTTTTAATGTACAGAAATAAAGTCTTTAACTTCTTACTTTTCACTGATGGGGTGTTTTTCTTAAATAAAAGATTTCAGAAACACAAAGGGTAAACAAAAGAGCAGTTGCCGTCTCAAGAAAAGAATAGAACGTTCCAGAAAGGCTGACATTATCATTAAAGAATAAAATAAAATGAATAACCATTGTTAGGGAAAGTCACTAAAGCACTTACATCGTCTCCATAGTAGATAATACAAAACATTTTGCTGTTATTTGCTCAAGATTGCTACAACACAATAGCATAATAGCATTGAAGCGCCTTTGACAAAACTAGACAATATAGTTCATACTAATGATGTTCTGCCTCTAGTTGCTTTGTGTTACCACACACTACTACAGTTCGTTTTCAGAGTGCTATTGTATCCATCCCAAATGCACATTTGTTAGCCTTCTACAAGCAGAAGTACATCTACTGGTTAGTCCGTGTTAAGCTTTGTATTTGAAAAAGTTCAAAGGGAGGAAAGCAATTATTTCAAATCTACATTAATAAAGGTTTGGAACGGTTGAACAATTCCTTCAGTACTGTATTATTTTTTTTTTGCCTATGTCCTGTATTTCTCACACTTATCTTACTTTCGTATAAAGCCAATAAACATTTCCAACCTTACATCTGTTGTACCTGATTTTGTACCCGACTGTCGTGTGACTTTAAACCAGTGGTCACCAACCTTTTCAAGCCCAAGATCCCTAACCTCAGCCTTGGTAAGATCTACCTATTGAAGCGTTGAGAGAAAAAGACAGCCCAGATTTTACTTCCAACTTGAGGCTTTTTTACTTGGCTAATTGTATTTGAATAACATGAAATGCTTTCGTCCAACTTTCAAATTGATGCAACCAAGAAAATTTCAAATTGATGCAACCAAGAAAACACTAACTAGCATTTCAAACAGGCCATAGGCCACAATTAAGCCATCTGTAAAAGGCTCCTTGTGTTTAGCTAAAAGGTGACTTATCCGAAATGATGCTTCAGAAGCAGCCTTATTCTGAGCAGCAGGTTTTGTGAAATACCATTGCTGGGCCTTCAACCCCGACTTCAGCTCGGCAACTTCCCTCGCACGGATTGCGCTCTTTGGTAGGTAGCTGTCTGAATTTCTGGAGATTGGTGTTGTGGTGCCGCTCCACATTTCCTCTTTAGACAGTGTTTGTGTTTGGTGGCACAACATACATACACACTTGTCATTCACCAAGGTAAAAAGAAGTTCCTCTTCCCATTCTGAATGGAAATTGTACGTTTTCACCTTCTTACGTGGAGCCTCCGCCATGCTACATATACTGCTATATTATATAGTCATACTGACGGCCACGGCTCTAGCTATTCATTCTTTCTATATTATGAATGGCATTCTATAGTATAAACTTTTTTTAATGTTGAGAAACCATTATAAAGGGTATTTTCTCATGTACTGGCTACATTACAACGTTAACCTAACCTACCATCTTGTCTGTGACGGAAGAATCCAGGGACGGCGAAGCAGTTTGACAGATGGCACTACCCATCTGCTAGCTTGTAAAGGATTGACATTTCTAGCATTTGTCTAGCGTTACTTAGGCTAAAGTCAATGCCCTAAATGCACATTATTGCTTCTCCCAGTATGTAGCTGAAATAAAAAGTTCCCAAGCTTCCCATGGCAATCCTCACTGCACACTTAATAGCGTCTGTTAGTCCCCAATCTCCTAGCAACGCGTACACCTGTTTCTCCCGGCCACTACGGAGCGATATTGACCTTTAGTTTGCAATGTCGCTCAGTCACTAAAAACACCCGCGATTTCATTAGAAATTATTAATGAATCAAACAATCAAAATCTGTTTTGAGGAATTCATTGAAATTCAGTGGTATTTGAAATGTTGGTCAATATGTTTCTAAAGTGTGTCAAACGCCAGGAATGCTGACTCTAAACACCTCTGCAAAATGTAACAGAAAGGACAGACCTACATCATACCCTATTATTAATTGTCACCACTAGGTGTCAGTATTTAGAGCCATACCCTTGGCTGTAAACTAGTAGATAAGTACATGAAAATGAGTGGCATGGGCGGAATGGTAAAGAAGCCACGCCTATAGGGTCTGACTCAAGGCCGTAATTATAATATATAATGATTAAAATAAATATTGGGGGGCACACATCCCCCAATATTCAACTATGCTCAAAATTTCCCTCCCCAATATATTGATGTAAACACATTTTTTGTTGCTATGCTATAAAAGGTAACCACTCACCGCCGTCCGAAACAATCATTAGCAAATTTAATCCTAATCATAACTGATTTTAACAAATAGCCATTATCATTATTACCGCGTGTGGTTTGTCCAAGTGCTGTTTCCGTACCCTAGCAGAAACCGTTGCTCGACTGCTGTGGGTAGGAACAATCAATGTCCAACACTGTACTGTCTCTCTATTTCATTAGTTTTTAATGTATTAAAAAGTGGAACAATAGAATGTAATAAGTGTTACGTAGGCTATATCACTGCCGATTGTGATCATTAATACGTTATTCTAACCCTTTGGTTTCGATAGCTGAGTTTCTCAATGGCTGTTGATTAATTCAAGAATTAGTGGTGGTGTAAATGCAGATGTAAGTACTATTTATTCTAGTTTGTGTATTATCTAGGCATTATTTAAATCCCGAGCATTCTCACTGGAAGTTCACGAGTTTTGAAATAAATTGGCATCCGGATCCTGCTTTGGCATCTGAAAGGCTGTAGGTAACGTTACATGTAAAACAAATGAACGATTGAAGACTGGACTTTGTGTGTGACAGCAGTGGAAAAACAACAAAGAAAGGCTTTAAATGCATTTTCGAAACAATGTGCTATTTTCGGCGGAATCTTGACTCGTCCATCATGGGGAACGCGCCATCAAAAGGAGGAACTGTTGAACTTGTGAAAACAACTTTGTTCGAAAAGGAGCCAGGTGGCGTAACGTACAGAATCCCTTCACTGGTTTACCTGCCAGAAAGCCACACATACCTCGCCTTTGCAGAGAAGAGGACCTCTCCATCAGACATCGATGCGAAAATTCTTGTGATTAGAAAACGGACTATAACAGAAGACGGTTCTATTCAGGTATATTACAGATGTCATCCGTGACACCTTGCAATGCATTCACAACACTGATGTAAACATAACAGTAATACATAAACTGCTCAAAAAAATAAAGGGAACACTAAAATAACACATCCTAGATCTGAATGAATGAAATAATCCTATTAAAAACTTTTTTCTTTACATAGTTGAATGTGCTGACAACAAAATCACACAACATTTATCAATGCAAATCAAATTTTCAACCCATGGAGGTCTGGATTTGGAGTCACACTCAAAATGAAAGTGGAAAACCACACTACAGGCTGATCCAACTTTGATGTAATGTCCTTAAAACAAGTCAAAATGAGGCTCAGTAGTGTGTGTGGCCTCCACGTGCCTGTATGACCTCCCTACAACGCCTGGGCATGCTCCTGATGAGGTGGCGGATGGTCTCCTGAGGGATCTCCTCCCAGACCTGGACTAAAGTATCCGCCAACTCCTGGACAGTATGTGGTGCAACGTGGCGTTGGTGGATGGAGGGAGACATGATGTCCCAGATGTGCTCAATTGGATTCAGGTCTGGGGAGCGGGTGGTCCATAGCATCAATGCCTTCCTCTTACAGGAACTGCTGACACACTCCAGCCACATGAGGTCTAGCATTGTCTTGCATTAGGAGGAACCCAGGGCCAACCGCACCAGCATATGGTCTCACAAGGGGTCTGAGGATCTCATCTCGGTACCAAATGGCAGTCAGGCTACCTGTGGTGAGCACATGGAGGGCTGTGCGGCCCCCCAAAGAAATGCCACCCCACACCATGACTGACCCACCGCCAAACAGGTCATGCTGGAGGATGTTGCAGGCAGCAGAACGTACTCCACGGCGTCTCCAGACTCTGTCACATGTGCTCAGTGTGAACCTGCTTTCATCTGTGAAGAGCACAGGGCGCCAGTGGCAAATTTGCCAATCTTGGTGTTCTCTGGCAAATGCCAAACGTCCTGCACGGTGTTGGTCTGTAAGCACAACCCCCACCTGTGGACGTCGGGCCCTCATACCACCCTCATGGAGTTTGTTTCTGACCGTTTTAGCAGACACATGCACATTTGTGGCCTGCTGGAGGTCATTTTGCAGGGCTCTGGCAGTGCTCCTCCTTGCACAAAGGCGGATGTAGCGGTCCTGCTGCTGGGTTGTTGCCCTCCTACGGCCTCCTCCACGTCTCCTGATGTACTGGCCTGTCTCCTGGTAGCGCCTCCATGCTCTGGACACTACGCTGACAGACACAGCAAACCTTCTTGCCACAGCTCGCATTGATGTGCCATCCTGGATGAGCTGCACTACCTGAGCCACTTGTGTGGGTTGTAGACTACGTCTCATGCTACCACTAGAGTGAAAGCACCGCCAGCATTCAAAAGTGACCAAAACATCAGCCAGGAAGCATAGGAACTGAGAAGTGGTCTGTGGTCACCACCTGCAGAACCACTCCTTTATTGGGGGTGTCTTGCTAATTGCCTATAATTTCAACCTGTTGTCTATTCCATTTGCACAACAGCATGAGAAATTTATTGTCAATCAGTGTTGCTTCCTAAGTGGACAGTTTGATTTCACAGAAGTGTGATTGACTTGGAGTTACATTGTGTTGTTTAAGTGTTCCCTTTATTTTTTTGAGCAGTGTACATATCAAATGAACATTCCAGATTCAAGACATTTGTGGCAATTCGAGTTGCAGCAATAAGAGATGCGACCAAGTTATCTCAGTGGAACTACATTGATTCCAAGTCCAATCCCGCAGACGATGCAACAAGAGGTCAAAGTGCAGACAAATTCATTAACAACAAGGGGTGGGTACATGGTCCGGACATTCTGTGGAAAGAGAGACAGGAACAGCGAGACCAGTTTTCCGGCTTGGAAGAGGGCTGTCCACTGCCCCTGGATGACCCTGAGGTGAAAAGAACACACACAGTGAATGCAACCTGTACAAAGAAGAAAACGCAACACAAAAGCTGCTGACTCATTTTTCTGACTGGACAAAACTCAGACTCGCAGTTGCATGGTACCAGAAACTCAAGGAAACGTTAAAAACACTGGCGCAAAAAAGGAAAATGAGTGAGAGTATAATAGTCACAAGAAGCAGAATGAAAGACTTACCCGATACCACACTGGGTGGACAGCAAATAAGTATTGAAGATCTAAAGAAAGCGGAAATTGCCATTCTTCAATTCACCCAAATGCAGTTCTTCCCAAACAAAATAAAAATACTCACCTCAACGACTCCTGAAGTGAAGAAGAAAAGTGCCCTGTACAAACTTGCCCCGCAAGTAAAGGATTACCTGATAAGAGTAGGAGGCAGGTTGAACAAAGCAGCCATAGGGGAAGAAAGGAAATTTCCTCCCATAATTCCAAAGAACTCTCATATATCCACACTCATTTTAAGGCATGTGCACAAGACAACAGGGCACGGGGGAAGAAATCATATGCTATCTGAACTCCGCAAAAAATATTGGATAATAAGCGCTAATTCAGCTGCCAGAAAGATTCTGACCAAATGTGTTGTGTGCAGAAAACACAGAGCCAGAGTTGGAGAACAAAAGATGTCCGATCTACCTCAGGAAAGACTTCAGCCTGACTCACCCCCATTTACCAACACCGGGGTGGACTATTTTGGACCTTTCCAAATTAAACGAGGAAGAGCACTGGTAAAGAGATATGGCGTGCTTTTTACCTGCAAGACCATCAGAGCTGTTCATATTGTAGTGGCCAGCTCCTTGGGCACCAGCTCATGTATCAACGCTGTGAGACGTTTCATTTGTAGGAGGGGACAAGTAAAGCACTTACAGTCAGATAATGGAACCAACTTTGTTGGCGCAAAAAAGGAACTGCAAAAGGCCTTCGCTGCAGTAAACCAGGACAAAATACAGAAAACACTCAGGGAAAAAGGCATAAAGTGGACATTTAACCCACCAGGAGCATCCCATCATGGAGGCATATGGGAGAGGCTGATAAGATCCACCAGACAAGTCCTCTGTTCTGTTCTTAAACAGCAAACCCTAGATGACGAAGGGCTCCTGACAATCTTGTGTGAAGTAGAAGCAATTTTAAATAGTCGCCCTATGACAACAATCACCACTGACCCTCAAGACTTGCATCCACTCACGCCAAATGATCTCCTGCTACTCAAAACCAAGCCAGATCTTCCACCCTGTGTATTTGATAAAAACGACCAGTACACCAGACGCCGCTGGAGGCAGGTTCAATACTTGGCAAACCTCTTTTGGAGACGCTGGACACTGGAATACCTGCAGCTGCTCCAAGAGCGTCAAAAGTGGAACATCAAAAGAAGGAACTTTCAGTGTGGAGATATTGTATTGGTGGTGGATCCAACTTCCCCAAGAGGTTCTTGGATTCTGGGCAGAATAATCGAAGTATTCCCTGACAAAAAGGGACTTGTCCGCACTGTGAAACTCAAGACCCAGAACAACATCTTAGAAAGGCCAATCACAAAGTTATGCCTGATGTTGGAAGGAGATGAAGAAAAAATCTAAAGAAACCAGATAATGGTGTAGTATTTTATTTTGGTCTCATATTAAATATAAAGGTAAATAATTCATTCAAGGCTCCTATTTTGATTTAATTTAATAATTGTTTTGTTTACCAAATACAATTAGGGGCCGGTTGTGTAGGAGCCATTCTTTAACCATTTCTTTGTTTGAATTTATTATAACTAAGTTTTGCCTATTTGCGTTAAGTTGTGCCCTCTACAGGTCAAAAGGTATAAAATTGGAAGGTGATGGAGGTGGAGGTGTGGCCGACTGGGAGCGCACAGCTTTTTGACCTTACTAATGGTCAAATTAGTGCACCTGAAGCTAAAAATATCCAGTCTGTCTTATAATTTATTTATATTTTTGATAAAGGATCTGTACTAATCTTTGTGTTGAAATAAAAGTACCATTTATAGTTTCAACATTAATCTCTTGGATATTTGTTTGTTTTTTGGTTTAGTGGAACAAACAAGCGTCAACTATTTCCCCAGTCAACACCAAGGTGACAAAGAACAAACTCTGGACAAAATAGTCACTACAACTACGCTTTGGATGATGAATAACCTAGACATCCTAAAGCAGCACTACAATGCTAAGTAGTATATAGGTACCACCCGTTAGAGACATATTCCCCACATCCACTTCCTTCCGATAAAGCGGAACTACCATTTAGACCTATCCGGAAGTGGGTTCTGTTTCCTGTCCAAATAACTGTTTCTTCATCTTCAATAAGTGGATTCCTGTCCTATAAAGTGTACATCCACTTTGTTCATAAAGGCATGAGGGCAGGATGGGGCCTAACGGGGCCAAGGGTGGGAGGAGGGTCAAGGGTGAAACAATCTCTCTCTTCAGGAAGGGCCTGACAGGGCCAAGGGTGGGGTCAGGGTGAAACAACCTCTCTCTTCAAGAAGGGCAGGATGGGGCCTGACGGGGCCAAGGGTGGGGGGAGGGTCAGGGTGAAACAACCTCTCTCTTCAAGAAGGGCAGGATGGGGCCTGACGGGGCCAAGGGTGGGGGGAGGGTCAGGGTGAAACAACCTCTCTTCAAGAAGGGCCGGAAGGCCTGAGGGGCCAAGGATGTTAGAGTGAAGTGAAGTGTAGTGTGTAGTGTGTAGTGTGTGTGTGTGTGTGATCCAGGGTATGAACAAATGGTTCTTGGGGGGGGTAGACCTGCGTGTGAGATTGTTTGTGATCTAGTTTTTTACAGCATGCTACTGATGCTACACTGTGGGATAAAGGTATCTGGCTGGTATATGACACGTTAAAAAATAAAAAACTTACGAATAAAAAAATAAAATAAAACAAAAATAAAAGCGGGGGGCTTTTAGACAGAGGGTATTGTTATCTGCATACATTGAAATCAAATTACTGGTTTACAACCAATGAACAAGGGTTATAGATAGGAAGGCGTTACTCAAGGATATGCCGTGTAGAAGAGATCAGGCCGACAACTCTTTATAATACTTTTTTGAACGGAACCGAGATCCCAAACTGCCAACATGCCACTGGTCTACTGTGAGTATATCCTAAAACATAGTCATATTATTATACATATCAAGTCAATGACTTTGTGTAACTGTGTTATATTTGTTTGATAAAGTTGTTCGTTGTGAGGCGACGGAGAGGCTACGGGCACTGCTAAGAAGCATCAGGAGGAGCACAGCGCATGTATGTAGCAATCATCTCTGAATATTCTGCTACTCAATAGTTTTTATTTATGCATATACAATGTGACTAATCGGATCCCTGTTATGTGGTAGGTTTGTTTGATACGCCATATGTGAGGAAGAATCAACGATCTGCTGACGAGTTGGCTAACTAAGTCAATGAGGCGGCGTCTACTAGCAGTGGTAAGCTAGCAAACATGTTTTATGTTTAATAAAACTGATAGTTGATACCCTGTTATAACTATGTGTTGTTCTAATGTTTTTCTTTTTGTCTTAGCCTCTTTTCATGTAGCTAACCAGCCCATACCCCAGTATGTAAGCGGTAGAAAAACAGGGGCCGCTGTTTTACCAGATACAGCACACCCACCGATAGCCATCAGAAGCCGGGGATACGGGCAGCTAACAGATGAAACGATCGAACAGATCCTTGTATTAGTTGCTCGTAAACCCGTTGGAGCTTGCAAACAACAACATTGCGATCATGACGGGGTACACGAGAAGCCGGTAGACCATCAAGATGTGTCGCATCGTCTGACTGCGCAGCATGGTAAGCTGTTTTTACTGTAAAACTATTTGCTATTCCGCTAGATAACACACTAATATATATATATACGTCCCTTGTTTCAATCAGATAACGATCACACAGGCCTTGGAGGAAGTCTTCTGAGCTCGCAGCCCGAGCTGTGGATGGACAAAGAAATCACATTCTGGGATGCCAACGATTTTGGAGCGGACCAGCCCCCTTGGACGGACGAAGAAAGCAGATTCTGGGATGACGAGTTTGGAGCAGGCCAGATATCTGCACCTAGAGCGCCCCCTAGCGTCATAAATGCAGATACCCCGGATGGACAGGCTGACCAGGGACCACCGATAACCCTCAACGACACCGCTGTTGTGCATTCTGTCCAAGAAGCTACACGGCCTCAAGAAAACAGGTCAGATCAACTCAACTCGGTCCAGGCTACACTGAAGGCATTATGTGATACTGTTGACATACAGGGAAAGACGTTGAATGCTTTAGGTGCTACTGTTGATATACAGGGAAAGATGATGCTACATCGTCATATCAAGGGAGTGTTTGTGGCTAAAGCTGTGCGTGGAAATACCACCGCTATTAAGGAAATTATGGTAATCCTCCAAGGTATGCAAAAAAACATAGCAAAAAACAAAATGCTTAAGAGACTCCTGTGAATATGCATCAGGTTGCAACAGATTCATTCTGAATACGTTGCTGTGGTGAATGGCGCAGGTGGCTTAAAAATATCTGTTGATCTGTTTTTAATTTTGGTACTGCGTTTTCTTTTTGTAAGCCCTTTTTTATTAAATAGTTTGAATATTATTATTGTTGTTTACATTTTTTTGGGTGTGTGTGTGTGGGTATACGTTACATATAGATGGTTTATTATAAATATATATATATATAAATAACTATAAATTACACAATGAGCCCCAGAAAAAGAAAATACAAGTCTGTAGACGGCAACCCCGAGAGGAGATGTAAACGCGGTGTGCCTGAGTCTAGTGATGTTTTTGAGAATGGATACATTATGGATGCGTGTCTTGAGGAGATGCTGAATAGTTTTGATTGTGATACCCAGCAGGATCATAGGCGTTGTTGTCACGGTTTCGGCCGAGGCGGCCCCTCCTTGTTCGGGCAGGTTTCGGCGGTCGTCGTCTCCGGAGTACTAGCTGCCACCGCTCTATGTTTCTTGTTTGATTGGTTTTGTCTGTTTGTCACACCTGTTTTGTGTTATGTCTCAATTAGCACCCTATTTAGTTTCCTTGTTGTTAGTTAGGTGTTGTGTGTAATTGTTCCATGTCGTGTTGCTGCGCTACATGTATTTTGGTGCGCTATTTTGTGCTTTCCTCCTGGTCTGTTGTTTAGGAGTAGATTACGCACTTGTTTACTGCGCCCGTTTGTATACGCCTGTGAGCGCTTTTCTCGCCTCCGGGCTGGTTGTGGATATTCATTGTGTATTCTACTAAAGTATTTTTTGTTGGACTTTACTTCTGCCTCATGCGCCTGATTCCACACCACACCTACCATAGCAACCCTTGACAGAATTACACACCGAAGGTTTATCCGGGGTTTTGGACAGGTGGCAGCTCCCATAACGTCTCTTCTTAAGGGGGGTCCGGTGCGCTTGCAGTGGTCGCTGAGGCGGACAGGGCCTTTGGGAGACTGAAGGACCTGTTTACCTTGGCTCCGGTGCTGGCGCACCCGGATCCCACTTTACCCTTCCAAGTAGAGGTGGACGCGACTGAGGTCGGTATCGGGGCAGTTCTTTCACAACGGTCCGGCACACCACCTAAGCTCCGCCCCTGTGCTTTTTATTCTAAGAAGCTCAGTCCGGCGGAGCGGAACTATGACGTAGGGGACAGGGAGCTGTTAGCCGTAGTACAGGCCCTAAAGGTGTGGAGGCATTGGCTTGAGGGGGCTCAGCACCCTTTCCTCATTCTGACCGACCATCGTAACCTGGAATACATTCGGGCGGCTAGGAGACTGAATCCTCGCCAGGCTCGATGGACTGTTTCTCACCCGGTTTGTGTTCAAGATCACTTACATCCCTGGGTCCCAGAACGGGAAGGCAGATGCCCTGTCCCGGCGGTATGACACGGAGGAGAGGTGCGTGGATTCCATTTCCATAATACCGGAGTCTTGTCTGGTGGCACCGGTGGTGTGGGAGGTCGATGCGGAGATCGAGCGGGCATTACGCACCGACCCTAGCCCTCCACAGTGTCCGGTGGGTCGGACGTACTTCCCGCTTGAGGTCCGGGATCGGCTGATTTATTGGGCTCACACGTCCCCCTCCTCTGGACATCCAGGAATTGGCCGGACAGTGCACTGCCTTAGTACGAAGTACTGGTGGCCAACGTTAGCCAGGGATGTGAGGGTTTTTGTCTCCTCCTGCTCAATGTGTGCCCAGTGTAAGGCGCCCAGACATTTGCCCAGGGGTAAATTACAACCCCTGCCTGTTCCACAACGACCCTGGTCCCACCTCTCGGTGGATTTTGTTACAGACCTTCCCCTCTCACAGGAGAATACTACCATCCTGGTCGTTGTGGATCGGATCTCGAAGGCCTGTCGTCTCCTTCCCATGCCGGGTCTTCCTACTGCCCTACAGACCGCTGAGGCTCTATTTACTCACGTCTTCCGGCATTACGGGGTACCCGAGGATATAGTGTCCGATCGAGGCCCCCAGTTTACCTCCAGAGTCTGGAGAGCCTTTATGGAATGGTTGGGGGTCTCTGTGAGCCTTACCTCGGGTTACCACCCGGAGAGTAATGGGCAGGTCGAACGAGTCAACCAGGATGTGGGTAGATTTCTGAGGTCATATTGTCAGGGCCGGCCGGAGGAGTGGGCGAGATATGTGCCCTGGGCCGAGATGGCACAGAACTCTCTCCGCCACTCCTCCACGAGACTAACCCCTTTCCAGTGTGTGTTAGGGTACCAGCCGGTTCTGGTACCTTGGCATGAGAGCCAGATCGAGGCCCCTGCTGTGGATGAGTGGGTGCGGCGCTCGGAGGAGACGTGGAACGCTGCACACGTCCATCTGCAGCGAGCCATCCGTCGACAGAAGACGAGCGCCGACCTACACCGCAGTGAGGGGCCAGTGTACGCACCTGGAGATCGAGTCTGGCTCTCAACCAGAAACCTGCCCCTCCGCCTGCCCTGCCGGAAGCTGGGTCGGCGGTTTGTGGGGCCTTTTAAAGTCCTGAGGAGATTGAACGAGGTGTGTTACAGGTTACAACTGCCCATTGATTACAAGAATATGAACCCCTCGTTCCATGTGTCTCTCCTCAGGCCGGTGGTAGCTGGTCCACTCCAGGACTTTGAGATTGAGGAGACTCCTCCGCCCCCGTTGGACATCGAGGGGGCTCCGGCGTACACTGTTCGTACCATCCTGTATTCGAGACGCCGGATGGGGGGTCTCCAATATCTCGTGGAGTGGGAGGGATACGGTCCGGAGGAGCGGTGCTGGGTGCCGAGGAGGGACATTCTGGATCCGTCCCTGCTGACCGAATTCCATCGTGGTCATCCTACGCGCCCTGCTCTGCGTCCTCCGGGTCGTCCCCGAGGCCGGGGGCGGCGCACGGCTGGAGCCGCACGTCAAGGGGGGGGGTACTGTCACGGTTTCGGCCGAGGCGGCCCCTCCTCCTTGTTCGGGCAGGTTTCGGCGGTCATCGTCTCCGGACTACTAGCTGCCACCGCTCTGTTTCTTGTTTGATTGGTTTTGTCTGTTTGTCACACCTGTTTTGTGTTATGTCTCAATTAGCACCCTATTTAGTTTCCTTGTTGTTAGTTAGGTGTTGTGTGTAATTGTTCCATGTCATGTTGCTGCGCTACATGTATTTTGGTGCGCTATTTTGTGCTTTCCTCCTGGTCTGTTGTTTAGGAGTAGATTACGCACTTGTTTACTGCGCCCGTTTGTATACGCCTGTGCGCGCTTTTCTCGCCTCCGGGCTGGTTGTGGATATTCATTGTGTTTTCTACTAAAGTATTTTTTGTTGGACTTTACTTCTGCCTCCTGCGCCTGATTCCACACCACACCTACCATAGCAACCCTTGACAGTTGTGGCCATGATTCAGGAGCCATAGCCGAACAGCTGAATGAATTGTGTGATGAGAATTTAGATCTTAGCAACTTGAGGTCTTGAGGAGTTGTTAAATAAGTCTGTTGTAAATAAGATAGAGGAGTATATGCGTGGGGCGCTAGAGGCTCTAGACAAAGCAGAGCAGATAGACCGTCTGGATGGCGACAGTAGTGCTAACGGTGATAGTGACGACGTTGGTGCTGAGGTAGCGATGGCCGCGTTGTGTGTAGAACAAGATCCAAAACAGGTTGGATGGAGGTCTGATGATGTGCATACTAGGACTGCTGTGAATGATGAGACATTTATTCAGACTGGTGGTGTTCTCTCCGATAATGGGTCTAGAGACGATACATGTATATGGTCATTCCCCTACTTTAATGGTTTTGAGGTTAGACAGTCTGTAGATCTAAGAAGCATCCCTCTGGAAAATTTAGAAGAAGTGCCTACTTTTATCAGAGCGGTTGACAGATGTAATAACACAGTGCACTCAGAGTACTGATCGTGGAAGCGTTTTAAACGTCACCCTGCGGGGTCCGTCACTGGCCAGTGATGTACAGGCTGTACTCACGGTTAGGGACGATTACGATGCTGATTTGTTTTTAGAACAGATTGCCCAGGTCATACAGAGTAATGACACAAGTTTGACCGATGATGCCTTAGAGTTTGTTATCACGGGAGCTCAAAATAAAAGGGGGGGCTACCGTCTCACGTTAAAATCCATACCCTATGACGAAATCATAAGCAAGAAAAAATTAAGTCTCCACACACCCAACAACACACACAACAATCTGTGTTTCTCACTATGTTTAGCACATTTTCTTACTGATGAGCTGACGGCTAATGTGGGGTCAGCATCTGAACAGGATAAAGTGGCATTTGCCCTAGAATTACACAAGGCCCTAGGTTATGACCCCAGTCATCAGGTTGTTATTATCTGATGTATCCAATTTTGAGAAGCATATAGACGCAAAAACATTGATATTTCATCACAATGCTGCTTTCAAGAAGCTAGAATTGTTTCAGACCCATCCTGAACAACAGCCAAAAACAATCTGGCTGTACCTGCATGACAACCACTACCACCTCATAGAAAATCGAGCTGCTTTCTTTGGTGCAAGACATGTGTGTAAGTATTGTTACAAAACATGTCAGTCAATTCTTATGCACAAATGTTCATTGTACTGCAATGTTTGCTTGACAGTATGTAACGGGGAAGTAGGCCGTACGATAAAGTGTAAGGATTGTTGTCGTATTTGTCGGTCAAAGCACTGTTATGACACGCACAAACAAAAGTCATCAGCATACGGCATAGTACCCTGTAACCAGGCCAAGTATTGTGACAAGTGTTGTAGACAGTATCTTGTAGCCTGTAGTAAGCCAGGAGCTACAGATGATAGCCCTGCCCTGATGTTGTACAGAAAAGTGCAAATATTGTGGTGAAGTTCTAATCAGGGACACAGACCATGAGTGCTACATCCAGCCTCTTGAGTCTGAACCCCCCAAAAATAAATACATTTTTTATGATTTTGAGACGCGCTATCATGAGGGTAGACACAAAGCACACTTTGTGTCAGCTATGTCGTTTGTTGGCCAGAAGTGGTATGCTAGTGGTGCAGATTGTGTTGCAAAGTTTGTCAAGCGCTATAGAGCAAAACGATACAGTTGTCAACCGTTCATAGCACACAATGCATCTGGATTTGACAGCTACATCATGCTGGATTATTTCACCAAACAGGGTATTACCCCCTTACTGACCATGCGAGGCAGTAGAGTTATCCTAATGGTTGATAAGACATACCAACAGAGGTGGATCGACTCGTTTAGCTTTCTCCCCATGCGTCTGGCTAAAACGCCGTCTGCTCTTGGTTTTGATGACATGGAAAAAAGGCTATTTTCCACATAAATTCAACACCAGGGAGAATGAGTTCTACAGAGGTCCTTACCATGAGCCCTCGTATTATGGTTTTGACTCGATGACTTCTGATGAAAAGGATAAATTCATCACATGGTACAGATCCGTGCGTCACCGTACCTTCAACTTCCAGAAGTAGTTGAGTCGTTACGGGGTCAACGACGTGGTGATTCTGCGCGAAGCATGTGGAATCTACCGAGAGACTTTTATCGTGTGTGCAGGATTAGATCCTTTTGCATACACCACTCTGGCATCAGCGTGTATGGCCGTATACAAGACATCGTTTTTACCAGAGAACACATTAGCTTTGACATATGATGGCGTCTATGTGAAACAACACAAGACGTACTCTAATGTATCCATACAGTGGCTAGAATATCTGTCCCATATCCATAAACTGGAGATTCGTCATGCTCTCAATCAGGGTGAAGTTCAATGTGGACCCTTCTTCCTAGATGGAAATGCCTCGAGCACAAACACGGCCTATGAGTTTGCAGGATGTTTCTATCATGGCTGTGAGCAATGTTACCAATCGACTCATGTTAACCCTGTCACAAAGACCACCTATGGTGAGATGAGAAGGCAATTTCTGTTCAAAGTCTCTGCCCTCAAAAGATCACGGCTTAAGTGTTATCATCTGGGAATGCGAGTGGGGTAGACAGAAAAAGTCGAATGCAGAGCTGCAGACATTTTTGTCGACACTGAAGCTCCAGAGTAGGATCAATCCTCGTGATTCTCTCCATGGGGGGCGCACAAATGCCCTCAAGTTGTACCACAAGATCGAGCCCGGTGAGAAAATACGCTACTATGACTTCACATCGCTCTATCCTACTGTGCAGGCACGCTGTCCTTATCCTGTACGGCATCCTGAAATCATCTTTAGAGATTTTGAGTCTATTGACAAATATTTTGGTATTGTTAAATGTACAGTGCTGCCCCTTAGATGTCGATACCACCCTGTTCTCCCTTACAGATGCAACGGGAAGTTGATGTTCCCCCTCTGTCGCACATGTGCAGACAATCTAAACCAGACTAGCGAATGCCATCACAGCCGTGATGAGAGGGCATTGACTGGCACATGGGTGTCTTTTGAGCTGCAGAAGGCAGTTGAAAAGGGGTATCGGATAACACAGATGTACGAGGTGTGGCATTACCCTAAACAGTCGGGCTATGTCAAAACATTTCTAAAGTGTAAGCAGGAGGCTTCAGGATACCCCAGCACAGTGGACACTGATGCGAAACGTCAGTTGTATGTGGCAAACTACTATGCAAAGGAAGGCATTCGGTTAGATCCAGGCAACATGAGCGTAAACAAAGCCATGCGTAGTTGTAACAAGCTAATTCTGAACAGTTTGTGGGGACGCTTTTCGTTGTGCACAGATCTACCATCATGCGAGTTAATTTCTGATCTGGAAAGGTTTGCCCAGCTAATGTTCAGCGACAGCTACCACGTCAGTCACTTCTGCTTCATCTCTGATGACACAGCTATGGTGCAGTGGAAACACAAAGATGCACGACTCTCTAGGACTCGAGATGTTAACGTGGTTGTGGGGGCTGTGACTACAGCACCCGCCAGGCTTATGCTATACGATCTTTTAGAAAAACTGCAAGAGCGTGTCTGTGGGAGTGTGTGTGGATGATGGCTGGTTTAAGCAGCCTCACCTGGCCTGAGTCAGACTGATTGGACTATGGGGCTGCACACCTGTTGCACATTGAGCAATCAGTGTGCACAGGTTAAACCAGCCACCACCACACACACACTTGAGAGAGCTCTCTGGCATGCAGCATCATCTGTATGCCTCATTATATGCAACTTTCACAATAAACTGGATTTTCAACATCACCACCCTGTGTCCATTCGGTTGGAGGAGCCCGAGGAAAGTCACCTAGGTGGAGTATGGGAGCCACCTAGGTGGCGTGTAGTATGGACTTTGCTACACTGGCGCCCAATGTGGGGCCTCTCCAAACTGCCTTTGGACACAGGAAGGCTGTCCAGGGGCGCACTGGGCCCAGCAGCGACGACGGACAGCCTTCTCCCAACACCATCCCTCTCCCCAACGGTGCTGTGGATCCGCGGCGGCAGCTCAGCAACCGCCATGGGCAACCGTCTGCGGCTATCCGCCCCATCATCCAGCCAGCGCCGCAGCCCAACCAACTCCTCGGCCAGCCCGTCCAGACAGCCCTTGGTCAGCAGCCCAGGCCTCCGAGTCTCCAGGATGGAGGGGGAGGGTGGGCTGGACCGCCAAGTGTCCATTGGTTTGGAGGAGCCCGAGGAAAGTCACCTAGGTGGAGTGGGAAAAGTCACCTAGGTGGAGTGGGAAAAGCCACCTAGGTGGCGTGTAGCGTGGACATTGCTACAGTGTCCTTTACTGTGATACTGACAGCATCATTTGTTTCTGGCAGTGGTGAAGCGGTGCCTCCTACAGGCCCATACCTGGGGGACGTGTTTGACACTGAGCAGGAAGATTACATCACCGAGTATGTTTCTATAGGTCCTAAATGCTATGCCTACTACACACACTCCAGAACAAGACGGTCATCAAATACAAGGGTGTTACTTTAAATGCTAAAGTTGTCACCCAACAAACACTCACAAGCTTAGTACATGGTTGTGTGACACATCAGCCTCTGGACAGAGATTATCACCCAGGTAGATACCATACAGAGGGATAAGAAGAGGCTCCAGCTTAAAAACGCCACAGTGATTAAACGCCTTCGTGTGGTTTACAACAAGCGCAGGGTCATTGCTGATTATACCACACTTCCTTATGGCTACTAGACAGAAGACGGGCGATGGGGAAGCGTTTGACCCCCAGCTTCAGCATCCATTCAGCATGGTAGTTGTTGAGCTGAATCTCAAAAGTGAGCAAAAAAAACTACACTTCCCAGAGTGCACCAGCAGCAGCAAACCAGCTGCTTGTCAAATGATCAGCAATTTCCCTGATTCAGAGCACCTGTTAAGGCATGGAGGTGCTCAGTCAGGAAAAAGGAACAAACTGAAGAGGAAAGACTCCCAAGTTCACTCGTGAATTCAATCCAAAGACGCCAATGGTAAAGGGATTAAGTAAATTGACTTAAGTTATGTAGGGTGTTTATTTAAATGTTTGGACTAATTTTAAGTTCATTAGAACTTTAACTTTTTGTTCTCTTTTAAAGGTTTACAACCAAATGCTAATACGAATGTACTGGACAGACCAATCAAATGGATGCAAACCAAAATTCTGAGTCTGAAATTTGAGTAGTCCTGTGTCCTTTGGATATTTAAGAAGAGAGGACTTGACAGTAGTATCAGGCCCCTCAAACAGTGGCAAGACATACTTTGTCAAAACCGTAATTGAAAACGTAGATCGGATATTCTCAGAAAATATTGACCGTATAGTCTACATTTATTCATGCTGGCAACCTATGTATGACGAATTGTTAAAAATAAGGGTCATTAACTTTGTGGAGGGGATCCCAGCATCCCTATGCGATGATACACTCTTGCCTCCTCATACTAGAAATCTTCTCATTATTGATGAGTTGATGAATGATGCTAGCAATAATTTAGAGGTTCAACATGTTACCAAATATGTACACCATCGTAACCTCCGCTGTATGTATCTGGTACAGAATTTATTCATGCAAGGTAAAGCTAGTAGAACAATAAGTTTAAACACAAATTACATGGTATTGTTTAAAAACCCACGTGACAAATATCAGATTTTGTTAATAGCCAGGCAGATGTTTCCTTGTAAGACAAAATATTTTTTTGAGTTCTTTAACGATGCTACTTGTTTACCTTATGGCTATTTGCTAGTTGACTTTAAAGCCAAGACCCCCGACCACATGAGGCTTAGAACAGCTATTTTATCGGACCGACAAGTTGTCTACACCCAGACATTAAAGCGATTAGCTATAAACAATGTCGTCACGCATAACCCGAAACAGTGACCGTCTGAAGCTGTTATATAAAGCACCACCAGCTCTATGGAAAGTTATTCTACGTACAGCCAACGAGGATTTTATCAAACCCCTGTGTGAAATAGCGATGAACATTTTACAAGGCCGGATACCGTTGTCCCCCCGTATGCACAAAAGACTGCAGAAACAAAAAAAAGGACATCAGGCTGCTGGCTAGGAAGAAGGTTTTGATTTCTAAAAAGATAAGACTTATTAATCAGACAGGGTTTTTTTTGTTGCCACTGTTGGGTGCTGCAATACCCTTGATTACCAGCCTTTTCTCAAGAGGTGGTTAACCAGGGGGGTGAAAAAAAAAAACAACCTCTTATGATTATGGAGCATACTCAGAAGATGTATCTAGTTCCTCAGCATCAACTAGGACACCTTAAAGCATACCAGCCATCGTGAATCTGTTAGACAGACTACTGAAAATGTATTGGATAAAGCTATGGAGATGGTGTTGAACATACCGGATGCTGACCTACATGAAAAAGCCAAAAAGTATGGGGCTGTTCTACAGCGTTATCCAGCAATGGTAAAACAAGGGTAACAGGAGAAAGGGGGTTTGACTCTATCACTGTCTGAGGAGGTGGGTGGGGATCATGCTGACCATGTAGAGATCCGTGATGATGATCATATTTTTGATGATGTGTTGAAACATATTCCTACAAAAAGCAAGAGAAACGCTGTGTATATATTGGAATCATTGAAGAAATCGAAAGATGTATCATGGACCGACAGGGGTGAAATTGTACTAAAAGGAGAGACTATAAAGGGGTCTCACATGTATGATTTGTTAAAGAATGTTACGGCCCCCTACACTATTTTAGACTCTGCCAGACCCCAAGGATGGAATGCTTTTTTGAAATCTTTAGCCTCTATAAATGTACCAACAGCTTCTATACCTAGTAAACGACTAGACAGATTATTAGCCTGTATAAGAACATCCCTGTTTTGGATAGCGTTGATGCAACAGATTCAGGGTTGTCTATCCTAGGTAGTAGGTATGGT
>JACYXH010000658.1:2002162-2038957 GCA_026745465.1 Lota lota
TGTTGAAAAATCAAAGTCTGAATCAAAAAAAAAAAGAAAGAGGAGCATACTTAAGGAAACGGGCCCCTCCTTTAGTTCCCATAAACTGCATATGAGTGAATGGCTGCATTTTTGATTTAATGTTTTATTATTATTATTATTATGATGATGTCATTGGATGTATATTAATGTGTTTCATGCATGAATAAAATCAAAATAGCCACAACATTTGCTGTCTACCTTGTCTTTTATTTTCAAAAAACATGTTACATATTACACACTGCTACACGACTGGACACATAAAATTATGTTCATTACAAACATTAGGTTGTATCGATTAACAAAGTCATATACCATTTTATTATTACGGGGCAGATTATCGTCATACATTCTCAAAAACGTCTGGTAGGATACATCTCTTTGCATATTAAACAAGAAAAATACACAATGTTGTCCACATGCTGTATTTAGATGATCCTGAACCTGTAGAATAAATTACATCACTACAGTTATGTTTAAGAAATAGGTGTATAGCTTCAGGGAACTCCGAGTATGTAGGAGGGTTTCCGTAGGAGTCAAAAAAGTATCCCTGTCTTTGGGCTGTAATGTATATAGCCAGCCAGTGGGCCCCTTCTAAATTTGACGGTTCGGTATTAACCACCACCATAGCCGGTAGCTGATGAACGGCTCTAGGCAGGTGGTTGCTCGCCACGACCCCCAGAAAAGAAGCCTTGTGGGCAATCTTGATAGTATTCATTACAATCGTTATTTAGTAATAGTCCAGTAACACCTGACATCTGTTTGATATTTCTATAACAGAATCATAGACTACGAAACAAATTAAATTGACGGTTCTAGGCAGAGCTCTGCTGAATCGTACTTCAAGCCTTACGTTGTAATGTAATGTAATCGGGCCAGACGTGCAGTGGCCAAGGATGGTCAAATGAGGCGTGGTGGTCCAGTAGGCCATCCTAGTCCCCGGTCATGGGTGCTGGGACTTACGGTGAATAAATGGTACCCCCTCACAGAAGCCCCGGCCGACCCACTATGAGGCTTGTGTGTGTGGGTTGGGGCTTGGAGGGGGCTGGGAGACCATGACCTGCCCACCCCAGGACCAGGGAGCCTAGCCAGACCAAGACCGTCCCCCAGTGTAATATGAGCTGACATGGTAGGGGTGTAACTTGCTACGGTGAGTGATGAGTAATGAAAAGAACCAGGGCTCTAATGTAGCTGGCTATTGTAAAGTTTGAGGTTTAGTTAGGTGCATTTCCCAGTGGTCAAATTGAGCTGATTAGCTGAGGTATAGCTAGGATATATTTTGAGTGGTGGAGTGGTAAGTAGGGCTCGAATTGAGCTGATGAGAAAACGAATGGGTGGACAAAGAAGTGCAGAGAAATGCTCTGATTGAGCTGGTCAGGCTAAGTGGTGGCTAAGCTAATATGAACCCCAATGGAGTTTGGGATGGCAGGTTCTGGCGCTGCCAGAGCCTGTGCTTTTAAAAAAATGGCATGTCTCTGGCATGGTAGAGAAGGCTATGGGATTTGGGGAACCTAAAGCCCTGTTGCAACGTTTCAGACATTTTGTCCTTCTTCAGGCTAGGGCTAAGGGAGGGAGAACAAAACCAAAATAAAACCCAGGACTAGGAGCAGGGAAGGGGAACAACTGATAATCAACACAAAACAATAAACACCAGACAGGACAGCAGGGCGATGTTGTCTCTTTGCTGTCTGAGCACAAATGAGTGTGAAGGTAGGTGAACTCCCTTTATGAGGAGATGAGTGATTAATGATGAGCTGCAGCTGGTTCCTGATGGAAACACGGATAATTCCTTTTCAAGAGCACGAATAAGGTCAGTGAAATAGGATACTTGGATTTTATGTGTGAAATGTAAACCTAAGGAAAATATAATGTTTATATGTTGTTAATCATAGATTGGTTTTGTTTTATTTTGTTTTTGCTCCATTTATAGGAAGAAGACACAGTCCCAGTTTAAGGTAGTGTGAATCTTCTGCCCAGGTGCAGGTAAGTACTTTAATGTTTTGAACGTGTTTTGGGAGTCGGAGATCCCGGACTCCAATGTAAATATGTTGTTTAATCCTTTTTCAGGAGTGGTTTGGATAGGTAAGTAATTTTGATCCTGTAGTCTTTTTAAGGGGGTTAAGTAATAATGAATTTCTCATTTTCCCGGTAGATGTAGAAGATGTAGAGATGTTTGATTTTTCAGATTCTGATCACAGGTAAGTGTTGTTGATCTATGTCAGAGGTGGGTAGAGTAGCCACAAATTGTACTCAAGTAAAAGTACTGTTACTTAAGAATAATATGATAAGTAAAAGTAAAACGTAGTCATCCAAATCATTACTTAAGTAAGAGTAAAAAAGTACTTGGTGAAAAAACTACTCAAGTACTGAGTAACCGTTGAGTAATGTCTGATTCATTTTTTAACACAAGACAACAATCAGACAGACAAAAATACAAAATAATCATCTTTATGCAAATTATAGTTCATCCAATCAATAAAATAAATTAATATAAATTACAAAATAGCTTCAATTAAAATAATTAAGGTAAATTCAAGTACTTAAAAAATAAAATAAATACAATATAAAAATAAATAAATAAGCACAAGTAACACAAATTTCCAGGCAGAACTAGAACGAGGCAGCCCATAAACTGTGTGTGTGTGTGTGTGTGTGTGTGTGTGTGTGTGTGTGTGTGTGTGTGTGTGTGTGTGTGTGTGTGTGTGTGTGTGTGTGTGTGTGTGTGTGTGTGTGTGTGTGTGTGTGTGTGTGTGTGTGTGTGTGTGTGTGTGTGTGTGTGTCTCCACAGTGAATCTAATATTGTTAGATATTAGAACTGGAACTAAACATAATGCCCCATCTACAACTACATCACTCTCCTCTGATGCCTTTTAGAGAACATGCATTCAGCTTATTTTGTGTTCTGGGATACTAGCCCTGCAATATTGTTTTATTTGGCCATCTATTATGGACTGGTGCTTTTTCAGTTGATGTGTACTGCTGCTCTTTTCCTCTGCTCAGTGAGATGTGCAGTGTGGCCTAATCACAGATCAGAGTATTCATTTCTAGGCACACAGAAAAAGGGCTGTTGCTTGCCATGCAATGTAAAGGTACTGAGTAGGCCTAATCAACACCTATTGATTATTTTATGTTGACCGCTTCCTTCTGTGTGCAGTTTTCTGTTCAGCATGCCTAGTATGAAATGTGTTTCTTTCTGTTGTTCTGTCACTATGGAGACACACACACACACACACACACACACACACACACACACACACACACACACACACACACACACACACACACACACACACACACACACACACACACACACACACACACACACACACACACACACACACACACACACACACAGTTTATGAGAGTTTATGGGCTGCCTCGTTCTAGTTCTGCCTGGAAATTTGTATTACTTGTGCTTATTTATTTTTTATTATTGTATTTAGTTTATTTTTTAAGTACTTGAATTTACCTGAATTATTAAATTGAAGCTATTTTGTAATTTATTAAAATTTATTTTATTGATTGAATGAACTATAATTTGCATAAAGATGATTATTTTGTATTTTTGTCTGTCTGATTGTTGTCTTGTGTTAAAAAATGAATCAGACATTACTCAAAAGTTACTCAGTACTTGAATAGTTTTTTCACCAAGTACTTTTTTACTCTTACTCAAGTAATTATTTGGATGACTACTTTTTACTTTTACTTGAGTCATATTATTCTGAAGTAACAGTACTTTTACTTGAGTACAATTTTTGCCTACTCTACCCACCTCTGACATAGATCAACAACACTTACCTGTGATCAGAATCTGAAAAAGAAAACAGCTTAAACAAACACAAACTAACAACATCCTCTTCTACATCTACCAGGAAAATGAGAAATTTATTATTAGAAAAAGGGTTAATACTTAACCCCCTGTCGTAGGGTAATGTGCCTTTTGGTCCAATTGAGGTTAAGCCACACGTTGAAGTTCAATGTAGATATTTATTACAAACTATACGATAACAAACAAGAACGCAGACAGGAACTAACATAACACATACATAAATGTCAAGCGTGACCTACATCAATGATGGCTCTCGCAACCATCACCAACCGTCTCTCCCATACAATGAAGCCATCCAGGCTTAAATAGCAGTAGCCTTTGGTTAGCTCCACCCCTAAGCTAAACCAAGTCATATATAAATCAATTAACCCTTCTGTCAATTTTACCCAGCCATAACACAAAACAAAAGTATATTATTATGCCATAACATATTACACACACAGCACAACGTTATCCATATATTTTACACCCCCATATAATAGGTATTGTAAAAATACCTAAAAATACCCCTCACCATTTACCGCGATGGCCTGACCCAGCGCGATCCCGTGACATATATTGCGGAAGTGAATGCAAACTTGCCCTTAATGCAGGAGAACTGTGGTGAGTATGAGTGATGTGGTTTTACAAACGGATTGGCCAGGAAATACAGAAATAACATATAACGTGCAAATGTCCATAAGCTGTTAAAAATAGTCTGTCGGCTTCCATGCCGTGGCGCTTCATAGCGCTGTACCATTGGTACTACATGTGACGATCACTTCGTCACATTACCCCCCTCCTTCAAATGTTTTCGTCCTCGAAAACACGAGACAGGTAATCGGCAGTCACATTCTGCGCCCCCGGTCTGTACTTCACCCCGAAGTTGTATGGCTGAAGGGCCAAATACCACCGTGCAATGCGGTCGTTGGAGTCTTTCATTTTGTGGAGCCACTGCAAGGCCCTGTGATCGGTCTCCACGGTGAAGCTCTTCCCCATCAGGTAGTAGCGCAGAGAGTCTAGCGCCCACTTGAGGGCAAGGCACTCCTTCTCCACAGTAGAGTACCTGCACTCTCTGGGAAACAACTTCCTGCTTAGAAACATTATCGGTTTCCGGCAACTCTCCTCCCCCTGTAACAGAACAGCCCCAAGCCCCACACCAGAGGCATCTGTCTGCACCGTAAAAGGGAGATCAAAGTCTGGCTGTTGCAATACTGGATCACTGCAAAGACAATTCCTCAAGTCCTCAAAGGCAAGCTGACACTGAGCAGTCCACTTGACCTTGTTTGGACTGTCTTTCTTAGTCAATTCGGTTAAGACGGCTGCCCTACTAGAGCAGTTAGGGATAAACCGTCTGTACCACCCAACCATCCCCAGGAAAGACCTCACCTGGGATTTAGTTTTTGGTACTGGGGTATCAGTGAGGGCACTCACCTTCCCCACCTGTGGCCTCACTGACCCACCTCCGATGACAAATCCCAGGTACTCCACCTGTGACTGGGCAAAGGAGCACTTGGAGGGATTCATGGTCAGGCCAGCATCCTTGATTCGCTGGAGAATGTCTTGGACGTGGACCAGATGATCCTCCCAAGTCTCGCTAAAGACTATGATGTCGTCCAGGTACGCCCCTGCGTAATCCCAAGCACCTTCCAACACCCCATCCATGAGGCGCTGAAACGTTGCGGGCGCCCCCTTCAGACCAAATGGCATCACCGTGTATTGGTAAAAACCAAACGGTGTTCTGAATGCCGTCAGGGGTTTTGTCTCCTCTGACAGAGGAACTTGCCAGTACCCCTTACACAGGTCCAAGGTGGTCAGATATCTGGCACAGCCCAACCTGTCCAGAAGATCGTCCACTCTGGGCATAGGGTAAGGGTCGAAAGTTGAAATGGTGTTCAACTTTCTAAAGTCATTGCAAAAACGCAGAGTACCGTCCTTTTTGGGCACAATAACAATGGGACATGACCACTCACTGTGAGATGGTTCGATGATCCCCATCTCTTTCATTGTTTCTAGCTCCTTCTTGAGCTTTGGAACCATCTGAGCTGGAATCCTGTAGCTCGGGACCCTGATCGGTCCTGGTTCCTTCAGGGTTACGTGGTGTTGAGCCAGCTGTGTGAGGCCAGGAGTCTCAGCAAACAGCCCCACCGGACAACAGCTAGCCAGCGCCTCCTGCTGGGAAACCGAGAGGTGGTGCATGTCTACCTGGACTCCAGAACCGTCAGTTGTAGGGAAAAACTGCTCATCTCCCTCGTCTTCCTCCACGACCCTCCTGGCAAACAGCACGACCGCAGGCTCCTCACGGGGAACCCACTCCTTCAGCAGGTTGATGTGGAACGTCTGCGTCTGCTTCCTCCTCTCTGGCATGATGACCTCGTACGTCACCGGCCCAGTCCTTTGACGAACCACATATGGTCCCTGCCACTTGGCCAATAGACTGCTCTCACATGTCGGCAACAACAGGAGAACCTGCTGCCCCGGCTTGAAAGAACGGTCTCTCGAAGACTTGTCATACCACCTCTTCTGGGTGGCTTGTGCAGCTTTGAGATTTTGCTGCACTTCCTCCGTCAATGTCTCCATCCTGTCCCTCATTTTTAAAATGTAGGACAAAATGTTCACCTGCTTTTCTGGCTGGTCTCCTTCCCAGGCCTCCTTCAGCACATCCAGTGGACCTCTCACCTTCCTCCCGTAGAGCAACTCGAAAGGTGAGAAGCCAGTGGATGACTGAGGAACCTCTCGGTAGGCAAACAGCAGGTATGGTAGCCACTCGTCCCAGTCTGCACCTGTGTCCAACACAAACTTCCGCAGCATAGACTTCAGGGTCTGGTTGAGGCGCTCCACAAGCCCGTCTGTCTGAGGGTGGTAAGGTGTGGTCTTAATAGCCTTGATCCCTAAATACTGGTAGACCTGCCTGAGAAACTTTGAAGTAAAGTTTGTGCCCTGGTCTGTCAGTACCTCCCTCGGGATCCCTACCCTGGTTAACAGCTGGAGAAGCGCATTAGCTACCTGCCTGGCCTTCACATTCCTAAGCGGAAATGCCTCGGGGTACCTGGTAGCATAGTCAGAGATAACCAAGATGTATCGGTTTCCTCTACGACTACGCTCTAGAGGCCCCACAATGTCCATGGCTATTCTGCTAAATGGTATATCTATAATAGGTAAAGGTATTAATGGTGCCCTGTTACCCTTCTTTCCCGGTGCTGTCAGCTGACACTGGGGACAAGACTTGCAGTACTGTATCAGCTGAACATACATGTTTGGCCAATAAAACCTCCCTGCAACTCTTTCCCATGATTTGTTCTGGCCTAGGTGACCTGCCCATGGACTAGAGTGCCCTAACTCTAGCACCTTTTCCCTGAGATCCTTTGGCACAACCAGCTGCTCCCCCTCTTCCCCATGGCGGTACAGTATGCCTTGCCTAAGCCTAAACTTGGGCCCTTCCGCATTACCACCACCATCCTCTAACAAGTCCTTGTAGAAGGAAGCAAGGGTGACATCGGCTCTCTGTAATTCCCTGATGTCTGCTGGGATTGTGACCTGCTCACTATTCTCCAGTGAAGGTATGGGAACTGTCTCGTGCACTGGAGTCCCTTGAAACCTGTCCCTCCTTCTCTGGCTCCTTGTCTTTACTTGTTTAGTGGGGTGAGAAAATGGCAACTCATCCCACGTACTGTCCCTTGGTGCCTGTGCCTGTGCCCGAGTAACCATCATGTGACATGCCTTCTCTATATTTAAAAGTTGCACTAGCCCTGGCATGTCTTTCCCCAATACCACGGGGTATGGCAAGTCCTCCAGCACCCCAACAGTAACCAGGTACTCTTGTCCCTCAACCTCCAGGTAAATGTCTGCTGTTGGATATGTTTTATTGTGACCATGGACGCAACGTGTGATGACTGTGTGTTCGTGCCTTATCTCCGATTTGGGAATTAGGTGTGCTTTGACTAATGTCTGATTGCTCCCTGTGTCAATCATAGCCTGCACCTTTTTCCCCCTGATTCCCACCCAAACCAACGACTCCCACTGGTGCTCTGGACCCTGCCTATCTATACCACACACATATGTGCTTTTAGGCTTTATCAGGGGACACTTAGGCTTAATGTGCCCAGGCTGGCCACAGTGATAACACACTAGGGGTTCTTTTGCTGGTCTAGGGCTACCACTGAGTGTTACTGGATTGCTTATGGGACCAACATCTCTGGGATGACCAACTGATCTAACTGGGTTCCTGGGATAGTTCACATACTGTCTGCCTTGACCACTCGCCTGACCACCCTCAGACCTACCCCATGGAGATGAGCTTGGTGGTTGATCCCCTCCTATCTGGTAGGATCTGAAGTGTCGACGCGCTGTGATGAAGGAATCAGCGAGGAGTACTGCCTCTTGAGCTGTGCTGGGGTTATGTTCCCGGATCCACAGCTGAACATCCGTGTTGACCATCCGGAGGAACTGCTCCAACACGATCTTCTCCCCGATCTGCTCCTTTGTGTGAGTCTTTGGAGAAACCCACTTCTCATAGAGCTCATTTAGCCTTGTGAAAAGCTCTCTGGGGGTCTCTTCTGGTAAGACCTCCATTGCTCGGAACTTCAGTCTATAGGTCTCACTGTTAATTTCATACTTAGCCAAAATGGCTGCTTTGACCTTTTGATAGCATAAAGTGTCCTCCATGTCCATGGCTATGTAGGCCGCTCTAGCTTTTCCCGTTAAAAGAGGGACCAAGTAGATTGCCCACTCTGCCATGGGACACTGGCTCACTGTAGCCATGCGTTCAAATGCCGTCAGAAAGTGTTCAATGTTCTCTTCTTCCAAGAAGCGCTGCATTTTAGGGCCTCTCCACCCAGACAGCTGGCCCTGCTGGATCCTTGGTGGACCTGGCTCTGCCACCACTTCGGCGTAACCTGGATGCTGCGCTGCTCCTCCAGGACCCGGATCCACTGCCGCTGGGGTCATCGCACGAACCGCCGCCGGCTCCTGGACCATCACTGCTGGGAACACCGCCGGGTCCGCTGCCGTCTCCCGGACCATCACCGCTGGGTCTGCTGTTGGAGCTGCTGAGACCGGGGCTGCCGCTTCCATGCGTCCGCTCCTGTCCTTAGTAGCTCCCTCTTCAATTTTTTTTAACTGGTGGCCCACATAACGCCACCGCTCCTCCTGGTTCTTCTCGAACTCTCTTTGCGCCACGTCCTTCTCCTTTTGAGTCCGCATGAAGTCACGAAACATGGCTCTCAGTTCCGTGACTTCCGACTCTTCAATAGCCCCGCCTTCTGCACCTTTTTCCAGGCTGCAATCCTGCTGCTTTCTTCGACGCATGCTCATCCCTCATTGGCTACTGGTCCCGAAAACCACTGCCACCAAATGTCGTAGGGTAATGTGCCTTTTGGTCCAATTGAGGTTAAGCCACACGTTGAAGTTCAATGTAGATATTTATTACAAACTATACGATAACAAACAAGAACGCAGACAGGAACTAACATAACACATACATAAATGTCAAGCGTGACCTACATCAATGATGGCTCTCGCAACCATCACCAACCGTCTCTCCCATACAATGAAGCCATCCAGGCTTAAATAGCAGTAGCCTTTGGTTAGCTCCACCCCTAAGCTAAACCAAGTCATATATAAATCAATTAACCCTTCTGTCAATTTTACCCAGCCATAACACAAAACAAAAGTATATTATTATGCCATAACATATTACACACACAGCACAACGTTATCCATATATTTTACACCCCCATATAATAGGTATTGTAAAAATACCTAAAAATACCCCTCACCATTTACCGCGATGGCCTGACCCAGCGCGATCCCGTGACATATATTGCGGAAGTGAATGCAAACTTGCCCTTAATGCAGGAGAACTGTGGTGAGTATGAGTGATGTGGTTTTACAAACGGATTGGCCAGGAAATACAGAAATAACATATAACGTGCAAATGTCCATAAGCTGTTAAAAATAGTCTGTCGGCTTCCATGCCGTGGCGCTTCATAGCGCTGTACCATTGGTACTACATGTGACGATCACTTCGTCACACCCCCCTTAAAAAGACTACAGGATCAAAATTACTTACCTATCCAAACCACTCCTGAAAAAGGATTAAACAACATATTTACATTGGAGTCCGGGATCTCCGACTCCCAAAACACGTTCAAAACATTAAAGTACTTACCTGCACCTGGGCAGAAGATTCACACTACCTTAAACTGGGACTGTGTCTTCTTCCTATAAATGGAGCAAAAACATAATAAAACAAAACCAATCTATGATTAACAACATATAAACATTATATATTCCTTAGGTTTACATTTCAAATAAAATCCAAGTATCCTATTTCACTGACCTTATTCGTGCTCTTGAAAAGGAATTATCCGTGTTTCCATCAGGAACCAGCTGCAGCTCATCATTAATCACTCATCTCCTCATAAAGGGAGTTCACCTACCTTCACACTCATTTGTGCTCAGACAGCAAGGAGACAACATCTCCCTGCTGTCCTGTCTGGTGTTTATTGTTTTGTGTTGATTATCAGTTGTTCCCTTCCCCGCTCCTAGTCCTGGGTTTTATTTTGGTTTTGTTCTCCCTCCCTTAGCCCTAGCCTGAAGGACAAAATGTCTGAAACGTCGCAACAGGGCTTTAGGTTCCACAAATCCCATTGCCTTCTCTACCATGCCATTTTTTTTTAAAAGCACGGCCTCTGGCAGCGCCAGAACCCGCCACCCCAAACTCTTTTGGGGTTCATATTAGCTTAACCACCACTTAGCCTGACCAGCTCAATCATAGCATTTCTCTGCACTTCTTTGTCCACCCATTCGTTTTCTCATCAGCTCAATTTGAGCCCTACTTACCACTCCACCACTCAAAATATAGCCTAGCTATACCTAAGCTAATCAGCTCAATTTGAGCAATGGGAAATGCACCTATCTAAACCTCAAACTTTACAATAGCCAGCTACATTAGAGCCCTGGTTCTTTCTGCTTGGAAGTGTCGTTGCAAATTATACAACTCGTGGCTGGGCTGATTCAAAAGGCTAAGACAAATGGATATCCGTGGTTATTTTATTTCATACGCTGCAGCATACAAAAGACGCAGTTTCAATGGCAACTCCACACTTGGCAGAGTTCTCGAGAAAAAGGCGCACTGAGCAAAGGAAGGACGGTCTTTTGTAGAGTACAACAAACAATCATTTAAACGTAACACTAGATGGCGTCCTCTACCATCTATAACTGGTTCAATGCACAGCTAAAGCCAGACCCTGGTCGTAGCTTAACATATTTGACGCCACCTAGGTTTTAGGGTGGGTCCTCTGTGCGGTCAGGGCAACAGGCACATAATAGATGAGAGAACCTTGCTCTGGAGTTTCTCACATAGAACAAAGCACCATACAGGAATGCAAGGAACAGGCAACAATGAGGAGGTAGATAATTAAAGAAAACAAATAGCACACTATAATGTGCTCACAACAACTTGAGTGCCTAAACCAAACCAACTAGTTGAAGCGAGTTAACTTTGGAATAGGGCCTGAGGTCATTTTTCCATCACAGAAGATGCAAGCAGCAGAGCCTGAGGAGCAGAGCAAGGTAAGAATATTTTGGTTAATCTTCCATTTTTGTATACTTATATTTGTTATGTTATTTTATCCCCAGATGGAAAGGGGTATACCAGTCCTGGAGCCGGTAAGGGCCCAAAAGGAATTGCTGGGGTCCAGAGGGGACACCCTGTGTACAATTTCCCCCCCCCCACTCGGACATCTAATCAACTTAATATACACATCCATTAGATGCCTAAAAGAAAATCATAACAATGTAACCAGTTCTAAAAAGCAGATACCTACCATAAAACCCACACACAAACAATCCACATGCAATAAAACCGTAGGTATCCACAAAAAATAAAAAGAGAGAATGTGCATCAGTCAATATAATTGGACGTCCCACAAGGGAGCCCAACGATAGGGTGTCCCAAATGTGGGGGGTGGGGAAGGTTGGGGTTCTGGTCAGGGTAAATGAAGGAAATCAACCCCGGCCCCCAGCCCAACTGAAGTGGAGTAGCTTAAAAATTTAGGAGTGGGGGCCAGGAGAAGATGGGAGATGACAGGATGGAGAAGGTAAATTATGATTGGGAAAGATAAATCCAGCCTTCTCCCTCTTCCCAACCGAGGTGGATTAGCCTAAGGGCTGAGGAGGGGAGTCAGGATGGGGTGGGGGGAGGTTAAGGTTAGGCATGGGTAAGGAATGGTTAGGGTAAGGGTTAGTAAGGGAAATCAACCCTGGGCTCCCCAGGCCTGAGTAGGGACATGGGTGCCAGGAGAAGACTGGAAAGATGCCACAGGGAAGGTGCCACAGGAAAGGGAACTCGCCCTGCTCTCTAGCCCAAACTGAGGTGGATTAGCCTAACAGCCGGGGGGAGAAGCAATGAAGGGGTGGGGGGAGGTAAAGGTTAAGTATGGGTAAGGGATGGTTGGGTTTGGGGTACAGGTAGGTAGGGACAATCAACCCTGGCTCCCCAGCCCAACCGAGCGGCATAGCCTGAAGCTGGGTAAGTGAGAGGGGTTCAAGAACCCTGACCTTCATGGGAAGGGAAACCCAGCAGGGTCCCTAACCCCAACCGAGGTGGATTTGCCTAAGGGTTGGGGAAGAGAGCCAAGCCTGGGTAAAAAAAGTAGGGGTTAAAATGTTATTCTAAAGGTCCCCTAGTAAAAAATCCCTTATTAAAAGAATACCATCTAAACAAACTACAAACTAAAACTGCTAAAAACTATTTAATAGGTTTAAAAGAAGGGGGTAAAAACTGGCTAAAAGCAACAAATGCTAAAACCAAAATTAAATACAAATAAAGGTAAATGAAAATAAAACCAATAAAAATAGGCAGTATACAGGCTCAAAAGGATAAAATATAAAAATTTAACTCAAGAGTTGTGGTTTACATCACATAAGGAAAAAATGTTTCCTGACGTTTCACCGAATAGGCTTCATCAGAGGGGTAGGTGTCGCCCCTTAACGCCAGCTGGTGGTGTAAGGGGAGACGGGCACGGGCGCAAGCACATTAAAATAGACCTGTAACTCTTGCATTAAAATAAATGAGTTAGGAAGGGGGAAGGTTAGGGTGTGAGGAGCAGGGGGTAGGTGAGGGTGGAGTGTGGGGAGAAGGTTGGGATGGCAGTGGGGAGAGCGGGGAAGGCAGGGCGAAGCCTGGAGGTTGGAGTAGGGTTAGGGTGTGGGGGAAGCAGGGAGTTGGGGTAAGAGGGGGAGGCTGGAAGGGGGATAGTAGGTGAGGTGGATGTGTGGTCAGATGTAGTGATGGAGGAGATGTCTGTAGGTGTTGTGGGGCAGACCTGAGCGAGTTGTAGAAGTTTGGTGATCTTGATGTTCCTGAGGAAGGTCTTACTGTAGCCTCTGGTTCTCAGTGATGAGAATAGGGTGATAATGGCGTGGTGGAGGTCTGACCGGTGTGTGCAAATTCTATGATAGCGGATGATTTGGGATTTGATGATACACTGGAATGTATGTAGTGGGTGATAACTGTTTATGTAAGAGTGCGTGAGTGTCTGTCTGTAGGTTTGAAGAATACTTTTGTAGTGAGTATGTTGTGTGTACCATCTATGTGTCATTGTAATTTTACTGTGGTGTCCAAGAAGTGTACTTGTGTTGTGGCCAGTGTGTATTTTAGTTTAACAGTCTGGTGGTGGTTATTGGAGTGTGTGACTGAATTGTGGGAAAAGTGAGATGTCATGTGTCCAGGCCCCTATTATGTCGTCCAGATAACGGAGGAAGAAGAGTGGTTGGTGGGTGCAGTGTGAGAGTGCCCCACTCTCCCACTCACTCATGTAGATGTTGGCATAGGATGGTGCAAATCTTTGGCCCATGGCGGTTCCCTGTATTTGTAAATATCCTTTGCTGTCAAAGGTGAAGTTGTTAGTGGTGAGGCAGAGATGTAAGAGATCCAAGAGATGAGAGTCTGGTCTCAGTATGTCCGGGTTATTGTTAAATGTGTTTTGAATGGATTTTAGACCGAGTGTAATGTCTATGTTGGTGTATAGGCTGTCTATATCGATTGTGAATAAGTGTGTGTGTGTGTGAGGGGAGTACCATGGGTCCGGTGATGATGATCGGTGTAGCGTTGTGGTGATGATGATCGGTGTGGCGTTGTGGTGATCGGTGTGGCAGTGTGTTGATGATGATCCATGTGGTAGATTTTTTTTTTCCAAGTCTGTCAGACCAGTGCTTCCTGAGATATAGCTAATTGGTTATGTTTTCGACTTAGTTTTTATCCCTTATCCTAACCCTGCGGTCAACCCTAACCCTAATCTCCCGCACTTCTTTTTCTCGGACACCGGAGTGCGCCACAGTAATTTATTCAAACCAATGATTGACAGTAGGACTGTCTTGTGACGTTGAAAGACCCGTCCTCTTCCTGTTGACCTAATCAGCCACTAGCTCCGTCTTTAGCGGCCATCGATCCTTCTCAATTGTTGGACAATAAAACCCATTGTAAGTGTAAATCGTCTTCTTAACCAATGACTCGACATGTAGAACACTTGGCCTCAGTTTGTCACGGACATCAGCAGAGTTTAGCTTCAATGATACTGAAGGAACCATGACGTAGTCTATTCATAATTCCCGTCAATCGTTCCTTACGCTGCATTAATACAATTCCAATCAATCATCATGTGTAATATTTGTGCTCATCATTAACCCCTTGTCGTCCGTCCCTTTACTACTTACGCCATTAACAGCGTCAGACACTAGTAGTCTCTCTGCTGCTGGTGCACGTCCTTTCAATCATCCTAATTAATAAATACTGACGGACATTCTTTATTAATAGACAGCTGTGGGAGTGTGTGTGTGTGGATGGTGGCTGGTGTAAGCAGCCTCATCTGGCCCGAGTCAGACTAATTGGACTCTGTGGCTGGGTGGGGCTGCACACCTGTTGCACATTGAGCAATCAGTGTGCACAGGTTAAACCAGCCACCACCACACACACTCAGAGAGAGCTCTCTGGCATGACAGCATGGAGCACCATCTGCATGCCTCATTCCATGCAACCTTTACAATAAACCGGTTCAACATCACCACCCTGTGTCCATTCGTTTGGAGGAGCCTGAGGAAAGTCACCTAGGTGGAGTATGGGAGCCACCTAGGTGGCGTGTAGTATTGGATAATGCTACAACGTATTCATTCAGGTGCATTAGAGCACATAAGTGCATTCCTTACTCAATTCCAATCATACTATTGACATCATCGATATGTGCTGATCACTGTCGTCCCTTTACTTGTTACGCCATTAACAGCGTCACAGACTAGTAGTCTGCTGCTGCACGTCCTTTTAATCGTCGTCCTCTAATTAATAAATGACTCCTTGCAACACTTGCTAACTGTTTCTGACGTCAGTGGAGTGAGTTAAAGTGACAGGACGTTCATTATTAAGACTACATATTCCTTCACTCAATTATTACTCGATTCAAATGGCAATATAAAAAATGACATGCAATATTTGTGTGATCATTAACACTGCTACGTGCCTTTCATTGACAAGGTGACAGACTATTATTACACAAACTGTGTGTGTCTGTCTGTCCTCAAAGCGCACACACACACATGTGGTACCTCATGCCCCATGCCTGCTATTATTATCATTTGTATAACCCTTGATATACAAAATGGAATAACAAATATAAACTACACAATTAAACTGGAAATAACACATATATGTTAAATATTCATTCACCCTAGTATGTCCCTTTACTTGTCACACTATTAACAGCGGGATAGACTTATAATTTTGTAGTCTGCTAAAGCTGTTAGTGTGTCTGTCTCTGTCTCTCTCTCTCTCTCTGTGTCTCTGTCTCTCTCTCTCTCTCTGTGTGTGTGTGTGTTCCCAGCACCAGACCGCCCCGTGCCTCGACGTCCCCATCCTGTGCAGCACCTACCTGCTCCTGCGCAAAGACCAGCCTCCGCCCGCTGCACAGTCAGCCAGCCACCGCCATTCACCGGTGAATAGGATGGCGGTCCTCTCTCTCGCCCAATGTCACGAGGGCCTTCCTCACAAGCACACATCACTGTGGTGTTTTTGGTGTACTTTTAGGGATTACTTTACACACGAGTGTAGCTGTAGGCTTTACTTTACAGTCCTTTTCTTATGTATACATGGATCTATGTTGTGTATTATACTTATTAATACTAACAAGAAAAAATAATAATAGCCAAGCAACTCTTTCCAGCAAGTCGTTTATGTTTTCACACAAAAACACATTATCTCTCATCTATTCATCACCCACAACACACAGGTAGGTGTTGCTTTCTCAATGTATGCTAATATGAAACTGTTACTCCACTACATACATATGATAATAATATTAATCTTGTGGCTTTAGCCAAACAGCCACAAGACATTCAAATGGCTAGATCAGAGGTCATCACAAGGTAAATTAATAAACAGGAGCACACAATGCCTTTAGAATAAGGAGGGGGGGCATTTATAGGACTCTGGCTATTCAAATGTAGTATTTAACCGATTGGAAGGTTCTAGAACGATCGACCGACCACGTTTTGGCCTAATGGCTGACAGAGGTATTACACAAAATGGAGGCCGCCGGCCCCGACATAATACTATTTATTGTGGCTTTTAAGAGTAAGCTAAAAACCTGGGCTCTTTTTTATATGAAAGAGGGCTTAAAGACCATCATACACAATCAATCTGGCGGCTCTAGCCCAAATGGAAGTTATTCAAACGGGCGCGTCAGAGACCTGAACAAAACGATCCTATTAAAAGCCATAGAATGAGTTGGGAGTAGGCTACAACCCTAGGCTCTTTTTCATATGAAAGATTACCTCCACTACATGTAGGATTATCAATTCTGTGGCTCTATCCCAAACGGAAGTGACTGAACAAGCACCATTCAAATTCTCCATTGAATCGAATGGGAGAAAAATAGGGTCACATTGTCATCATATCTAATCACAGAAAAAACATAAGAACCAGGGGTATTTTTTTAAATGAAAGAGGGCTTAAAAAACGTAATACACTTTAAATATGGCAGCTCTAGCCCAAAGGGAAGTCGTTCAAACGGCCACGTCAGACGCCTGAACAAAACACTCCTATTAAACGCTGTACAATGACTTGAGAGTAAGCTAGAGCCCTGGTGTCTTTTTTAGATGTAAGATAACCTCCACTACACGTGACAGTATCAATTTCGTGGCTCTAGCCCAACCACAACGACTCACCAAGCACCAGTCAAATTCTCTATTCAAACTAAAGGGAGATAAATATTGTTCATTTACTGTCAGAGGAAAAAGATAGCAATTCGGGTCTTTGCTTGGTCTACCTGGGGGGGGGGGGGGGGGTCAAGGGATGGCTCCCTCAAAATTTCAAGTGTCTCGGCCCAAAGGGGGCCGGGCCTCTCAAGTCTCCCCATGCCGTTTGACCTTCGCTGCGTCGAGCGATGAAGGGTTGTGGTTCGGTCCCCAGAGGTCGCAGAGGGCCGCTGTTCAGTGAGCGAGTCCACGTGGGGCCCTATAATAAGGGTGTCGAGTCTCGGGTCGGTGAGAACTTGCCGTCTCCGGGTCGGCCTTTTGCAACCCCGATCTGAGCGAGTGGCACTCGGAAGTGACAATTCTGAGTACCGCTGACAAAAATCACTCAAAATAAGCCTTTTTCTTTTCTCTGTGACGTTTCACACACCGACCTTGTGCTATATTGTTCCCTGGACCGAGGGGGACGTGCGGTACTCGTTTGGGCCACCCCGACCAATCCCAAAGGTCACTGTAGGTCGCCCCGCTCTACATAAGAGTCAATGGGAGAAAAACGCCAGGAGGTTTCAAGTTCCCAGTTTACCAAGGAAAAGAGATTCAAACACTGTACTTTAACCAGTGTCAACACATGTCGTGGGGGGACCCCATTCTCAAATTTGGGGATCGGTGTGCCGTTGTGGTTATGATTATCAGTGATACGTTGTGTTGATCGGTGTGGCATTGTGGTGATGATGATCGGTGTGGCATTGTAATGATCGGTGTGGTGATCGGTGTGGCGTTGTGGTTATGATGATCGATGTGGCGTTCTGGTGATGATGATCGTTGTGGTGATCGGTGTGGCAGTGTGATGATCAGTGTGGCGTTGTGGTGATCTGTGTAGCGTTGTTGGGATCATGATCGGTGTGACGTTGTGGTGATCGGTTTGGCATTGTGGTGATCGGTGTACTGATTATGATCAGTGTGGCGGTGTGGTGATCGGTGTGGCATTGTGGTTTTGATGATCAGTGTGGCGTTGTTGTGATCGGTGTGGAGTTGTGGTGATATGTGTGGCGGTGTGGTGACGTTGATCGGTGTGATATTTTGGTGATCGTTGTGTTGGTGTTGTGATGATGATCGGTGTGGCGTTGTGGTTGTGATGATTGGTGTGGCGTAGTGGTGATGTGTGTGGCGGTTTGGTGATCGGTGTGCCGTTGTGGTTTTGATGATCGGTGTGGCGTTGTGGTTATGATGATCGATGTGGCGATGTGGTAATCGGTGTAGCGTTGTGGTTTTGAAGATCGGTGTGGCGTTGTGATAATCGGTGTGGCGGTTTGGTGATCGGTGTAGCGCTGTGGTTTTGATGATCGGTGTGGTGTTGTGGTGATCGGTGTGGCGGTGTGGTGATAATAATCGGTGTGGCGTTGTGGTGATCGGTGTGGCGTTGTGGTAATCGGTGTGGCGTTGTGGTTATGATGATTAGGGTTACGTTGTGGTGATCGTAGTGGCATTGTGGTGATGATGATCGGTGTGGCGTTGTGGTTTTGATGATCGGTGTGGCGTTGTGGTTATGATGATCAGTGTGGCGATGTGTTAATCGGTGTGGCGGTTAAGTGATCAGTGTAGCGTTGTGGTTTTGATGATCGGTGTGGCGTTGTGATAATCGGTGTGGCGGTTTGGTGATCGGTGTAGCGCTGTGGTTTTGATGATCGGTTTGGTGTTGTGGTGATCGGTGTGACGGTGTGGTGATAATGATCGGTGTGGCGTTGTGGTGATCGGTGTGGCGTTGTGGTGATCGGTGTGGCGTTGTGGTAATCGGTGTGGCATTGTGGTTATGATGATTAGGGTTACGTTGTGGTGATCGTAGTGGCATTGTGGTGATGATGATCGGTGTGGCATTGTAATGATCGGTGTGGCGGTGTGGTGATCGGTGTGGCGTTGTGGTAATGATGATCGATGTGGCGTTGTGGTGATCGTTGTGGCGTTCTGGTGATGATGATCGTTGTGGTGATCGGTGTAGCAGTGTGATGATCAGTGTGGCGTTGTGGTGATCTGTGTAGCGTTGTTGGGATCATGATCGGTGTGCCGTTGTGGGGATCGGTGTGGCATTGTGGTGATCGTTGTAGTGATTATGATCAGTGTGGTGGTGTGGTTATGATGATCGTTGTGGCGTTGTGGTAATCGGTGTGGCGGTTTAGTGATCGGTGAAGCGTTGTGGTTTTGATGATCGGTGTGGCGTTGTGCTAATCAGTGTGGCGGTTTGGTGATTGGTGTAGCTCTGTGGTTTTGATGATCATTGTGGTGATCGGTGTGGCGGTGAGGTGATGATGACTGCTGTGTCGTTGTGGTGATCGCTGTGGCGGTGTAGTGATCCGTGTGTCGTTGTGGTTATGATTATCAGTGATACGTTGTGTTGATCGGTGTGGCATTGTGGTGATGATGATCGGTGTGGCATTGTAATGATCGGTGTGGAGTTGTGGTGATCGGTGTGGTTTTCTGGTGATGATGATCGTTTTGGTGATTGGTGTGGCAGTGTGATGATCAGTGTGGCGTTGTGGTGATCTGTGTAGCGTTGTTGGGATCATGATCGGTGTGACGTTGTGGTGATCGGTTTGGCATTGTGGTGATCGGTGTACTGATTAAGATCGGTGTGGCGGTGTGGTGATCGGTGTGGAGTTGTGGTGATATGTGTGGCGGTGTTTTGGTGATCGTTGTGTTGGTGTTGTGATGATGATCGGTGTGGCGTTGTGGTTGTGATGATTGGTGTGGCGTAGTGGTGATGTGTGTGGCGGTTTGGTGATCGGTGTGCCGTTGTGGTTTTGATTATCGGTGTGGCGTTGTCGTTATGATGATTGATGTGGCGATGTGGTAATCGGTGTGGCGGTTTAGTAATCGTGTAGCGTTGTGGTTTTGAAGATCGGTGTGGCGTTGTGATAATCGGTGTGGCGGTTTGGTGATCGGTGTAGCGCTGTGGTTTTGATGATCGGTGTGGTGTTGTGGTGATCGGTGTGGCGGTGTGGTGATAATGATCGGTGTGGTGTTGTGGTGATCGGTGTGGCGTTGTGGTAATCGGTGTGGCATTGTTGTTATGATGATTAGTGTGACGTTGTGGTGATCGTAGTGGCATTGAGGTGATGATGATCGGTGTGGCGTTGTGGTTTTGATGATCGGTGTGGCGTTGTGGTTATGATGATCAGTGTGGCGATGTGTTAATCGGTGCGGCGCTTTAGTGATCGGTGTAGCGTTGTGGTTTTGATGATCGGTGTGGCGTTGTGATAATCGGTGTGGCGGTTTGGTGATCGGTGTAGCGCTGTGGTTTTGATGATCGGTTTTGTGTTGTGGTGATCGGTGTGGCGGTGTGGTGATAATGATCGGTGTGGCGTTGTGGTGATCGGTGTGGCGTTGTGGTAATCGGTGTGGCATTGTGGTTATGATGATTAGGGTTACGTTGTGGTGATCGTAGTGGCATTGTGGTGATGATGATCGGTGTGGCGTTGTGGTTTTGATGATCGGTGTGGCGTTGTGGTTATGATGATCAGTGTGGCGATGTGTTAATCGGTGTGGCGGTTTAGTGATCGGTGTAGCGTTGTGGTTTTGATGATCGGTGTGGCGTTGTGATAATCAGTGTGGCGGTATGGTGATCGGTGTAGCGCTCTGGTTTTGATGATCGGTGTGGTGTTGTGGTGATCGGTGTGGCGGTGTGGTGATAATGATCGGTGTGGCGTTGTGGTGATCGGTGTGGCGTTGTGGTGATCGGTGTGGCGTTGTGGTTATGATGATCAGTGTTACGTTGTGTTGATCGTAGTGGCATTGTGGTGATGATGATCGGTGTAGCATTGTGGTTATGATGATCGTTGTGGTGATCGGTGTGGTGTTTTGTTGATGATGATCATTGTGGTGATCGGTGTGGCAGTGTGGTGATCGGTGTGGTGTTGTAGTTATGATGATCAGTGTGGCGTTGTGTTGATCTTTATAGCGTTATTGTGAACATGATCGGTGTGACGTTGTGGTGATCGGTGTGGAATTGTGGTGATCGTTGTAGTGATTATGATCAGTGTGGCGGTGTGGTTATGATGATCGGTTTGGAGTTGTGATAATCGGTGTGGCGGTTTGGTGATCGGTGTAGCTCTGTGGTTTTGATTATCGGTGTGGTGTTGTGGTGATTGGTGTGGTGATGACGATTGCTGTGTCGTTGTGGTGATCGCTGTGGCGGTGTAGTGATCCGTGTGGCGTTCTGGTTATGATTATCGGTGTGGCATTGTAATGATCGGTGTGGCGGTGTGGTGATCGGTGTGGCGTTGTGGTTATGTTGATCATTGTGTGGCGTTGTGGTGATCGGTGTAGCGTTCTGGTGATTATGATCGTTCTGGTGATCGCTGTGGCGGTGTAGTGATCCGTGTGGGGTTCTGGTTATGATAATCAGTGATACGTTGTGGTGATCGGTGTGGCGTTCTGGTGATTATGATCGTTGTGGTGATTGGTGTGGCAGTGTGGTGATAATGATCGGTGTGGCGTTGCGGTGATCAGTTTGGCGTTGTGGTGATCGGTGTGGCTTTTTGGTTATGATGATCAGTGTTACGTTGCGGTGATCGTAGTGGCATTGTGGTGATGTTGATCGGTGTAGCATTGTGGTTATGATGATCGGTGTGGCGTTGTGGTGATCGGTGTGGCGTTTTGGTGATGATGATCGTAGTGGTGATCGGTGTGGCAGTGTGGTGATCGGTGTGGTGTTGTCGTTATGATGATCAGTGGGGCGTTGTGGTGATCTGTAAAGCGTTGATGGGAACATGATCGGTGTGACGTTGTGGTGATCGGTGTGGAATTGTGGTGATTGTTGTAGTGATTATGATCAGTGTGGCGGTGTGGTTATGATGATCGGTTTGGAGTTGTGATAATCAGTGTGGCGGTTTGGTGATCGGTGTAGCTCTGTGGTTTTGATTATCGGTGTGGTGTTGTGGTGATTGGTGTGGCGCTGTGGTGATGACGATTGCTGTGTCGTTGTGGTGATCGCTGTGGCGGTGTAGTGATCCGTGTGGCATTCTGGTTATGATTATCAGTGATATGTTGTGTTGATCGGTGTGGCATTGTGGTGATGATGATCGGTGTGGCATTGTAATGATCGGTGTGGCGGTGTGGTGATCGGTGTGACGTTGTGGTTATGTTGATCATTGTGTGGCGTTGTGGTGATCGATGTGGCGTTCTGGTGATTATGATCATTGTGGTGATCGCTGTGTCGGTGTAGTGATCCGTGTGGCGTTCTGGTTATGATAATCAGTGATACGTTGTGGTGATCGGTGTGGCGCTCTGGTGATTATGATCGTTGTGGTGATTGGTGTGGCAGTGTGGTGATAATGATCGGTGTGGCGTTGCTGTGATCGGTTTGGCGTTGTGGTGATCGGTGTGGCTTTGTGGTTATGATGATCAGTGTTACGTTGTGGTGATCGTAGTGGCATTGTGGTGATGATGATCGGTGTAGCATTGTGGTTATGATGATCGGTGTGGCGTTGTGGTGATCGGTGTGGCGTCTTGGTGATGATAATCGTTGTGGTGATCGGTGTGGCAGTGTGGTGATCGGTGTGGTGTTGTCGTTTTGATGATCGGTGTGACGTTGTGTTGATCGGTGTGGAATTGTGATGATCGTTGTAGTGATTATGATCAGTGTGGTGGTGTGGTTATGATGACCGGTGTGGCGTTGTGGTAATCGGTGTGGCGGTTTAGTGATCGGTGAAGCGTAGTGGTTTTGATGATTGGTGTGGCGTTGTGATAATCGGTGTGGCCGTTTGGTGATCGGTGTAGCTCTGTGGTTTTGATGATCGTTGTGGTGATCGCTGTGGCGGTGTAGTGATCCGTGTGGCGTTGTGGTTGTGATTAACAGAGATACGTTGTGGTGATCGGTGTGGCATTGTGGTGATGATGATCGGTGTGGCATTGTAATGATCGGTGTGGCGGTGTGGTGATCGGTGTGGCGTTGTTGTTATGATGATCGATGTGGCGTTGTGGTGATCGTTGTGGCGTTCTGGTGATGATGATCGTTGTGGTGATCGGTGTGGCAGTGTGATGATCAGTGTAGTGATTATGATCAGTGTGGTGGTGTGGTTATGATGATCGTTGTGGCGTTGTGGTAATCGGTGTGGCGGTTTAGTGATCGGTGAAGCGTTGTGGTTTTGATGATCGGTGTGGCGTTGTGATAATCAGTGTGGCGGTTTGGTGATCGGTGTAGCTCTGTGGTTTTGATGATCGTTGTGGTGATCGGTGTGGCGGTGAGGTGATGATGACTGCTGTGTCGTTGTGGTGATCGCTGTGGCGGTGTAGTGATCCGTGTGTCGTTGTGGTTATGATTATCAGTGATACGTTGTGTTGATCGGTGTGGCATTGTGGTGATGATGATCGGTGTGGCATTGTAATGATCGGTGTGGAGTTGTGGTGATCGGTGTGGTGTTCTGGTGATGATGATCGTTTTGGTGATTGGTGTGGCAGTGTGATGATCAGTGTGGCGTTGTGGTGATCTGTGTAGCGTTGTTGGGATCATGATCGGTGTGACGTTGTGGTGATCGGTTTGGCATTGTGGTGATCGGTGTACTGATTAAGATCGGTGTGGCGGTGTGGTGATCGGTGTGGAGTTGTGGTGATATGTGTGGCGGTGTGGTGTTTAGGTGATCGTTGTGTTGATGTTGTGATGATGATCGGTGTGGCGTTGTGGTTGTGATGATTGGTGTGGCGTAGTGGTGATGTGTGTGGCGGTTTGGTGATCGGTGTGCCGTTGTGGTTTTGATTATCAGTGTGGCGTTGTCGTTATGATGATTGATGTGGCGATGTGGTAATCGGTGTGGCGGTTTAGTAATCGTGTAGCGTTGTGGTTTTGAAGATCGGTGTGGCGTTGTGATAATCGGTGTTGCGGTTTGGTGATCGGTGTAGCGCTGTGGTTTTGATGATCGGTGTGGTGTTGTGGTGATCGGTGTGGCGGTGTGGTGATAATGATCGGTGTGGCGTTGTGGTGATCGGTGTGGCGTTGTGGTAATCGGTGTGGCATTGTGGTTATGATGATTAGTGTTACGTTGTGGTGATCGTAGTGGCATTGAGGTGATGATGATCGGTGTGGCGTTGTGGTTTTGATGATCGGTGTGGCGTTGTGGTTATGATGATCAGTGTGGCGATGTGGTAATCGGTGTGGCGGTTTAGTGATCGGTGTAGCGTTGTGGTTTTGATGATCGGTGTGGCGTTGTGATAATCGGTGTGGCGGTTTGGTGATCGGTGTAGCGCTGTGGTTTTGATGATCGGTGTGGTGTTGTGGTGATCGGTGTGGCGGTGTGGTGATAATGATCGGTGTGGCGTTGTGGTGATCGGTGTGGCGTTGTGGTGATCGGTGTGGCGTTGTGGTAATCGGTGAGGCGTTGTGGTTATGATGATCAGGGTTACGTTGTGGTGATCGTAGTGGCATTGTGGTGATGATGATCGGTGTGGCGTTGTGGTTTTGATGATCGGTGTGGCGTTGTGGTTATGATGATCAGTGTGGCGATGTGGTAATCGGTGTGGCGGTTTAGTGATCGGTGTAGCGTTGTGGTTTTGATGATCGGTGTGGCGTTGTGATAATCGGTGTGGCGGTTTGGTGATCGGTGTAGCGCTGTGGTTTTGATGATCGGTGTGGTGTTGTGGTGATCGGTGTGGCGGTGTGGTGATAATGATCGGTGTGGCGTTGTGGTGATTGGTGTGGCGTTGTGGTGATCGGTGTGGCGTTGTGGTTATGATGATCAGTGTTACGTTGTGGTGATCGTAGTGGCATTGTGGTGATGATGATCGGTGTAGCATTGTGGTTATGATGATCGTTGTGGTGATGGGTGTGGCGTTTTGGTGATGATGGTCGTTGTGGTGATCGGTGTGGCAGTGTGGTGATCGGTGTGGTGTTGTAGTTATGATGATCAATGTGGCGTTGTGTTGATCTGTATAGCGTTGTTGTGAACATGATCGGTGTGACGTTGTGGTGATCGGTGTGGAATTGTGGTGATCGTTGTAGTGATTATGATCAGTGTGGCGGTGTGGTTATGATGATCGGTGTGGAGTTGTGATAATCGGTGTGGCGGTTTGGTGATCGGTGTAGCTCTGTGGTTTTGATTATCGGTGTGGTGTTGTGGTGATTGGTGTGGTGATGACGATTGCAGTGTCGTTGTGGTGATCGCTGTGGCGGTGTAGTGATCCGTGTGGCGTTCTGGTTATGATTATCGGTGTGGCATTGTAATGATCGGTGTGGCGGTGTGGTGATCGGTGTGGCGTTGTGGTTATGTTGATCATTGTGTGGCGTTGTGGTGATCGGTGTAGCGTTCTGGTGATTATGATCGTTCTGGTGATCGCTGTTGCGGTGTAGTGATCCGTGTGGCGTTCTGGTTATGATAATCAGTGTTACGTTGTGGTGATCGTTGTGGCGTTCTGGTGATTATGATCGTTGTGGTGATTGGTGTGGCAGTGTGGTGATAATGATCGTTGTGGCGTTGTGGTGATCGGTTTTTGCGTTGTGGTGATCGGTGTGGCTTTTTGGTTATGATGATCAGTGTTACGTTGCGGTGATCGTAGTGGCATTGTGGTGATGTTGATCGGTGTAGCATTGTGGTTATGATGATCGGTGTGGTGTTGTGGTGATCGGTGTGGCGTTTTGGTGATGATGATCGTAGTGGTGATCGGTGTGGCAGTGTGGTGATCGGTGGGGTGTTGTCGTTATGATGATCAGTGGGGCGTTGTGGTGATCTGTAAAGCGTTGTTGGGAACATGATCGGTGTGACGTTGTGGTGATCGGTGTGGAATTGTGGTGATCGTTGTAGTGATTATGATCAGTGTGGCGGTGTGGTTATGATGATCGGTTTGGAGTTGTGATAATCAGTGTGGCGGTTTGGTGATCGGTGTAGCTCTGTGGTTTTGATTATCGGTGTGGTGTTGTGGTGATTGGTGTGGCGCTGTGGTGATGACGATTGCTGTGTCGTTGTGGTGATCGCTGTGGCGGTGTAGTGATCCGTGTGGCGTTCTGGTTATGATTATCAGTGATATGTTGTGTTGATCGGTGTGGCATTGTGGTGATGATGATCGGTGTGGCATTGTAATGATCGGTGTGGCGGTGTGGTGATCGGTGTGGCGTTGTGGTTATGTTGATCATTGTGTGGCGTTGTGGTGATCGGTGTGGCGTTCTGGTGATTATGATCGTTGTGGTGATCGCTGTGGCGGTGTAGTGATCCGTGTGGCGTTCTGGTTATGATAATCAGTGATACGTTGTGGTGATCGGTGTGGCGTTCTGGTGATTATGATCGTTGTGGTGATTGGTGTGGCAGTGTGGTGATAATGATCGGTGTGGCGTTGCTGTGATCGGTTTGGCGTTGTGGTGATCGGTGTGGTTATGATGATCAGTGTTACGTTGTGGTGATCGTAGTGGCATTGTGGTGATGATGATCGGTGTAGCATTGTGGTTATGATGATCGGTGTGGCGTTGTGGTGATCGGTGTGGCGTCTTGGTGATGATGATCGTTGTGGTGATCGGTGTGGCAGTGTGGTGATCGGTGTGGTGTTGTCGTTTTGATGATCGGTGTGACGTTGTGTTGATCGGTGTGGAATTGTGATGATCGTTGTAGTGATTATGATCAGTGTGGTGGTGTGGTTATGATTATCGATGTGGCGTTGTGGTAATCGGTGTGGCGGTTTAGTGATCGGTGAAGCGTAGTGGTTTTGATGATCGGTGTGGCGTTGTGATAATCGGTGTGGCGGTTTGGTGATCGGTGTAGCTCTGTGGTTTTGATGATCGTTGTGGTGATCGGTGTGGCGGTGTAGTGATCCGTGTGGCGTTGTGGTTATGATTATCAGTGATACGTTGTGTTGATCGGTGTGGCATTGTGGTGATGATGATCGGTGTGGCACTGTAATGATGGCGGTGTGGTGATCGGTGTGGCGTTGTGGTTATGATGATCGATGTGGCGTTGTGGTGATCGGTGTGGCAGTGTGATGATCAGTGTGGCGTTGTGGTGATGTGTGTAGCGTTGTAGGGATCATGATCGGTGTGATGTTGTGGTGATCGGTGTGGCATTGTGGTGACCGGTGTAGTGATTATGATCAATGTGGCGGTGTTGTGATCGGTGTGGCGTTGTGGTTATGATTATCGATGTGGCGTTGTGGTGATCGGTGTGGCGTTCTGGTGATGATGATCGTTGTGGTGATCGGTGTGGCAGTATGATGATCAGTGTGGCATTGTGGTGATCTGTGTAGCGTTGTTGGGATCATGATCGGTGCGACGTTGTGGTGATCGGTGTGGCATTGTGGTGATCGGTGTAGTGATTATGATCAGTGTGGCGGTGTGGTGATCGGTGTGGCGTTGTGGTTTTGATGATCAGTGTGGAGTTGTGGTGATTGGTGTGGAGGTGTGGTGACGATGATTGGTGTGGTGTTGTGGTGATCGTTGTGTTGGTGTTGTGATGATGATCGGTGTGGCTTTGTGGTTATGATGATCGATGTGGCGATGTGGTAATGAGTGTGGCGGTCTAGTGATCGGTGTAGCGCTGTGGTTTTGATGATCGGTGTGGTGTTGTGGTGATTGGTGTGGCGGTGTGGTGATAATGATCGGTGTGCCGTTGTGGTGATCGGTGTGGCGTTGTGGTGATCGCTGTGGCGTTGTGGTTATGATGATCAGTGTTACGTTGTGGTGATCGTAGTGGCATTGTGGTGATGATGATCGGTGTAGCATTGTGGTTATGATGATCGGTGTGGCGTTGTGGTGATCGGTGTGGCGTTTTGGTGATGATGATTGTTGTGGTGTTGTGGTTATCTATAAAGCGTAGTTGGGAACATAATCGGTGTGACTTTGTGGTGATCGGTGTGGAATTGTGGTGATCGTTGTAGTGATTATGATCAGTGTGGTGGTGTGGTTATGATGATCGGTGTGGCGTTGTGGTAATCGCTGTGGCGGTTTAGTGATCGGTGAAGCGTTGTGGTTTTGATGATCGGTGTGGTGTTGTGATAATCGGTGTGGCGGTTTGGTGATCGGTGTAGCTCTGTGGTTTTGATGATCGTTGTGGTGATCGGTGTGGCGGTGTGGTGATGATGATTGCTGTGTCGTTGTGGTGATCGCTGTGGCGGTGTAGTTATCCGTGTGGCATTGTGGTTATGATTATCAGTGATACGTTGTGTTGATCGCTGTGGCATTGTGGTGATGAAGATCGGTGTGGCATTGTAATGATCGGTGGGGTGATCGGTGTGGCGTTGTGGTTATGATGATCGATGTGGCGTTGTGGTGATCGGTGTGGCGTTCTGGTGATGATGATCGTTGTGGTGATCGGTGTGGCAGTGTGATGATCAGTGTGGCGTTGTGGTGATCTGTGTGGCGGTGTGGCGTTGTGGTTATGATGATCGGTGTGGCGTTGTGGTGATCGGTGTGGCGTTCTGGTGATGATGATCGTTGTGGTGATCGGTGTGGCAGTGTGGTGATCGGTGTGGTGTTGTCGTTATGATGATCAGTGTGGCGTTGAGGTGGTCTGTGTAGCGTTGTTGGGAACATGATCGGCGTAACGTTGTGGTGACCGCTGTGGCGTTGTGGTTATCGGTGTGGTGATTATGATCACTGTGGAATTGTGGTTTTGATGATCAGTGTGGCGTTGTGGTTAGCGGTGTGGTGATGATGATCGGTGTGGCGTTGTGTTGATCGGTGTGGTGATCGGTGTGGCATTGTGGTTTTGATGATCAGTGTGGCGTTGTGGTGATCGGTGTGGCGTTGTGGTGATTGGTGTGGCGGTGTGGTAATAATGATCAGTGTGGCGTTGTGTTGATTATGATCCTTGTGGCGTTCTGGTGATCGGTGTGGCAGTGTGGTGATTGGTGTGGTGTTGTCGTTATGATGATCAGTGTGGCGTTGTGGTGATCTGTGTAGCTTTGTTGGGATGATGATCGGTGTGACGTTGTGGTGATCGGTGTGACGTTGTGGTGATCAGTGTGGCATTGAGGTTATCGGTGTAGTGATTATGATCAGTGTGGAGGTGAGGTCATGATAATCGTTGTGGCATTGTGGTGATCGGTGTGGCATTGTGGTGATGATGATCGGTGTGTCGTTGTGGTGATCGGTGTGGCGGTGTAGTGATCGGTGTGGTGTTGTCGTTATGATGATCAGTGTGGCGTTGTGATCTGTGTAGCGTTGTAGGGATGATGATCGGTGTGACGTTGTGGTGATCGGTGTGTCGTTGTGGTGATCGGTGTGGCATTTTGGTTATTGGTGTAGTGATTATGATCAGTATGGCGGTGTGGTCATGAATATCGGTTTGGCGTTGCGGTGATAAGGATCGGTGTGGCGTTGTGGTGATTGGTGTGGCATTGTGGTTATGATGATCGGTGTGGCGTTGTGGAAATCGGTGTGGCGTTTTGGGGTTGATGATCGGTGTGGCGTTGTGGTTTGATGATCAATGTTGCGTTGTGGTGATCTGTATAGTGTTTTGGTGATGATGATCGGTGTAACGTTGTGGTGAATGATGTGGCGTTGTGGTTATCAGTGTGGTCATTATGATCAGTGTGGCGTTGTGGTTTTGATGATCGGTGTGGTGTTGTGGTGATCAGTGTGGCGTTGTGGTGATTGGTGTGGCGGTGTGGGTATGATGATCGGTGTAGCGTTGTGGTGATGATGATCAGTGTGTCGTTGTGGTGATCGGTGTAGCGGTGTAATGATCGTTGTGGCGTTGTGGTTTTGATGATCAGTGTGGCGTTGTGTTGATCATAGTGGCATTGTGGTGATGATGATCGTTGTGGCATTGTGGTGATCGGTGTAGCGGTGTGGTGATTGGTGTGGCGTTGTGGTTTTGATGATCAGTGTGGCATTGTGGTGATCGGTGTGGCGTTGTGGTGATCGGAGTGGCGTTCTGGTGACGATGATCGTTGTAGCGTTGTGTTGATCGATGTTGCGTTGTGGTTTTGATGATCAGTGTGGCGTTGTGGTGATCGTTGCGGTGATTGATGTGGCGGTGTGGTGATGATGATCGGTGTGGCATTGTGGTGATTGGTGTGGCGATCGGTGTGGTGATCGGTGTGGCATTGTGGTTATGATGATTGTTACGGACATAGTGTGTTTTTTGTGTGACTAACTGTGTTCTCTCCCCAGCCTACTGTTTGTCCCTCCTCCTGCAGCACTCAAGCAATCAGGAAATTGAGTGCACCTGCTCAGGGTAGGGCTATATAAGCTGGGAGCGGACCAGAGCACGGGAGCCAGTGAGCCATTCGGCAGATAACGTGCTGCATGTGTGGGAACTAGTGAACGTAGTGTTGTGTTTCCTCTCGTGGAACTAGTAGAGTGAGCTATTTTGGTTAACTAGTGTTTAGTTATAGTTTTGTTTACTGGTAGTTGTTTCCCTTTGTGTTTTCCCCTTTTGGGAAAGTGGTCTTTCGTTACTTTAATAAACCTTTTTGTTAACCTTTACCTCTGTCTGAGACTCCTCCTTGTCCCCCGGAAAAACATTATTTGTTACTCCCCAAAGATACCCCTAGATACCAATTGGGGTCGTAACAATGATCGGTGTGGCATTGTGGTGATCGGTGTGGCATTGTGTTGATCGGTGTGGTGTTGTGGTTATGATGATCAATGTTGCGTTGTGGTGATCTGTGTAGTGTTTTGGTGATGATGATCGGTGTAACGTTGTGGTGATCTGTGTGGCGTTGTGGTGATCGCTGTGGTGATTATGATCAGTGTGGCATTGTGGTTTTGATGATCGGTGTGGCGTTGTGGTGATCTGTGTAGTGTTTTGGTGATTATGATCGGTGTAACGTTGTGGTGATCGGTGTGGTGATTATGATCAGTTTGGTGTTGTGGTTTTGATGATCGTTGTGCTGATTGGTGTGGCGGTGTGGTGATGATGATCGGTGTGGCGTTGGGGTGATGATTAGCGGTGTGGCGTTGTGGTTTTGATGATCAGTGTGGCGTTGTGTTGATCGTAGTGGCATTGTGGTGATGATGATCGTAGTGGCATTGTGGTGATGATGATCGTTGTGGCATTGTGGTGATCGGTGTAGCAGTGTGGTGATCGGTGTGGCGTTTTGGTTTTGATCATCAGTGTGGTGTTGTGGTGAACGGTGTGGCGTTGTGGTGATCATTGTGGCATTGCGTTGATTGTTTTAGTGATTATGATCAGTGTGGCGGTGTGGTCATGATGATCGGTGTGGTGATAATGATCGGTGTGGCGTTGTGGTGATTGGTGTGGCATTGTGGTTATGATGATCGGTGTGGCGTTGTGGTGATTGGTGTGGCGTTTAGGGGTTGATGATCGGTGTGGCGTTGTGGTTATGATGATCAATGTTGCGTTGTGGTGATCTGTGTAGTGTTTTGGTGATGATGATCGGTGTAACGTTGTGGTGATTGGTGTGGCGTTGTGGTTATCGGTGTGGTGATTATGATCAGTGTGGCATTGTGGTTTTGATGATCGGTGTGGCATTGTGTTGATCGGTGTGGCGTTGTGGTGATCGGTGTGGCGGTGTAGCTATCGGTGTGGCGTTGTGGTTATGATGATCAGTGTTACGTTGTGGTGATCGTAGTGGCATTGTGGTGATGATGATCGTTTTAGCATTGTGGTGATCGGTGTGGCGTTGTGGTTATGATGATCGTTGTGGTGATCGGAGTGGCGTTCTGGTGACGATGATCGTTGTAGTTTTGTGTTGATCGATGTTGCATTGTGGTTTTGATGATCAGTGTGGCGTTGTGGTGATCGGTGTGGCGTTGTGGTGATTGGTGTGGCGGTGTGGTGATGATGATCGGTGTGGCGTTGTGGTGATGATGATCGTTGTGGCATTGCAGTGATTGGTGTGGTGGTGTGGTGATAGGTGTGGCGTTGTGGTTATGATGATCGGGGTGGCGTTGTGGTGATCGGTGTGGCATTGTGTTGATAGGAGTGGCGTTGTGGTTATGATGATCAATGTTGCGGTTTGGTGATCTGTGTAGTGTTTTGGTGATGATGATCGGTGTAACGTTGTGGTGATCTGTGTGGCGTTGTGGTGATCGCTGTGGTGATTATTATCAGTGTGGCATTGTGGTTTTGATGATCGGTGTGGCGTTGTGGTGATCTGTGTAGTGTTTTGGTAATTATGATCGGTGTAACGTTGTGGTGATCGGTGTGGCGTTGTGGTTATCGGTGTGGTGATTACGATCAGTTTGGTGTTGTGGTTTTGATGATCGTTGTGGTGATTGGTGTGGCGGGGTGGTGATGATGATCGGTGTGGCGTTGTGGAATGATGATCGTTGTGGCATTGTGGTGATTGGTGTGGTGGTGTGATGATAGGTGTGGCGTTGTGGTTATGATGATCGGTGTGGCGTTGTGGTGATCGGTGTGGCGTTGTAGTGATCGATGTGGTGTTGTCGTTATGATGATCAGTGTGGCATTGTGGTGATCTGTGTAGCGTTGTAAGGATGATGATCGGTGTGGCGTTGTGTTGATCGGTGTGGCATAGTGGTGATTGGTGTAGTGATTATGATCAGTGTGGCGGTGTTGTCATGAATATTGGTGTGGCTTTGTTGTTATAATGATCGGTGTGGTGATTGGTGTGGCATTTTGGTTATGATGATCGGTGTTGCATTTTGGTGATCGGTGTGGCGTTTTGGGGTTGATGATCGGTGTGGCGTTGTGGTTATGATGATCAATGTTGCGTTTTGGTGATCTGTGTAGTGTTTTGGTGATGATGATCGTTGTGGCATTGTGGTGATCGGTGTAGCGGTGTGGTGATCGGTGTGGCGTTGTGGTGATGATGATCGTTGTGGCATTGTGGTGATTGGTGTGGTCGTGTGGTGATAGGTGTGGCGTTGTGGTTATGATGATCGGTGTGGAGTTGTGGTGATCGGTGTGGCATTGTGTTGGTAGGTGTAGCGTTGTGGTTATGATGATCAATGTTGCGTTGTGGTGATCTGTGTAGTGTTTTGGTGATGATGATCGGTGTAACATTGTGGTGATCTGTGTGGCGTTGTGGTGATCGCTGTGGTGATTATTATCAGTGTGGCATTGCGGTTTTGATGATCGGTGTGGCGTTGTGGTGATCGGTGTGGCGTTGTGGTTATCGGTGTGGTGATTATGATCAGTTAGGTGTTGTGGTTTTGATGATCGTTGTGGTGATTGGTGTGGCGGTGTGGTGATGATGATCGGTGTGGCGTTGTGGTGATGATGATCGGTGATCGGTGAGGTGGTATAGTGATCGGTGTGGTGTTGTCGTTATGATGATCAGTGTGGCATTGTGGTGATCTGTGTAGCGTTGTAAGGATGATGATCGGTGTGGCGTTGTGTTGATCGGTGTGGCATAGTGGTGATTGGTTTAGTGATTATGATCAGTGTGGCGGTGTTGTCATGAATATCGGTGTGGCTTTGTGGTTATAATGATCGGTGTGGCGTTGTGGTGATTGGTGTGGCATTTTGGTTATGATGATCGGTGTGGCATTTTGGTGATCGGTGTGGCGTTTTGGGGTTGATGATCGGTGTGGCGTTGTGGTTATGATGATCAATGTTGCGTTTTGGTGATCTGTGTAGTGTTTTGGTGATGATGATCGGTGTGTTGTGGTGATCGGTGTGGCGGTGTAATGATCGGTGTGGCATTGTGGTTTTGATGATCAGTGTGGCGTTGTGTTGATCGTAGTGGCATTGTGGTGATGATGATCGTTGTGGCATTATTGTGATCGGTGTAGCGGAGTGGTGATCGGTGTGGCGTTGTGGTTTTGATGATTAGTGTGGCGTTGTGGTGATCGGTGTGTCATTGTGGTTATTGGTGTGGCATTTTGGTTATGATGATCGGTGTGGCATTGTGGTGATCGGTGTGGCGTTTTGGGGTTGATGATCGGTGTGGCGTTGTGGTTATGATGATCAATGTTGCGTTTTGGTGATCTGTGAAGTGTTTTGGTGATCTGTGTAGTGTTTTGGTGATGATGATCGGTGTGTTGTGGTGATCGGTGTTGCGGTGTAATAATCGGTGTGGCATTGTGGTTTTGATGATCAGTGTGGCGTTGTGTTGATCGTAGTGGCATTGTGGTGATGATGATCGTTGTGGCATTGTGGTGATCGATGTAGCGGTGTGGTGATCGGTGTGGCGTTGTGGTTTTGATGATTAGTGTGGCGTTGTGGTGATCGGTGTGTCATTGTGGTTATTGGTGTGGGATTTTTGTTATGATGATCGGTGTGGCATTGTGGTGATCGGTTTGGCGTTTTGGGGTTGATGATCGGTGTGGCGTTGTGGTGATCTGTGAAGTGTTTTGGTGATGATGATCGGTGTAACGTTGTGGTGATTGGTGTGGCGTTGTGGTTATCGGTGTGGTGATTATGATCAGTGTGGCGTTGTGGTTTTGATGATCGGTGTGGCGTTGTGGTTTTGATGATCGGTGTGGCGTTGTGGTTATGATGATCGATGTGGCGATGTGGTAATCGGTGTGGCGGTTTAGTGATCGGTGTAGCGTTGTGGTTTTGATGATCGGTGTGGCATTGTGGTGATCTGTGTGGCGGTATGGCGTTGTGGTTATGATGATCGGTGTGGCGTTGTGTTGATCGGTGTGGCGGTGTGATGATAATGATCGGTTTGGCGTTGTGGTGATGATGATCAGTGTAGCATTTTGGTTATGATGATCGGTGTGGCGTTGTGGTGATCTGTGTGGCGTTTTGGTGATGATGATCGTTGTGGTGATCGGTGTGGCAGTGTGGTGATGGGTGTGGTGTTTTTGTTATGATGATCAGTGTGGCGTTGTGGTGATCTGTAAAGCGTTGTTGGGAACATGATCGGTGTGACGTTGTGGTGATCGATGTGGAATTGTGGTGATCGTTGTAGTGATTATGATCAATGTGGTGGTGTTGTTATGATGATCGGTGTGGCGTTGTGGTAATCGGTGTGGCGGTTTAGTGATCGGTGAAGCGTTGTGGATTTGATGATTGGTGTGGCGTTGTGATAATCGGTGTGGCGGTTTGGTGATCGGTGTATCTCTGTGGTTTTGATGATCGTTGTGGTCATCGGTGTGGCGGTGTGGTGATGATGATTGCTGTGTCGTTGTGATCGCTGTGGCGGTGTAGTGATCCGTGTGGCGTTGAGGTTATGATTATCAGTGATACGTTGTGTTGATCGGTGTGGCATTGTGGTGATTATGATCGGTGTGGCATTGTAATGATCGGTGTCGCGGTGTGGTGATTGGTGTGGCGTTGTGGTTATTATGATCGATGTGGCGTTGTGGTGATCGGTGTGGCGTTCTGGTGATGATGATCGTAGTGGTAATCGGTCTGGCAGTGTGATGATCAGTGTGACGTTGTGGTGATCTGTGTAGCGTTGTTGGGATCATGATCGGTGTGACGTTGTGGTGATCGGTGTGGCATTGTGGTTATCAGTGTATTGATTATGATCAGTGTGGCGGTGTGGAGATTGGTGGGGCGTTGTGGTTTTGATCATCGGTGTGGCGTTGTGGTGATAGGTGTGGAGTTGGGGTGATTGGTGTGGCGGTGTGGTGACGATGATCGGTGTGGTGTTGTAGTGATCGTTGTGTTGGTGTTGTGATGATGATCGGTGTAGCGTTGTGGTTATGATGATTGGTGTGGCGTTGTGGTGATGTGTGTGGCGGTTTGGTGATCGGTGTGGCGTGTTGGTTTTGATGATCGGTGTGGCGTTGTGGTTATGATGATTTGTGTGGTGTTGTATTGATTTGTGTGGTGGTGTGGTGACGATGATTGGTTTGGTGTTGTGGTGATCGTTGTGTTGGTGTTGTGATGATGATCGGTGTGGCGTTGAGGTTATGATGATTGGTGTGGCGTTGTGGTGATGTGTGTGGCGGTTTGGTGATCGGTGTGGCGTTGTGGTTTTGATGATCGATGTGGCGATGTGGCAATCGCTGTGGCTGTTTAGTGATCGGTGTAGCGTTGTGGTTTTGAAGATCGGTGTAGCGTTGTGATAATCGGTGTGGCGGTTTGGTGATCGGTGTAGCGCTGTCGTTTTGATGATCGGTATGGTGTTGTGGTGATCGATGTGGCGGTGTGGTGATAATGATCTGTGGGGCGTTGTGGTGATCGGTGTGGCGTTGTGGTGATCGGTGTGGCGTTGTGGTTATGATGATCAGTGTTACGTTGTGGTGATCGTAGTGGCATTGTGGTGATGATGATCGGTGTAGCATTGTGGTTATGATGATCGGTGTGGCGTTTTGGTGATGATGATCGTAGTGGTGATCGGTGTGGCAGTGTGGTGATCGGTGTGGTGTTGTCATTATGATGATCAGTGTGGCGTTGTGGTTATCTGTAAAGTGTTGTTGGGAACATGATCGGTGTGACTTTGTGGTGATCGGTGTGGAATTGTGGTGATCGTTGTAGTGATAATGATCAGTGTGGCGGTGTGGTTTTGATGATCGGTGGGGCGTTGTGGTAATCGGTGTGGCGGTTTAGTGATCGGTGAAGCGTTGTGGTTTTGATTATCGGTGTTGCGTTGTGATAATCGGTGTGGCGGTTTGGTGATCAGTGTAGCTCTGTGGTTTTGATGATCGGTGTGGTGTTGTGGTGATTGTTGTGGCGGTGTGGTGATGATGATTGCTGTGTCGTTATGGTGATCGCTGTGGTGGTGTAGTGATCCATGTGGCGTTGTGGTCATGATTATCAGTCATACGTTGTGTTGATCGGTATGACATTGTGGTGATGATGATCGGGGTGGCATTGTAATGATCGGTGTGGCGGTGTGGTGATCGGTGTGGCGTTGTGGTTATTATGATCGGTGTGGCGTTGTGGTGATCGGTGTGGCGTTCTGGTGATGATGATCGTTTTGGT
>JACYXH010000659.1:0-40000 GCA_026745465.1 Lota lota
TACGATGGAGAGGGCTTGTGATAATGGCACTATTGCATTTGGATTACACAATCAAGATTTTTGGCACATTGTGCATGATTATTTTGGTGACTAGTGAGCAACGCTTTCTCTTCTTGGCTTGACTCTGGACTGTTGAATTCTCTCCCCATCTGTTAGTTAGCGCCTCACTAGTCTCCGCCATTAGAACATATCTATGCATTTCCAACTATGCCCGAAAGGAGTGGGTTCTGGTCAAACTTAACTTGCATATCAAAAGTCGTATTGCCTTCTTTGATCAATACTTGGCTAGATGAATACTTGGCTGAAGACCAGAGACTCTTTCTCCAATATCTCGTTTAGTTACTAATCAAGTTATTTCTTGTACCTATTGCAGATTTGGACTTCTCAACCATCTTCGTTGGTTTAACAGTGGCAATTCTAGTCTTTCTTCTGATTGGTCATTCTTTTGATTTGAAATCCATACAGGATAAAGAAGTCTGCCCTCATGGTATCTTCAGTGAACAAGGGGAAAACAATGTTCTTCTGACAATCAGTTGTCATCATTGCGTCGTCATTGTGTGTAAGTGAACAACCTTCTCCCAGATCTCAACTCCTGGGAAACATTTGCATGGACATTCTGGCCCATGTAGATCAGCCCCTGGTCAGGATGTCTAGGATATTTTTGTATGTATGTATTTTTTGTTTGTTCCATGGATGATTCATCCTGGTAGAAACCAGGTCACAACAACAATGTGTGACCTGTTTGTGCAACAGTCCCCTCTGCTCCAAGAAGCAGGACTGAGCTGCCAACTTGGGCGTGGATACGATGAAAGCAGAGGACCTCTGTGGTGATCAAGAAACAACGATGACACACACAAATAAGAATGAGATGCATTGTGGCACGGGAGGGGGTCGGGCCTTCCTCTGCACACCCACTGGCTGCTGCCTGTTCCCTGACAGAGATACAGCACACAGCTCCTGGTCCCCTGAGCTCACCTTCACACAATGGAGTCCTTGATCTCTGAGCCCAGCCGTACTCTGGGCCGTGGGCAGGTGGGAGAGTACTCCACGTGGCTCTCCTTCACGTTGAGGGGCCTCCGGTCCGAGGCCTCCGAGAAGCTCTTGCTGTTGTCGGGGGAGGACTCATGGGTGGGCGTGCTGCAGATGTAGTTGTCGTTGAGAGTCTGGTAGCCCTTATGGTCCGAGGTGGACACGGGGATGGTGCTGCCATTCAGCGGCAGGCTCTCCGTCGGCTTGCCCACGATGCGGGGCTTCTTCTGCTGCATGTTGGGGCACTCGCCCTGCTTCAGCATGGACTTCATGCGGTCGCGGTTCCTGTACACCACAAACAAGGAGAAGACCAGCAGGGAGAAGGCCAGCAGGGCGCACACCACGATCAGCTCGTTCCAGTAGGTCTTGGCGTGAAGCTGCGTGGAGCGCGACTCCCCCGGCAGGATAATGCTCTCCTCCCGCTCCACGTGCGGCGTGCGTGAGTGACCGACCAGAGTGGTGCTCTCCGGCCGGGGCTCCGCCCTCACGCAGTAATTGGCCAGCAGCTGCCGGAAGCCCTCCTCCTCGGACCAACACTCGTAGGTCTCCGTCCGGTCAGGCTGCGCTACCACCACCAGGTGGCCCTCGGGCGTGGCGTAGAGGAACTCTTTGGCGCTGGCGCTGTAGCGCCACCTGCGGGTTGCCAGGTTGGAGCGCAGCTTGCAGGGCAGCACTCTGAACGTGTTCATGGGGATGGTTATCAGCTGGCAGGCGGAGACCCCTGGATGTGATGTAAAGTTATCAAATTAATACACAATGCAAATAGGATAGATTCAATTATATTTCAATTAATGAGCTGGCAGGCAGCGACCCCTGGAAGTGATACATAGTTATCAAATGAATAAGCAATTTTTAAAAGTTTAAAAGTCAAATGAACTAAATATGCTGGTTAAAATCAGAGCGGGAGTGTTATTTTTTCCAAACTTTGCTGAGAAGCTATGTAATACATTTGCAGCATTGTGTAACGGGAGCATGTGACCAAAAGCAGTGGATAGCGATTATTGCTTGGATTAATAACATCCAGGGGCTTTGTGAGGCAGCACTACGTTCACTGTAGTGCGACAACAGTGTGCTTTAGCTCCTGATGGCTAGCTGGTGGGCTCCCAGTGGCCCCTCCCAGTCCTTAACTATAATGGCCGAAGAATGAATACAAAGAAATATGTTTTTAAAAGAGTATGATTGATTGTTACGACTCTTTATAGAATAAATACTAGTTCCAACAAAAGTCACTGAGATAGGGTGACAGTTAATATCATTTCTCAGTGGTCAGTTGCATGTACTTTTGTTGCAATACTTTTTGAAGTTTTCTGAAAAACAAATATTATTGAAAAATATGAATCAATCATGAATCGAAATCAACCTTAAAGAGCCAGTGAACCCAAAACCACGTGGTAATTTGTCTTATATGATTGTCAACATAGTAATTTATGCCATTGTATCACTGTTACTGAAACAGGGCGCCAATTTAGAGAAAAAAGGGGTAAAATCCTATGTTTTTGCCATCCTCCCCAAAACACTATGTGAACGTTCCACTCTGCTGGGAACGCAGGTGGCGTTCTTTTCGTGACGTCAGACTACCTTTTCCGAGGTAGTCTGACGTCACGACCAAAGGGCACCGGCGGCACGGTTTGTGTGGACAGAGAACCAAGGAGACGATAAAGTTGGGCTTCCCGGACACATCTAGTATAACGCTATGGTGTGTGTGTGGATGGTGAAACTCCGTCTGAGCAGCGATTTATTTAATCTCCACGTCCGAGGTTAGGCTTACCGGACACATATACTAGCCTATAACACTGCTACGGTGTGTTATATAATGCTCATAACAGATACACAAGGACGGTACTTAAAAGGTATCATAAAGTTGGCATGGGTCGTAACCATGGGGATAACACGCCCCCCTCTTTCCTAGAACTCTCAGCTCACAATAAAAATAATTAATCACATAGTGTTCGAATTCCATCTGAAACAGTGGGCTCACTGGCTCTTTAAGAAATATAAATTGCTCTGCACCAGTGGTGGTGAACTCACGGGAGGCTGGTGGTTTGAGGGCGGACCGGGGCATGTGAGAAGTCTTGTTGCAGATGGCCGAGGTGTCCGCCTCCTCCACGTCCTGCTGCCAGTGGCTGCGGCGGGACAAAGAAACCACAAGGAGGGTCAACATAACAGCAGCTGTAGTGAGAGGAACCTTCCAGAACATATGACCGCCACGGAAGCCTTTCAGTTTAAACTCCTCTAAGTATAGACTTATATAGCTTGTACATAACAGGCCCTCGTGTTCGTTTCAATTTAACCCATCAAAGAGAGATGACAGTACACAGAGCTTATGGGTGTTTGTGCGGTTGTGCGTGCTATGTAGTATATTGTAAATTTTGGGTGAAAGCGAACACACACATTACACAATAAAAGGATGACTCATCAGTCATTCCCACTGCTGTGAGCCTCAGAATCAGAATCAGGGTTGCTTTTATTACATCTTAACGTACAAGTACGCAAGAGTAAAATTGTTAGGCTTGGATCCTCAACAGTCACATAGCAGCATCAATGTGTGGTGTCATGATGAATAAAAACAGGAGTGAATTGAAATGCTGAAAACATATGTAATAGCTAAATTAAACTGAAATGAGAATTCCTCTGAATTTTCTGCTAGTTATTCTGAGGATCTCTTTCTCCTATAAATCATGATGTACTCTTGTGTTTGTTCACTTACAACCAAACATGTGTCTTACCTTTAATGCTTTTGTCATCAAAGTTATGTTTGATCGCATAAAAGCACCATAAACGTAAAGTCCAGTGTCTGCACCTTTTTGCAACTAAACATGGTGTTTACAATCAATGTATAGTAGCTAAGAGAGGGTTTCAGTGGAAAATGTAAATTGCCTTCAATCAGAACACTTTCTTTGTCGCCATCTGGTGGCCGTATGGTGTAATTGCGATGGTTTGGCTTTGTGTCATTCAATTCTATTCGCCCTGACCTTTCAATAGAGGGGTCAAGTGTCCACATTTTACAATTGGCAAAGATAACTACCTGTTTGTGTATCATCAAGTTTATATTGTCAATTTTGCATTGGTTTGCATTCGAATGTATTGATTTACTTGGAGTAAGGTATGGTTCTTCACAGTTTACCCACTACAATACAATACACCACCGATTGGCTCGTGTCCACCGGTTGTGGGCCATGATTGGTCGGTTAGCTCACCTGTCGGGTGGCGCCATCCTGACGTCGCGGCAAAGCCGGCCCGTCCAGGCACAATAAGGATCCCTAGAGAGGACACATTCCCCACAGCTGGCGTAGTTGGTGCAGTTAGCCACCGGGACCTCCACAAGCCCGGAGAACGACGACACAAACAACAAACCCTGCAGAGGTATGAGACAGGAGACTTAATATATCATGCCATAATAATAATTTTATAGTTAAATATAGTATAATAAAACAGAGCCAGAGGACAGGAGATTTAATATATAATAATAATAATAATAATAATAATAATAATAATAATAATAATAATAATAATAATAATGATAATGATAATAATAATAATAATAAATACATATAATATTAATTCATAGAACGATATAGCGAAGCCAGAGGACAGGAGACTTAGTATATCATATTATAATAATAATAATAATAATACTATATAAAGTATGATATACAGTACCAGAGGAATGGAGACAATATATCATATAATAACAATAATTATATAGTATAACAAAGCAGTACCATAAAACAGGAGACTTTATACATTATGTATATTAATAATAATAATATATTGTATGATATAACAGACCCGCGTGGTGGTAATAATAATGTAGTATACTAAAGGGTGAGCTGAAGGGGTGAGGGTGTCTCACCCTCTGGGGGTCCAGCTCTATGTGCTGGACCGGCTGTGGCGTGGCGAACAGGGTCATCTCCTCGATGATGTGCATCCTGTCATTGGTGTTGATCGCCTTGTGAAGCCTGCCATCATCTAGCACACACACACACACACACACACACACACACACACACACACACACACACACACACACACACACACACACACACACACACACACACACACACACACACACACACACACACACACACACGTGAATGGTACATCATTTAAACTAGCATGCAATAATGCTACTTTGGAGATGGATACATACATATTTATTATGTGTTATATCTCAGTATTCCTAAAATATTTGCAAGTAATATTTACTAATATAACATTTGAGACTATGATTGTCACACTAGTCTTTATGGTGAGAAAAGTAGTTGCAGTGCATTTAGAAACATAATAGATCAAACTGAATCTCCCAGAAATACCATAGGAAAGTGAAAAGGTGATGATGATGATGATGATGATGGTTCAGCTGAAAACCTAGGCTACCTGTTCCGATAAAGAGGACGTCGTAGGCCCGCTCCATGCCCTGGATCTTGTGCACAGCGATCTGTGTGTAGCGCACGTTACGCTTGAGCAGCAGTGGCGGGCTGCGGATCACGCTGTCCATGAGGAAGTGGTCCTTGACGAAGTTGAGCACCTTGTCGGGCATGTGCAGGGACGACTGGATCCCCGCCTGCCTGGCGTGGCTGGTCACACACTGGGGAGCCGAGGAACAGACGGTTCAATTGGCACTTTCCGTGGTTAAGTGGTTCAATCGGGTGAACACTGGAGTTTCAGTAACTTATGAACAGCACATTCAGCCCCACACTTGTAACACTAAGGGTTCTCATGCCCCCTCATCAGGGGATGGGGGGGGGGGGTTAAAGAGGGGTTGTGGCAGTGCTTACCGCCCCGGGACGCGGCTCAGGGAGGGGGTGGTTGTAGGTGTACCACTGCTGGCTCTCCCGGTTGACCTCGCGGTAGCGACCACTGAACGCCCGCTCCACCTGGGCCATGGTGAACGCACAGACTGCTGAACTCCCCGATGCCCCTTTATACCTGTAGAAATCACAATATATATCACATTATTCACATATACAGGTACACCTTTATACCTGGAGAAATCTCAATCTCTATAACATTATATATCACATCATTCACATATATAGGTATATATTTATACCTGGAGAAACCACATTATATATAACATTATATATCACATCATTCACATATACAGGTACACCTTTATACATCACATTATGTATCACATTATGTATCACATTATATATATACAGTATCTCACAAAAGTGAGTACACCCCTCACATTTTTGTAAATATTTGAGCATATCTTTTCATGTGACAACACTGAAGAAATGACACTTTGCTACAATGTAAAGTAGTGAGTGTACAGCTTGTATAACAGTGTAAATTTGCTGACCCTCAAAATAACTCAACACACAGCCATTAATGTCTAAACCGCTGGCAACAAAAGTGAGTACACCCCTAAGTGAAAATGTTTGTACTACTTTTACTATTTAGTCATTTTGTAGTAGAAACTTTTATCCAAAGAAAAACACAGAAAAGTTGCGTTGAAGTGATCTTTCCCAATCGGACCAACGGAGAACAGAAATCCAGGACCAACCACGCCAACGGTCTCTCCAGAGATTATTTTGCGGAAACGGTTTATGTTTCCACCAAAAAATGTATGTGCACACAAATGAAGCAGTACTTTCATATATTAGGTATATAATAATTACATAAAAATAAGTAGCAGAACGTAAGGAAGTATTATTAGAGGAAGCCAATCCTCGTCTCACCACTGGGACGTGAAGACCCCATAGAAGACGGTGTTCTCCCAGCCGTCCCCTATGGGCGTCAGGACGAACATGTCCTGGATGATGTTGAAGGGGAAGCCGTCGTCGGGTAGGGAGCACAGGAGCTGGGCTTTGAGGAAGGTGGTCCACTTCTTCTGTAGCACCCGCTCGCCCCCCTTATCCCCCTGCAGGAGAGGATGAGCACATGATGAGGCAAATAAACACACGATTCATACATAGCAGGCTTATGAAACCACATTTCATAAAATTAAAGAAAAAATATACAAATAGATGGATGACTATTTGTGGTTACTAGTTTCTAGAATAACTGGTATAAAATCTAATCGATTGACCATATCGTTTTCGTACCATATTGTGCTGCACTCCCCTTTTTATCCTTTACAGAGTGCACATTGAGGTCAAATGAGGGCTGAGAGTGAGAGGTTGACCACCAGGTATGAGTGAGATAAGCCATTTCAAGCTGTTTCAAACTCTGCCCTGCCCTGTGCCATCGACACTCCCACATGGGATGTCACCAAGTCACAGGGCAGGGCAGATTTTAAAACGGCTTGTAATGACTAATCACACACACCAGGTGGTAAAAGAGGGGCCCTTAAGAGGTTGTTGATTGTTTATTTTTTAACATATTTACTAACCGTCGTTACAATGAAATTAGAATATAGGTAAATTGTTTTGGTTTATTTAAACAGATTCCTTACTTTTGAATTGTGCTGAGTAGCTCTCCTGAATTTTTTTTGTATTGTCAGTAAACTTGGCTTCTCCCCACGACACACACTAACACAAGCTCATGTTGTCAGCGTTGCGCACGCACAGTAAATACCGGCTTGCTAACCACCACTGGCCTTTGTGACCTCCCTGCTAATGTGTAAAATATCTTCTCCATGAGGCACCATGGACCTTTTTCACCTAGCAGCCATCTTGGTTCTAAAAGCTAGCTGGGTTGAGGAACTTAATGCGGAATTTGCCATTCAGTTCCCCTATCCAGCTACTGTTTAGACAATTTTAATTCATTTTGGAACCCACTCTTATCTAAAAGCATTGGGATGCAGACACTTAATAGTATCTAATGTAAATGGCATCAATCATTGGTAAAAAATAATGCTCCCACTGGTTTCTTTCAGGGGAGAACTTGGATGAGTGTCAGAGGGTTTAACATGAGCCTCTTTCTCATTTTTCATTTGTGTGTGCATTTCATGATGTTGTCAAAGCAAGTACACATTATTGACTTGAGGCTTTCATTCACTTTACACATATCAGCATGTCTAAACATGAATCGTCGAAACCCAAAGGTCTTTGAGCTAATGGTTATATTTGAGTCATCGTGTGCTGCGATTCCTGTTCAAAACATTAGAGTAAAGGGTTGTGGCAGGTAGTCAAGCGAGGCCATTTCCACCATTCAGCTTTTGAGAAACGGCATCAACATGAATCAATCCAACTACTTCCCATGTATTTGCATTAGCAGTCTGGTGCCCTAAGGCCATCCCAGCTACTGGATCACCACTTTAATACTGACTATGAAGAAAATGCCCCCCCCCCCCCCCCCCCCCCACCCCATTCCAACTAAACGATACATTAGCATGCAATAGCCCTTTTTTCTCCTGACACGTAACAATTATCTAATAACTGCAGCTGTAAGTCACTTCAGCCTGTGGTAAAGTGGTTGCAAAAAAGACGGTTATCATGTGATCATTTCTGATGACTTGCCATTAGAATAGATCTCGTAAACAAACAGCAAAGGTACTCCTCCTAGGGTGAAAACTTCCAGCTAGAGGGAAGGAGTATGAAGGACTTCAACAATAGGCTCCTGCCCATCCCTACGACGGTTTGGCTGGTTCACATAGACACACCTCAGTTCCTAACCACAGAAGCTCAGGGCTACTCCCACCATCAGCCAACCCGCACGAAGACTTGCGCCTTGAGGAGATAATCAAATGTAAAAGCTATCCCACGCCGACTTCCTCCTCATTGGACGCCATTAGAAAGTAGCAGGCATGTTTTTCCGCAGCGGGGTGAAGCCACATGGGACTAATGCAAGACCTGAGAGCCAATTAACAGGCTGCCGCAGAAGCCGCTCCACATAACGAGGACTCCATATTCTTGCCCTCTCAGCTGTCCCTAGTTATTGTTGCCATGCTATCAGCTAGCGTGCCACACGTGCACATTCATTGAAACCTCAAGGACCATTCCCCATGTAGCTCTGTTACAAAGCATGCCCCATTTTAATGTTCTAGTGCACTGGGCGAATGCACTGTAGGATAATGCCATTCACTGTAGGCAATTGTACTGTACTGCACTGTACTGTACTATAAGCTACTGTCCTGTAGTCTGTTTACATTTCAGACTCCTCAGCTTCAGATATTTCTGCTGTGCCGGCAGCCTATGCTGTATAGCCTAAAATAAAAAATAAACAGTGAGGCCACATTTTGCTCAAGAGCTGCCTGCTATCCCCGGGCCCCTCCAAGCACACACCTGAATAAACAAAGGAAACCTGGGAGTCTGGTTGAGGGAGAGACAGGAGGAGATGAAAACAACTGGTGTTTAAAGTAGCCGACCTGGCAAACGTGATCAAAACAAACCATTTAACACAGGAGAAGACTAAACTTAGCCTTGTTTGATTTATATATAATGTGATGTGACCTCTATCTATTTCGAGGTTTCTTCTTTACTCAAATTATTTTTTTCCTCCGTTTCTGACCTAAGCACGCTGAACCTGTTCGAGAGGCCTTTAAACTTTGGTGTAAACCTAAACCCAAAATGTACAGTAGGCAGCAGTAACTTTCCAGAAGGTGTAAATGGGGCATGACCTCATCTCTGATTCTTACGCTGACCTACGTTTAATAGCGTGAGAGATGAGCAAAGCAAGGAACACACTGTAACAGCCCCGCAAAATTGGCCTGAAATTACGCTTTAGAATTAGTAAAGCATATAATTATTTCTTATATAATATTATCCTAATAACAAATCATTTACTGAAATAACAATACAAAATCAGTTTTCTTTCATTACAGCAATTATTTTGTTTATAAAAAACCCAAAACGTGGTTTAAGATGCCTGTCCACAGCACAGTGGAGAATGCACCACCTGCCACTGCAACCATACCGTCTTTGAATGGCGACTGAAAGGATCTGAGCTGAGTAGGAGGAGAAGAAGAAGGTGGAGGAGGAGGCCTCAGCAGCATTCCTGTGAAATAAAGCGGTTTCTATAGAGCGGTGAAAGAGAGCATCTTTCCACTGCACAGTTCAACACAGTGGGTGCCATCGACTTGGGGGGGGGGGGGGGGGGGCTCTGTCAATGATTGGTGAAGGTGTCGCGACGGCGGCGGTGGCAGTGAGTGTGAAAAGCCGAGCGCAAGGTTTCAAGTCATTAGGCTGTCACTTGAGATTACACGCTGTCCCCTGGCGATTACCCGCATTACCGCTTCCACAAACACCCCGATATATGCACAGCCGGGTCTGAAGAACGCAATGCAAAGCAGGCTTTGATGGCCGATTTAAATCGATCCGACGCCAGGGGGAAATGTTTTTTGATTCTGATTATCGGGGTTGAGTGTGTGTGTGTGCTGGGGTTTTCCTTGGTTCCTCTCTGGCAACAAAAGCAGGCAGTAATATTGTAGTAGAGTAGAGGTGGAAAAAAAAAAGCTTTTCATATTGCGGTGAAGCCCCCTTGAATACTAATACCGGCTGCAAAGCTCAAAGAGCTGGAAGAAAAAAAACGGATAGCGAGAGGGACAGGGAGAGATAGAGGGAGAGAGACCGAGAGAGAGAGAGCTGGAGGGATGGACAAGTGCAGCAGATATTGGGAGGGAGACAGAAGGAGAGGTGGGGAGATGACATTGCAGAAGAGAAGGAAGGGATGAGAGGAGGGAGTGGATAGTAGGAAGGGGAGGGATGGAGGGAGGGGATTGAAGGAGGAAGGGAGGCAGAGAGGGAGGCAGGGGGGATAGAGGGAGAGAAGGAATAGGAGGATGGAATGGCGGGAGAAAGGGTGGGAGATATGGTGAGCAGCTGAGGTGGAATCCAGTAAAGAAAAACATGAACATGTTTTCCATCTACTCCCACATACGCAGATAATAAAACCAAAGAAACTCATTACATAAACAAAACATAACAAAAAAATAAGGTGTATGCAGAGACCTGGCCTATTCCCACAGGCGCTACACAACAAAGCTCACATATAATCCCTCTAAACTTTGTTTGACCGCACGCTGACGGACGCCGCCTTCGCATGTCTTACCTTACACACGCGAGCGATCCGCGACACAATGGTGTTGTCGAAGAAGTCAAATTCCTTCCCCGCCTCGCTGAAGAAGAAGTAAACCTTGTCGTCGTCACCCACTGGGTTGCCCATAGGCTGACTCTCTTCGATGTACGCCGAGCCCACGAACACCGGATCTAGCAAAACCAAACAAAAAGAAGCCAGAAGTTTTAATGGCGTGACAAATGCTGTGACAAATGTCTTTGTGGCTTTGGGTTTTTTGTTCTCTAGAAAGAGCTGTGACTGGATATGGCCCCCTGAACCCCGGCAGTGGGACTAAGAGAACGTATGACGTTATGTTTACCAAGAGGACAAATTAAACTAACTACAAAGTCGGTGGAAGCGTTATTGCAGACATCCTGCATATAATAGGGCTCTGATGCTTCAGTGACAGAAGTACGCACGAATTACCTCGACATCAAAAGACAAAAGAGGAGCCTAATTGTAAGGAAAGTGCAGTTGGCTCAGGCTAAACCAGTACCATCCTCACGGGCTGTTTTGATGTACCGTGACTGATGACGGCCAGCCCTCGCAATCTAGCAGGGGCGCTCGTCTTTGCTCTTCAACCTTGCCTACATTAGAGACTGCGGCTTACTAATGACCACTGTTATTCCGATGTTATCTTCTCCGTCGGGAGAGAGAGACCCAAGATATCATAAAACATAGAAACAGTTGGCCATCTGAAGGCCAAATAGATTTCACCTTGCAGCCAGTTTAAGGAGTTCTCCGTCTTCAAGGCCGTGCCGTGCCCCAGGCTCTTGTAGATGACGGGTTCATTCCCCTGGAAGTTGCTCACGGTACCTGCATAAAGTTCTCCATCTGAGAGGAGCCATTAAGAAAAAACAATGTTGAGTCAGTCTGTGACCGTAATCATGTATTATTTTTCTAAATACAGATCCAAACCACAAAATCTAGTTGGGCTTCAGATCCTTCTACTAGATCTACTCTAGAATGATCATTAATGTAAATCTTTTCGAAGTTTTGAGGAGATGAGAAGGAGATGAGGTCAGAGTCAGTCTTTTTAAAAAGTGTTTCTCCGTTGTTGACAAATGTATTGTGGTCATTCGAATATATGTCTGGAACTATATGGCTTTTGATGTCATGTTTTCACATATGGTGAGGGGGGACGGTCTACAGCTTGAAGTGTCTGTAGGCAGACAGTGTAGCAAATCCTTCATTACAGTACTTGCCATTTTATTTTAAAGGCGCAAAATAAACTCTGAAGGCTCAGACATGCTTTCCGTGTTTCCGCGTCCAGTACACAGCTGCAAATGTGTACTGGTCACGCAGAGGCACACACCGTTCCATTTATACTCAAATTGAGGGTCCGTGCCGGTCTGGTGTTCCACCTATGAGTGTTCACCGATCCTAACTTCATGCCAGATAATGCACCATAACGTTGTTTGCCAAACTCCATAAAAGTCAAGGAGCATTGAGTGATTTCTCGCCATTTGGCTGTCTTTATATTGTTTCATGGACAAATGATATAGTGTGGGTAACAGTGGATCTCCTCCACAACCTCTCTTCAAAACATGCATCCATTTTGTTAACCGGAGCAGGTACAACCGGAGCGCTGTACGGACCGCATGCGATGCAGCCAGTCCTCGTGTTCACACATGTTGGACTGCGTGCGGTCGTCCACATAGGGGTCTGCGTGGGCCTAGCGGACGTGAGCGAATGACGACATTTACGTCACGCAGAACAAAGCAGTCCCTTGCGGACACGCGGACGTAGAAACGATGAATCCCGCTTAAGGCAGAAAGGACAGCCAACATTTAAAAAAACTATGAATCACATCTACCAGTGTAGTCACTGACCAAGCAGCTTCTAAGACAGAGAGCGACAGTTTCTGTTTCAGCCAGTGGCCTGTTCCCTGGAAAGAAGACACCCGCTGGTGCGACCTTAACGTGACAGTAGAGGGTGCTGGTTGGTGCTCAGTACTCACCCACTATGATGGCGGTGGATTTGTATTCTGGGTTGAAGGGGCAGCGGCTGCGTCCGTCCTCCATCAGAACCTCGCCCGAGTCGTCTCTCTCCAGGGAGAACGTAGACGTGTTCTAGGAGGAATAAACATCTCCCTTAGGCCTAGTCCAATTAACCTCCAGGTACAATATAACTACAGTCGCTGACCAGAAGCTCTCAACCCCTAGTTAATTGGAAGCCTTAATAATATTTATGAAAACTGGTTTTAAATTGCATTATTCTTGGCACTCTTTTCTTATTCGATTATTTGCATCCATGCTTTTTTTGGAAAAATTGCTGATTTGCAAGGACAGCCACAGAGTCTGTCAACGTTGTGACATGCAGCATAAAACAGTTAAGACAAACTACCAAAGAAGCGCCAGGAATCCAAGATTAGGACCCTTCGTCCACTAGTGTGCTTCAGAAGTGATGTAAAAGTTCTGAAACTATTTTGGTACTCTTTTATATAACTCTTTACTCTCCCTATTGTCTCTACTACAGAAATCAATGTCCTGTTTGGCTACTGACTATAATCGACCCCTGGTGTACCTATTCTGTAGACCAGCACACAAGGACTCCCTGGGTCTCCTTGCTTCCCTGTCCCAGGGTGCCACCACACAGCTTGTTTACCCATATCCTACCTCCTGTTGCCCTGTCATACTTCACTACCTCAGCACGATAGCCTCATTCATGGGCAAACAACATGAGCCCACTACTGCAACAGTGGATAAAATAAGCCTTTTTTCTTAATAACACAAATAAAAGACTTGATTTTTGAAAAGAGATTGAGAGAGAAGCAGATCTTGGGGATGGTGCTGGGATGGAGAAACCATTGCTTACTATATAGGCACAGATGGGACTGAAGGCGTAGGTTCCACACACATAGAGATGTGTGCTGTTCAGTCGCAGCAGAATCTTGATGTAATTGAAGCAATCGGTCTGAGTAGGAAAGAACAGGAGTTCATCAGAAATTAATATTTACATTTAGGACATTTAGCAGACGCTTTTATCCAAAGCGTCTTACAATAAGTACATTTGTCAGAAGAAAAAGAAACAACAATATATCGCTGTCGGTACAGTAAGGATGTTCATAGAACCAGTGCAAAGCACTTACAATTGCTAGTTTAACCCATTCCCCGAATACAGCAAAGATAGCTAGGATAAGATGCTACACAAGTACACACACAAGTACTATTTTTAAGTGCCAGGACGTACAAACATACAATAAGTGCGTATGGGGGGTGTTTTTAGGAGAGTAAGGGAGGAGGGGGGGTAAGGAGGGAGGTTATGCAGAGTCCAGGTGAACTCTGAAGTGTTGCATATGTAAAAAAACAACAACAAAAAACAAGACGGGCACTGTTATTAGCCATCTGCACAGTTTACCTTACATAATTGTTTATTGAAATTGCCTGCAAGTCAAAATCCCAATCTTAAACGATAAAGAAAAAACACACACAAGACTTCTACATGACTAGATAAATCGAAATCCTGTTGAGAACATATCCAATCATAGCACAATTGCAGCGTAATCTTAATTCTATACAAGCACTAAGTTACACAGGTCGTGAAATACAATGCCAATGCCAAGAACAACTCCCAAATGAGTCACCCATTTGTGACCCAATGAGTAAATCCTGTTGTAGCTGAATGACTGGTCTGTCAACAATATCTTCACATCCTATAGCTCTGTTACCGGAGCGTCAAGACAGACAGATATATTGAAGCCTCTTACCTCAAGGCTTTTCCCCTTAAAGCTGCATTCCTCCCTTTTCCCGACAGGAGTGCCCCATGTCATCTGAAAATTGAAAGCAGCGTTAAATCATGAATGAACACAAGGAAGCCACATATTTCTCCAAAGCAGCTGGCAAACTGGCTTTTAGTCAATATGTTCCAAAGCTGAATAACTCGATATTGATTGTCTTCGCGCACATTAAGTAAATAAAATCAGTTCAATCCTGCCAACACGGCTCCCATAACGCCACGGATTTAGAGGTTTCTCTCGTCACTTACGTTCTTCTGCAGCTTGGTCTTGCTGATATCTGAGAGGCTGAGGGCAAACAGAGCTTCCCTGGCTCCGACATAAAGCATGTCGTCCTCCTGGCTGAGCAGCAGAGAGGTGTAGTTAGAGACGCCGTCCGCAGAGAACCTCTTGGCCGATCTCTCCTTCGCATCTGGCAATAGGGAAGAAAACATGGGGTTCTGGATTATATGTCAAATTGCACCAAATATGACCGGAGTGCAGGGGAAGACAGGGTTTGACTCCACATGTCACATCCTGTGAGGATGATGGGCCACATGAGAGGAGACATTTGTCACCCTCACAAACCTCACCCTCAAAATATATATTGCCAAGTTTAAGACCTGGGGTTTAATCAGTTTTACATGAGACGGAGGGGAACAAACGTTCAAGTGGCCTTGATTGTATAAAAAAAAATGTATCTTTGAAATTCAAACGTTATCTTGTCATTTCTTGAATTAGTTTATTTGGTTTGTGGCTTAATCCTTTCATTAAACACACACGCTAGTGAGCCATGTTTCAATTGTATTCATTAAATGTGCAAATGTATTCACAATTTATAGCTCTTGCGGTACCAAAACTACTTTCATGTGTTACTGTTTTTATTGAACATTGATATGCTTAATGTTCTAGTAGGCCTTGACATTATGAATCCATTCATCATTGTGGATGTAGAAACTCTTCTTATATTTAGATACGTCTTCCTTATGGTCTTATTATATAAATAAATAATGAATCCTAAAATGTTTAGGTGAAGGCTATCATAAATCTCACTAAGGACATGGGATTTATTTGTAATGCTGATTAATTGTCTGATGTCTGACAGTTTTCGTTGCATAAAGTCAACAAATTGAAATCTCATGTCCCAGAAATCTGCATCTTGCTTAAAGCAAAACAAGAAAGGAAAAGAACGAAAAACACAAATGAAAACAATAAGGACAATCTATTGGAGAAGATAATGATTCATCAAGCTTGCTTTGGGACATCCAGAAAAACAACAATGATCAGCTCCATGGCTTGTTTTGCTATCAAACTGCAGATAAAAGTAACCCCTCTCATATAGTATATCATCGAGGCGTCTGCATATTCAAGGGATAAAGAACACAGAATATACAGTATATATGAAACCAAATATTTGTAAAGCTAGAGATTACCATAGACTCCATGCCCTCTGTGCTTCATTATATCTCTGTAAATGTTTATGTAACGACTACTCTTCCAAACACTGCAAACTTCCAGCACACTCTTGAGAACCACTTGGGGCATGGACTCCATTTGCTTGACTAAATACGACTCCTGGCTCATATCGGACCTTGTAAACACTAATATTTGCGCCTATAAAAACAATTTAAAGCTCTGCTGCTGCATGAAGCCAGTTACTTGCATTCAGCCTTCATCTTCACCCCAAAATAAATTGTTGGCACCCCAGGTGGTGAATTGGATCGCATCCCAAATAGCCACAGCAAACTGCAATTAATGTTTACTATCTAATGGTTAAACGATCCAACATGCTAGCAAACAAACCTTTCCTCTACAAACTCAAGGCACTTTGGCAGGCGGCTATCTCACTCTGCGAGACCAAACCCAGCTGTATGAGACACATCTTGTCCAACATCTAATCACCAGAACCTTTCCACATCAACAGAGCTCTTTCAGTTTCAATATGACATCTGGAATCACTGGAGAAATGGACACAAAAACAGAAAGATCATCCAAGAGGGAGGAAGGAAGAAGAGTCTTTTTAATTAACAATCTTCTCGTTGTCATTGATACTCGAGGGTCAATTTCATGATGAGAAGTGAATGCAGAACAAAAGAGCGGTCCTCTGTAATAAAGCTTCTATAGACGGCAACTCTTTGTCCCGGTGGATCCTGCACTTGGCATGCAAATCAGCGCCATCTCGTCTACCAGCAGGGAGTCCTATCATAGTACCGGTGCCACTGCTCCCCTGAGTCCGTCCCATTCACCGCAGCCTCAGAGGAAAACCCTGCCTTCCTTCAACCTATTCAAGGCCTGACATATATATCACAGGGACCACCGTCTGAACAATAGAATAATAGAAGCAGTCAAGCACGGAACCTTGTGAGACCTTTAGTCAGGGATCAGTTTGAGTTCATTAGGGGAAGGGTTAAGGAGAACGATATCCAGGGAAATGGATAAAGCAGCTGGGAAACTTTGGATGAGATATCCATGCAGTCGTCCTGCAGGTATTAAATTATTCTCTGCTCAAAATGTAAAAGTCTAATGGTGATAATGTTTAGTTAAATACCAGAGTCAGCGCAGCAGTGTAAACGGCAGTATGTGTGTTATGTCAGGCGTTTGCTAAAATGCGGAGCATCCATCGGGAGGCAGCGGCAATTACAGGACAGCAGAGCCATTTAACAGCCTGGCTCCACATTCATTCATCAGTCGCCTGTTTAATCAGCTGGCAGTGCCTTCCCCCTCGCACCGGGCCTCTCCATCACATCAGATGCACCGTCCGTATGGCCCAGTCACCGTTTCAGATGGTCATCTTGACGTCTTGTGTTGCTTGCTACATCTCCAATTACATCACATGGTCGGTTGGACTGGTTAACGGTAAGGTTGGGCTGAGTTTGTTTTGATTAATTCTGATCCCTATTGAATGTGTTACGTCCTTGTCCAAACAATGATTGTGGAAACAGAAACTATTATTCCTGCCTTAAAGATACATGTAGCTGTTGGTTGTTAACTATGCTGATGCTGTGGATTGATAACCTTGTCTTTTTCCCACAGTAATCAGAGTTCCTTGTCTACTGTTGTGATCGTTCCGTTTGTTAGGGCAAAGCATTTAGCGTCAATCGGTTAAGGATTAAAGCACACACCGAGGTATTTGTTGTGATATTCTAATAATTACCATTCTTACTGGATAAGCAGCATTCAGTGCATAAAAAGCAGTAACATCATTGTGAGGGTCCTACTTCCATATTCCACATTTGAATGCCAACATTTGAATACATTGCGGCATACAAATGGACCACGGTATAATATAGAATAATATTTATATTCATCCCCATTTATTAACTGGATGTTGACCATACAAGATAGTACCTCGAATCAAATGAAGGTTGAATTAATTTGGAGATCTAATAAAAAAGGATAGTTTTTTAGATTTCACACCTGCTGCAGCAACAGCTATTAAAAATACTTAAATAGTAAGTCACTCCTACGGCACTTCATCTCTCCTAAACAATGAGGATTAAAAGATCTTTCTAGGACATTCTCATTTGTCTTTTATAAAGGGGCGTCTCTAAATGAAAGTCTCTAAATTCAGAATATGAACAGTATAACAGTGAGGTTGTGTCTACGTGCGTACGCTTGTGTCCCTTCTACATGTTCATTCAGCAGTGATTTATCGCCAGCGTAACATTGCACTAGGAGGTGATAAAGTACCCAGGGGTTGCACACCAAGTGTAGGGGTGGTGCAGTGGCTAACTCTTGTAGTGTGTGTTCAGAGGAGTAGGCCAAGGGCGGGCAGGCTGTGGTCAGTGTGTGGAACTGATTGGTCGTCATTGAGCTGTTTGGCAGAAGAATTAACCATTAACATGGCCCAGATTTACTAAGGCAACACGAGAACAGTCACAAGACACTGGGCTGCTGGGGGAGGGGCTAAAGCCATGACCAGCCAGGGAAGGGAGGGTGAAGAAAGAAATGGGGGAGAGAAGACAGGTGAGGATAAGAGAAAAGGGGAAGAAAAGAGGAAGAAAAGAGTAGTTAATAGGAAAGGAGAAGAAATGCGAAATTAGAGAATAGGGAAGAGAAGAGAGGAAAGGAAATGGCAAGAATGGAGGGAGAGGAGCAGTTTAGAAGCGGGGAGAGAGTACAACGGATATTCAGCTCACGCTGAGCTCTGCTTATCCTTCATACGAGGGGCAGACGTTCATCAAAAACCTTTTTGCCTCTGCCCAATGGCAGCTACACTCACACTTCTTCCCCACGCATCCTGAAGGCTGCTGATGTTTTGACCATTTCCATTCATACTAAATCTCTTCACAAGAAGAGTCAGTTCAAAGTTGTAATAACATCGGTCCTTTGGGAAAGGTTTGGGTACGCTGATGGATAATTCAGTGTCACGGTGTCATTTAGCTATGAAAAGTAATTTGCTGGTCTGTTCCAGCAAAGTGAACCATTTCTACTCTGTCAGGTGACCAACAGATGGATGGAGTGGGTGCCGGCTGCTCCTCTTCCTTTTGGTTAATCTTTAGGAGGATGTTCGGCTTTCAGACCAAAGCATTCCAATACTGAGTATCATAGAATACATGGAAATAACTTAAGGCTCTGCTCTACTACCCCCCCCCCCCCCCCCCCCCCCCCCCCCCTCGCCCACACACACACACACACACACACACACACACACACACACCCTCATCTCAAAGGAGATCTGGATCACAACACTAACTGGTGCTTCACGCCATCGAACGGAAAGGTTGCGGTGACATTCTGGGCCCATAAAGAATATAGGTCGACGTTCAATGTTAAAAGTTAGCGGATGCATTTCTTTCTTTACTTTGTTGGAATGAAGATGAGAAGAGATGAGATTAACGTGTTTTTAAAAACAGGGGTTTGAGTTTTTTCTGTCATTCATCTAAAGACTACCTCATTAATCTCAGCCATCTCTGCATGCAAGCTCTATTTTCAGAAGCCTCCCTGGTGGATGGAGATAGACAGAGAGACAGAGGCAGAGAGAGATGGATAGCAGGAGACTGGATGCACAGCTTGGACAAACAGCAGCATCTCAGCTGAACCAAGAGTATCTGTCACCCTGGGCCATTATGAATGGACCATAACACCTCAATGTGTGTCTGTGTGTCTGTGCGCAAGTGAAGGTAACGTTGCAGCCTAACCTCTGCAGCTGTGTATGTGTGTCTTTTTTATGCATGCTGTGTGTGTGTGTTGATTGCTATTGTTTGCAGGGAGAGAGGAGGTGTTTGCAGGAGGCTCAGGGCTGTTTGAGAAGCTGCAGCTGGCAGATAACCACAGCAGGTTGACAGCCCCTGAGCCCAGTGCCTGCAGTCTAAGGGTTGTGCTGCGAGTAGGAATTATATATAAAATAATAGTCATAGTTGGGTGTACACTCACACACGGATTACATTAGAGCAGGGAGAGTATAGTGAGTGGTCCAGCAGGGCTGTAATTATCAGCTCTCAGGCGCTGGTCAGACACACACACAGCACCAGAGTACCAGAGTACCAGACAGACAGACAGAGAGAGAGAGACCAAGAGAGAGACAGAGAGAGAGAGAGAGAGAGAGAGAGAGAGAGAGAGAGAGAGAGAGAGAGAGAGAGAGGCAGAGACAAAGAGACAGAGTAAGTGAGGGATACCAATAGAGAGGTGGTACAATTTCTCCACCTGCATAACTGACTTGTCTGTGCCTGTCATGTTTGTTTTCTGGGCCTCCATCTCCCCTTCATCTCCCCTCTCTCAGATTAGGAGAAGAGGTGGAATGCAGGCGTCCCATTCTAATGACAACATAACCTTTCCTAAAAAAAACATAATAAAATGTAGGGACAACGGGCCGAAAGCTAGAGTCCAAAAGGAAATGTAAGGGCCTTGCAAAAACTGGAATATTTGACACTGTAATTGACTCACATACCATTCTTTTGTATGGATGATAATGAAAATGACGACATTCGGTTATTGTACATTTAGTGTTGCCACTGCTACAACATCACAGAATTACAGTGCAAAGCCAAGCCGATCACAAGTCCTGAGATGCTCATGGTGATTTCTTGCAGAATGAGGCGGTGGATGTTCGAAGGCTCTTACTGAAGACACTTACATAACTTTTAACAACATTCATTATTATTAGGATCATTATGGAACAGAAAAGGTCAGAGCAGTTCAACACACACACACGCACAAATTATCTCAGGACCTGAATAGGCATCAGGTCATAGTCAAGAGACCGGGTCTATATTACCTCACATATTATGCACGCGCAATTATGGATTAGCAGCACAGTATTCAAATCTGCAACAACAGCAGTTTCCACAAATGTTTTCCATAGGTTAAACTAACCCTGTGCAAACACGCCTTCAGACCATCAGCTTTAGAATCAGTAGCGAATAATGAGCGAAATGTATGGTCCAATCCTGCTGTCTGCATGGAGTGTGAGTATGTGTGTGTGTGCGTGCGTGCGTGCGTGTGTCACACACCCACACACGACCACAACAAGCTTCAACTCTGCTGCAAGATAAACCGTGAGATTGACACGGCTGTTTGTTTAAGGAAGTCAAGATTAAGCTCTAGAGAGGAGTTCATTGTGGCACAGCAGGGGTTCTTCCATCTCTGGACAAAAGAAAATGTCTGTGTCCATGGAACGCAACCAACGCTCACAACAGAAAACTCTGAGCGGACCAGAATTGGTGATCCTTTCGTCAAACGAAAGGATCACCAATTCTGGTCCGCTCAGAGTTTTCTGTTGTGTTCTCTGCATTGTCAGGCCGCACCCTCCACCAACTGGTCCCCAACCTATTTTGGTTCCTGACCTGTAGTGTAAGAAACACGGGCGTACAGCATGTGTGTGTTGAATGGCCATGCAGCTGACAGGGCACTATGTAAGTGTTTACAGTAAGTGTTCACAGTAAGGGTTTTGTCAACGAGTAAACAACGCATGAGCCCGTCGCCAAGAGACATCCAACATGCTTCTGCGTAAAAAACAACACACAAATCATCAAACAGGAAATAGCCATTCTTCGTATCCGACCTGTTTGAATATGGCTTGTGGTTTTCTAACAACTGTACTGCTAGTGGTTTAACTCATATCCAATAACATATACAGACTCAGTTTCTCTCACACACACACACACACACACACACACACACACACACACACACATACACACACACACACACACACAATAAATGTAGATGGAATGGATGATGGATCGATATGTTCATGAGCCTTTCTATTTCCATTTCCTTAGCCACATCTGTTGAGCATTGCAGTATAAATAAACCTCATACATAGGGGTCTTCATAATTTAAACCCCAATTTAAGCCACTTATCATAAATATCTCCTAGCTAGTCATTATTATTCACCATAAACCAAGCAGTATGCAGAGTTCAGAGAGCTGTGGCGTGTTGTTGAGGCTGTGTTGGGAAGCTGCTGGCTGAAGTGCTGCGTCATCCTGTGCAGCTAAGTAGATAGCTTTGAGCTAACTAATAAGGCCCACCCTAAAGATTTATGAATTGGTTGTAGAGGGGCCGCCGGCCTGAGTACTGTAAATAATTACTTTGAGGCTGTTGTGCTGCGGTGCTGTAATGGAAGGCTGTGTATGTCTTTGGCACTAAATGCCAAACACAGGGAGTCTAGCTAACCCTATGTCATAGCTGCTCTTCACTGTATTTTGTAACATACAGAAAAAAAAAACGTTCAAATTAGTTCTGCCAAGGAATTGTTGTTTAGACCTAAAAAAACAAGCTTCAAATTTAAAATTTTTTATTTTTTTGTTTGCATTTCTACTGTGTCACCCATGAAACTCAAAAACGGTTTCTTGGCTGTTTGGCAATTTCATTCAATCAACTGTTTCTTGATGAAGAGTGCTTACAGACGCGGTGTGTCTGTGGCTTCCTGAGAGTGCGGAGGAGGAGGAGGAGGAGGTGAGGCCACCGAGCGGTCGTCGTCGGAGGACTAGAAGTGTAATGCTCTGTAATTAAACCCCATTGTTCTGCCTTTAGCAGGCTGTGTGCTGCCGTGTGTCAGTCACATCCCTGCTCTCTGAAACTACTGGCCAATTGTCTTTCTGCATCAGTGGTCATGAAGGATCAGCGTGGGGGGGGTTACCAAAAGCCCCAATACTGATGAAACATGAGCGGTATCCGGGGGCGACATCCCCTACCACCCCCCACTCACCAACTCTGACACGCCCCCACTCTTTGTAGCTGCGAGCCCTGCTAGTGAGGTCCCTGGGTTTATCCACACGTGAGAAAAATAACCAGACATGCTGAGTGGTGGGCCTTTAGACTATGCATGCGAAGCCCACCTTGTCTCAACCTGAGGTTAATCAAAATGGTTTGTTTTTAATACTGGGAACAATTATTGCAGCTTTTCTGTTTTATTGTAAGTAGAACCTTACCACTCATCAATGAGTGGTTTAAAATGTTGCATTATCATTTTTTTCATTATATTATTATTATTCATTTTATAATTTGTACCCTTGCTATCCCTTTTTGAATTATAACTTACTAAAATACATAAAAGTGTAATAATAAAGTTTCATGCAATGTTTTGTCTCACCTTACCAGTGCAAGGTATAGAGAGACACAAAAACAATGAACTTCACTCAAAACCCAGATTAATATATCTTGCTTGTTGACCGGGCTAGTCTCCATCAATTTATGTATGATATTTCATCTTAGATATGTGGACCAATTATGTGTTCTGGTCACAATTATGGTCACTTGATTTTTCTCAAATCCCAGAGTTCCCTGGACAAATCCCTGGTAGGTTTTCAGTTGTGTGGAGAGAGGACTTGTTTAGTGTTTTGTATTTTGTCAAATGTTAAAGTGAAAATAGTTTGCTAATGGATCCATGTTTTAGTTTTTTTACTCCCCGTCACTGCTCATTCCCTTTCAATAAACATGCGGTGTGTGCCTAAACCACAAACTTGTTGTCTAGAAATAGCTACAGTTTGTAAACCACAATCTAAAATAAGAAAACTAGAATTTATAATCTATAACCAGCATGCAAAATGATCAAAACATCACAGGTTCATCTTTGATTTACGATAATCCAACGGATTACAAACACTTTACCAAAACATTTACACATTTTCTTATTTATCTTAAGAGCTGAGAGTGACGTGCATGCCGTCTGCCTGTTTCATTAGCCTTGCACTCCAACTCCCATGATGCCTTGGGGCGGGGCCTCTTTCACCACGAGGGGACATAATGGAAAGCAGACAGACATGACCACTCACTCTCCTCTCGTGACACGTGCCAGATTAGCATGCTAGTTAGGAGGTAAACAAGGAGAGAGGAAAAGGGGGGAGAAAGGTTGAAGGAATTTCCAGGAAAATCGGGCCCACAAGAAAAGTCAAAGTTCCAGGGGGGAAAAACAACAACAACCCACACCCACCTCTCTCTTTTCTCTTCTCCTTTCTGGGAGACGATGTGACTCTAAATACGGATTCTGAGAGCCCAACATATTATGCTGAAACAGCAGATGTTGAATAATGTGTAAGAAGAGTATATGTGTGTATGGTATGTCACAGTACATATGTACTAGTATGTAAGAGTATGTAATAGTAGTATGTAAGAGTATGTAGGTAATATACGAGTATATGCAAGAGTAAGAGTATGTATGTATGTAGTAGAGTATGAATGTGAGTAAGAGTATGCATGTACTAAGTGTATGGGTGCCAATGAGTGTCACAATTCGTGAGACTACAAGATCCAGTTTAGGTATGTGTAAGTGAAAATGGTTCTGATGACTAGTCTTGCCATTTCTTTAAACATTATTTAGTTAAATAATTGTTAAATAAGGGCTATATTTAGTTAAATAATTACATTTCCAGACTTCATTGTTGAGAAAGGCAGCGTTATTGACAGGCGCTCATACAAACGGTTTCTACATGAGCCATGCAAGTACAGAAAAACACCAATTTATTTTTGAGTGATGGATTAGGATTGTATAGCAAGGAAAGAAAATCGAGGCAACGACAAGCCCACAACAACATTCTGACAAACAGCTTTGTGGCAAACTGCCGTGTCTTCATTCTTTCCTTTGAAACGACAAGACAAAGAGTAGGATTGCAGGGCTGTTCCCGGGCTGTGATTAATGTTATCGTGTGGGTGAATAAAATCACAGCACTCGTTGTGCCGGTTGAGAGGTGAGGAAAAACACGGCCTCCCAGTCATTATTTCAAAAGGGGAGTTTGTGGGAGTTCAAGTCAAGACAGGCCGCAACAACGCCAAAGACAGTCACGGCTCGCATGGCCTGCCCTCGCCTCTGTAATCCCCCTGGAAAAGCCACCACTTACGATGCAGCAACGTGGGTATTAATCTACCATACCACTGCCAATTAACGACGAAAAACACCAACCGGTGAGGAATAGACGTTGTCACTCAGGCAGGCAGAGGCTTGTGGGTTGTTGGGCATCTACCGCAGTGGATTAAACATTTAACAAGTTTAGGTGTCCTGGACTGAAGTCTGACATTAATCAACAATCCCTCTCTCCCGTTAACAAACTGCCATCTCCATTTAGCGTGTTTTGTCTTTATTTAGCAATGTTCAGAATGCATCAATCAATTACAGACTAAAACCTTAGCTAGACCCATAAAAATACTATAAGGGAATATCCAGTTATGCTTTTAATCAGATTTAGTCAGGACTTAAATACATAAGCTGCATGTACTTCTTTTCATTTGGTCCTGGAGAAAGAGAGCAGACACTGGTATAGAATCCAATTATCTGAATTTTCTGACAAGCAATTATCTGTCTGTAAGGACTTCATTACCATTACAGGACAATAGTACACACTGAAATGGACAATGGCTAACTGACTTACGGCAAAAAATGTTTTACCTCAACTAAATGCATAATGTAATCTTTTCTATTTTTATTTCAATGTGCGATTTAATTCAATTTGCCAGTAAGAGTCATCTTGTCCGTCCAACACCACTAGATGTTCTGTGGGGTAAAAACAGACACCATTCCATACCAAAATCTTGAACTAAAATACTCCATTGAAGCCACAAGCCATATCTACATGCAATGGTACACCACAACCGTAAGAACATTGACGTTAACAAATATAATTGTTGTCATGAACAGCAAGTGGATTATTCACATTAATATGGTTTGCTTTGTGCCCAGCGTTTGGAATTATTGAGCACATGATAGGCGGTAGGCTATATGCAATTTGTCCATGCAAATCCATGCAAATGTGCAACGCTATAAGGAGCTGTGTGTTGTGTCCAATATCAGGGGTTGTTGTGAATGTAATGAGGAAACTAGAACAAGGATACATGTTTTACTCACAAGTAATATCAGAGTACACAGAAACCCCCTCCAAAACGTTTCTACCAATGTATCTGCGCCCAATAACACTCAAAATATTCAGAATGTCCAAGACTAAAATATGATGTTTAAATTAATACAGTATAACATCAATTTCTTGTTGTTGGATGAATAGCATGTGAATGAATCAATAGGTTTACCCATCCCCATGTAATACCCAGATTCACTCCAGCAATCGCGCGACATGATGTCACGGTGTGTTTGTTTGATTTTACCCTTCAGTGTAAAACCATGCAGACGTCTCCCTTTTGTGATGGCATATGTATACTATAAATGTACTCTTCCTTGTAGTATTCATGTACTATTACTTGAATGATGTACTGGGGGCTAGGGGGTTCGATTCCCTGGAAGTGCGTAGTGTGAATGCAGGCACCCTGACAAGATGCCCTTAACCCTCCCTGCTCCTCAATGACATGTCTCTACAGAGTCATTGGACATACTAATATAAAACATAGACAATGTCTATGTTCTTTATTAGTAGTACGGCATTGATAAAAATCTCCTTGACAAGAGTGCTAAGGACGTGAAAGACCTAATGACTGCTCTATTAGAAAATGGGTTTGGACTTACTGTAGGGGAAACTGATTCTGGGCGTGGTGTCGTCCTGCGTTGACATCGCGGTCTGCAGGAGGCTGGCCAATAGCAGTGCAGCGGCTCCCAGGCAGCACACAGTCCGCTCCAGTTTCCACATGGTCATGTGTCCTTTATCACACCGACATGCAGAAAGCTGGGCTTCCCTGGATTCTATCACCCCTCCTTTCCCAAACCAAAGCACGTTTTCCTCTTCTTTTTCTTCCGATTGTTACTTCCTTAACTTGAAGTGGGGGGGTTGGGGGGTGGAAGCAGAGGGGGTACCCGGCCGGTTATTGTCCTCCCAACGCTGGTGCTTAGACACTGTTCATTGACTTTTGAAATAGGGAAGAGTGTCCTTTTATGGATTTAAAAATGGGGGGGGTTTTTTTCCACTTGTAGCGCTCTGAGATATCCAAGCCAGACCGGCTTCCATGTAGCAATTATGGCCGTCAGTCAGGATCTGTGGAAAGAGGCGAAACAATTGAGCCACGAACCGAGGACGGTAGACAAGCACCGCAAGTCACAACACATGACGGATGGTTACACTGATGGTCCCCTCACATCAAATCATTGTCCTCACTTCATTGATTGATTGTGTGGCTATTGTTTCATGCTAAAATAATATCATGTACTTCAGTGTTGCTGAAATGTCCTGTAAAGCAATTTCTCCAGAGCTCCTATACAAATGAATTACTACCGAAGATACAATGAGACCTTGTTGTTGTACTTTTATACTCTTATACACAGGGTATAACATGGTATAGGATGAGCACTTTTGTAGTGAAATAATAACAATACTATTTCTGTATGTTTTGTGTTATGTCAAAGAAATCTACTGTTTGGATAGGCAAGACCAAACAAACCATCTCGATGACCTTTAGTTGTTGTTTAGTTGGTTCTCTGCTCCAGGTGGACAGTTCTTGCACATCTGTGTGCCACGTGGTTCTCGGTAAGACAAAACAGGTTTTGATTCACATAGCAAGTATTTAATTAAGCTGTCATGGACACTCCCAACAGTTAGTAATCACCGGTTACATTACATAAGATGCTCGGTTCTTATTTTGTGGTCAAGTAGAGGGAGAGCGGTACGGAGGGAGAGAGAGATTTTCAACAACTCTGTTGCAACATTTTTAAAGTCGCAAAGCGTAACATTTCAGCTCGTAGCTTAGAATTACCTGGACATATCTGTAGTAAATTCTGCTGAAATAGTGATTTAAATAATGTTATCAATAAAATGACATCCTATAACTGATATATTCTACTAATAAAAAATGCTGGCCAGCCCGTACCTCTTTATTTCTTTATTTTTGCAAGAATCTTACAACACTCCCAAACCCCCATACTAATAGGGAGTGGCTCAATCTTCCACATTGTGACTTTCCATTTATCCAATGATCATACAAGATATTAATATTATCCTATTCCATTTACAAAATGAATTTCACCATCAACTATGGAGAACAAAACACTGTCAGCATTCCAAAGGTTTTAAAATAATACATCTTTCATGTTTTCATAATACTTAAATTCTAGTAAAATCTAATTCTAGTGGATAGCATGAGTAAGATCGAGAGCGAGAAAAAGTGAGTGAAAGAGAGGGAGAGAGAAAGAGATAGAGAGCGAGCTAGAGCGAGAGTGGGAGAGGCATCAAGACATCAAGGCTGTGTATTGTAATCTATCGCTATGGCACACACTAAACACAGCTGCATGGAGTTTTACTGCCTTTACTCCCTTTTATCTGCCTCTGCAGATAAGCTGGCGACTCACTGTCCAATTGCCACGGAGATTTCAAACTTCATTCATGATCATGACGTCAACAAAACCCAACAATGATAACTGAAATATCAGGCTAATGCTGCAAGGTTTTCTAAACATTATAAAGTCAACCAGCCCTGGGTGAGGGCTTCAAGACCTTGGCTGTATATATTTCCAGAGGAAATATTCGAACAGATTTCCAGAATATTGGATGCAGGGTAAATATGTCCTCATTCAGCTGAAGAGAAACGCGGTCATGCGGCTGTGAGAGTAAACACAGAAGTCATGGTCATAAAATAAAGCCTCTTGCCTTTTGTTGGGAGCCGTCCTGCTGGGGGAGGGGGGGGGGGGGAGATTGTCTTCTTGTTTGTTTCAGGAGTGATTGGACTTTAGAGCAAGTGTTCCTAGAATGGCTGATGGGATGGAGACTGTCGGTTTGTCTGCCTGGCTGTCTGTCTGCCTGGGTGTCTGTCTGGCTGTCTGCTTCATCAGCTGGGTGTGCTCGGGGTGGTCTTCAGGGCCGGAGACCAGCCATGTCACTAAAAACTGTTTAATACTTGAAAGGGCATGGGGTTGTGTGTGGTGTGTGTGTGCGTGCGTCTGTGTAGGGTGTGTAAGGATTCTAAGTCTGTGCACCTTCACTATTTGTATACAGAGATCCATCTCTTCCCTGATTTGTGTGTGACTGTCGGGTGTGTGTGCGTCTGTGTGTTGTCACTCCACCATGCTCCATGCCCTCTGTGCAGCACACCTTCGCTCTCTCCTCCTTCTCTCCTCCATGTTCTGACCCTGGCTCTGTTCTAATGCGCCTACTGCTGTCACTGAGGAAAAACACAGTGTCTCTGTCCTTTGCAGCAATCCACGTCCTCATCTCCACTTCCTCTGACTCCTCCCACCCTTCCTCCCCTTCCCCTGGGTCTCCTGCGGTGATCCGTGAAGTCTGTGTGCGTCACATCAAGTCACCCCCCATCCACCCCCCTCCACCTCCTCCTCGTCATACAGCAGCAGACAGCGTTGGTTCCTGCTGTTCAGCTGGTGTTGTACCTCATACACTGGGGACTGATGACATCATCGCTGTACGAGTTCTGAACGGTCTTGTCATGTCAACTGGGACTGCAGCGATGCCCGGGCTCACAGCCCACTGACTCCCAAGTATTCCCAAGGCATCGCCTTATGCAACACCGGAACTTTGCTCAAGAGAAATTGGAGAGGAAAGTGGAAAAACTAGTGGGAGGTGTGCTGGGGTTTGGGGCCAATGTCTCTTGGGGGGTTTGAGAGGAGTCAGTGCAACATTTTAAGTGATGGTTAAAATACAGATCCTGGGAAAATGCCTCATCAATGGCTTTACTAAACAAGTTAACCAATGGATTGCTGATACATTCTATGGTGCTATACATTGGCAATACACGATGAGCCATTGTTCTTTATGCTTCCACCTGGAACAGATCAAGTATTACTGCAGGCACAAGGCAATGCAGGCCAGCCTATTCAGGGTCGCACACGCACACACACACACACCATCATCATTTAGGCTCTCCCGTCAGCCTGCCCTGCAGAGTGTAATGGCACACCCTGCAGCATTACACTTCAGCAGGAGAAATAAGTTAGTCACTCAATAATGAATAAGGTGCTGGCCAATATAATCACCCTTGCACCAGAAATGCATGGAAGAGAGTGGAAAAACACAATGAGTGACTCATTATGACGTCCGTAGCATCTGTGTTCAGGGGGACCGGAGGCACAACAGCGACGGCAGTTTCGTATTCGCTCACGAGCGGCACGGTTAACAACAACGCATATTCATCAGTGTCCTTTAAAACTAGCAAAAATGTACACTCACGCCAACTGCAAAACTGCAATAGAAGCACACATCTTTTTGCAGACATTGTCTTAGTGCGTGTGTGCTCGCATGTGGGCGTGACTGCCTGCGTGGCATTACGACCTACAAAATGAATATAACGTTGTATATGCTAGACTTTTGAAGTCTCATATATCCCTGACATCTCTGAGTGCTCTCCTGTGCCAAAGCCCCCTAGACACATTAAACCCTCGGACCCTCTATTCAAATGAAGGCCCTGCACCAGGAGCCCAGGGCTCCAGAATCCCATCTGCTCATCTCACGGCCGGGTCTGCCGCTCCTTGTATGTATAGTAGCAGTGAATCTTGGCGCCATATTGCCAGAGGGTAGAGTTTCATTAACCTCTTGCCCTACCCCCGCGGGTTCCTATTTATACCTGCATCTGGTGTGATGGGGAGCGGGGCCTGCAGACACTAGACGAGAGCCTACACTGTCCAACCAGTTCACAGGAAGTTCACTTAAGGGGTGGAAGTGGTGGTGGTGGTGGAGGGGGGGGACTATGTCCCCACTTACCACATCCATTCTGTTTCAATGAATAGGATTTCAGAAGTGGCCAGGTTAGCTCTCTGCGGTTTATCCGGACAAAGTGACTGGACTTTACAGTGTATTATTTGGCAGGGACTGACCAGAAGGTCAGCTGCTGGCCCTGAGATGGCAGCTCAATTACAGAGCCAGACATCAGCCTATATTAGACCTCCTTCCAATCCATTAACGCTATCACCAGTCCATCGCAGGCCGGAGCAGAAAGAGTAACAAGAGCAGCAACGTATTCACATTTAATTTGCATGGCTGCAATCAATGCTGTAACTTTTTTTGCCAGGTGCAAAGGGTGACTTGGCGAGATTTGATCACAAAAATGGAAAAAGGGCAGCAAACAGCAGACAAGGGGAGATAAGAAAAGGGTCATAAAAAAGGTCTAGCAGGGGAGATTAGCCGGATTCCAGGAATGATGGTGAGTGTGAAGACAAGGCTGCGGCCGGCTGGTGACTAAGTAGAGGCTGCATGCTGAGTCTGTATTTTTAACTCAGTGGCTCATCAGCCTGCAGGGCAGCCCACAGTTAGTTTAGTCATGGTGTTGACAAAGCATGAAGCCACACCACTGTGTGGTGGTAGACAACACTGATAGAGATGCCATGAGATTATAATGCAACACTGAAAATGTGTTCATTCACCCTCATTGATGTTATAACTTTGCTGCTGTGATTGATGTTAACAATGTATTTGTGCAGATCCATGTCCCGACTGAGCAGGTAGGGATAAGGGCATCTTGTTCAAGGATGCCTACAGGTACGCTGCAGACATTGGGGATCAAACCAAGTACCTTTCGATTGATGGTCAAACACCATAACCACTACAGTGGCCTGTTAACTTGCTGTTTGAAATGCTTCCAGGTTAGAGATAGAGTCTTGGTCCAGATCTGTGTATTTATTGAACAAAAACACGTGGAGATGTCACCAGAGATGTTGTGATACCCATGGAAATATGCTTGTATTCTATATTGTAGGTGTACAGGATCCTTTGGGAATGGGCCTAACCCTAACCCCCCCCCCCCACACACACACACACACACACACACACACACACACACACACACACACACACACACACACACACACACACACACACACACACACACACACACACACACACACACACACACACACACACACACACACACACACACACGAAAGAGTAGCTTCTAGCTAGGTACACGGTTCTGTTTTCCCTCCCCCTTCCTTATCTATAAATCTATACGGAGAGACATGACACATTTAGACGTAATAAAGGACTATTCCAGTCTCTCTCATCGTCCCATGGGAGAGAGAGAAGAGAAGAGAGGAGAATAGCACATGGCTTCTGGCTCCAAAAGGCAGACTCCTGAATGATTCAGAAGCAGCTTTCAGAAGAAACGGCGAGATCCCCCGGTAGCAGAGAGAGAGGACCCTATGTTGCCGCCGGGGCTCAGAGTAGGTTCACCACCAGCGCCATGATTTGGCAAGACCACACCAAACGTGTGAATCAGCACACTGGGCTGGGGGTGAGGGCTGACGAGGGTGAGGGTGTGAAGGGTGAGGTGGGTGGGAGGAAGCCGTAATGGTATAAAAAGAACATTTGGTTTACCTAATATTCAGTGCGTTTGGTGTCCTGAAAGATTCAATATGAATGTGATGTAATATTATTGTTTTAAATAATACTCAAATATTTTCTAAAGTTGTATATAGTTAGTTGGAATATAGTTTGAATGTATAGTATAGTTGTATAGTTTGTATTGTATAGTTTGAATTAACACTTAAAAGGATTAATAAAGTGGTATCTTATCTTTGTAATAGTATAAGCTTATGAATTTTTTTCCAGATTACATGTATGTATCAATACATTTTTAAGGTAGGTATAAGGCTAGGCTATTACAGCATGTTGTGAAATGAAGAAATATACTGTGATACAGAGACTGTAAATCACTATTAAGAAGCTGCTTTTATCCTAAATGACTTAGAGGGTAGAGAGACAGGTTAAGGGTTTGTTGTGTGTCTTGCTCAACAGTGCTTACAGGTAGGCGGACATTGGAAATCGAACAAAGAACCTTTCAGCTGGGAGTGAAACCTTTTAACCACTAAACTGCTGTGAGCTAATCCAGTGTGTGAACAGTAAAACACATGCACACACATGCAACACATACACATACAGAAAGAGAAATATACAGAGAGTGAGAAAGAGAGAGAGAAACAGAGTGAGAAGGAGAGAGAGAGAGCAAGATAGCAGTAGAGAGTCCGCTAGATCATGTTGTGATTCTCTATTTCAGCTCCACCCTGCAGGTAGCCCATACTCTCCTTGGCTTCTAAATGCCATTCTTGTGGAAGATCTGGCTGCCAAAGATGAGGGATACTAATTCCTCAAGACAACGCCTTAACCATTCCACAAAGACCAGCCTGTATGCATGAAGCAACCATTAAAACACGGCAATTCATTTCACTGATCCCCGCTATTTTCTTGATCAAAGGATTTTTTTGTTGTTGATAATAACAACGTGGCAGACAAGACTGGCCATGTCATTCATTAAGTTTGAGATGGCTGCTGTCCACAGCCACACACTAAACCCCAACTTCATCCCTGTTGATGAAGAACCCAACCATTAACATACATATGGTATAATAAAAGGTCACTTTGTAGGTGTTTTAATCGAATGCTGATTTGCAAGTATAACACCGTTGATTGTGCCCGATCAAAATAAACGCAATATGATAAATAGTTAGTTGTTGCTTTTTTGCAAGAATGTCACATATAGGACAAGGGTTTGGTTTGAAATGCGTTTCCCATGAAGATCTACCACTGTAACCAGTAAATGCAGTGTTAGCATAAAGAGACACGAACAAGGAGTGACAATCCGCTGTGCAGTCACACCATATTCCATCATAGGAAAATATTCTGCAAGGACATTCTTACTGAAACCGCCTCCGTCACATAAAGCTTTGCCTGACAGTGGAGAATAATTATCATTTCAAACAAGCGGGACGCAGGAGCGATGGTGGTGGTAGAGGAGGAGGAGATAAGTGCTTAAAGGAAGGGTTTTGGGTCGCCGTGCCCCTGTCTGAAGACAGCGCCGTGATTGGAGGCTGGCGGGGGGGAGACAGTGGGGGGGGGGGGGGGGGGGGGGGGGGTGCTGAAACACTTGTCGGTAATGAACCACGTGTTTCAGTTGGAGCGCAGCGTGATGTGAAAGGATGATTTCCCTGAATCCCCTCTTGATTACACCACTGTGTAGAGCGCTACAGGATCCAGGCATGGCTCTCGTGGTTTAAAGAAACTCACCAGGGGAGTAGGATTTACTGCATCAGCTGCATTTAACATGATTGGACAACTACTGCAATCTAACTTGGAGATACATTACAATATCTTTTGTCAACAGCTTCTTTTTAGACAAGCAAATGAGCTTATGTTCAGCAAATGATCTTCCTGAAAATGCTTACTAGATGACAAAATATCAGTTTCCCTGAATATAATTTATTAATGGACGACCTCATAATATTCTTCCGTCTGATTATCTTTTTTGGACACATTTGACCAGATAGCATCCAAGGTCGTTTTTGACGGCTCTAGCCTGTGAATAAATCAGTTTTAGCAATCACAATCAGGTATCTTTTTCATCGTCACCATGATCACTGAATATGTTGTAGGACATGAGGTAACAGTATTTTTGTTTGCATCTATAGTCGTAAACTACGTTCATAAACGAACATCTCCAAAACATGGATGTATTAAAGAATGCACCCACACACATACATAGGATATTTTGGTGAAATGAGGTGCCCCACAGAGGGTTAAGCTTCTCAGATACATGGTATAATGCCACGTCGTGTGCCCATTTCATATGTAACTTTGCTTACATCATTTAAACACTCCTAAACAATGACGTTACTTTAAAACAATTATAATAATCTACGAAAATAGGCTAACATGGGACTTTTCCCATGTCTGGATCACACCACTGCTTTGGAAATCATAGTTCATCTGCTAATCATGCCGCCAGATCGGCTGATTGGCTGTCAAGAGTGAGCCTCTCTCGTGACTTAGAGCATTCAATTGAGCGAACAACATTAATCCCTATGGCTAAGCCACTCTAAGAGTTCATTTCTTGACGTGACTAGACAGGCAGGGACAGAGGACTTAACAATTGGCCTATCAGATGACTGCTTTGCTTCAGCTCTGTTCCTTCCCCCTGCCAGACCCTCAATACCTACACACAGCACGAGATGTTTACCACTGACGATTACATAAGAGATTCAAGCTAATTAGCCTATATGTTATGAAGACATGGAAGGTGCTCACATTATGTGACTTAGGCAATGTCCACACACTTTTTCTTCTGTTCCACACTAAAACAATGTTTTGTCCACCAAAAACGTCTGTGCTTTCCGAAGTAGAAGCATTTGAAGTTGTAAACCAAGTTTAAAATGTACCCGCTTGTGACCGGCTAAGGGAAAATGCAGGAAAACAGAGTGTTTAGAAAAATCGGACGTGTGATTGTGATGTGATATTACGGTCATCAACGGACGGCTAACGCTTTAGCATGGATGGACAGAATTTTAACAGAGTGGAAAAGGCTAGTATGGATGGAAAACGTTTGACATGAAAACTTAATTTACATTCTGTATTGGTGTAGTGTGGATATGGCCTCAGACAAAAGGGAGGCAAATGTGAGTTGTTTTTTCAGTTAGCACTTAGCAAACACATGTCCGGTTCAGAGCAACAGCTGAGGAACCTCCACTGTGTTTGCCGTCAGTAGGGGGCACCCTTGGAGGCATGTGGGCTTTGTCTTTGCACACCGTTGCAGGCAATAAAAGAAGTGATATGTCAACAGTAGCATCCCGCTGATGGGTGTTGACAGAAGGGACCAACAGGGAGGCTGCTATGTGATGATGGTGTGTTTGTAACAAATCACTTCGTTAGGGTTTCATGTGACCCTGCTCTGGTTGAAGGACGGCCCAACGGGTCATGTCTACAGATTGATACTCTATGCTACATAAATGTTGCTGAAAAAAGGCTGTGATTATATTTAACTATTTATGATTCATGATGAAGGAATGATCATTTAAGGCAGGAGCATGATTCCATCACAGTATTGTATACAACAGTAAATATAGGATGATAACTGGAATGGGATATATCCTTGTTGCTAATGTAACAATACTTGCATCAAACATTTAATTAATCAGGACAATGGAATGCAGTCAAATAACACATACATAATATATGTGCGGTTTTACATTGTCCTGTCCCTCTAGTATGCACATCAATTATTACCAAAAGTCTTATTATACACTTGGACTGGGTTTCTAAACAGCATGAGGTCTCATCTACCGTAAACATCTCTCTTTCGCTCTACCTCAGACTACCATGGGGTCGAGCGACCATCTCTCCCTCCTCCTTGTTTATCATCTCCACACGGGACACAGCAATATTTTTCTCCAAGTCTGAAATCTTGTGTAAGCCCAGGCTGTATCTCTGCCCGCCTGCCGCTAGTCAGAATGCATGACACAGTCAGTGTTTGTTTGATTCAAAGCACATTAAAAGCAGTTCCTCCCAGTTATTTCCTGTGCTTTAACTGCACATGAGGACTGTCCTGGAACCCATAACACAGCAGCAGACCCATCCGGAGAGCCTCTGAACCGCAACACGAGACAGCATGAGATCTGCTTATCAGCTGATATCGGAGAGAAAATATGGCAACCACATAAGAGGTCTGTTTTGCATTCAGGAACTGAGTGTTCCTGACCACAGATTTGACACATTATCTTTTTCATTTGAGCGGGAGGAAATGGAGGCTGCTGCTTTGCTTATTTGTTTTTTTATAAAGGGATTTGTGGTTGCTGTAGCGAGCATGTGTATTAGATGAGGCGTTTTCATTTCAGAGTGGACATCTCAGTTGAGACCTATGCAGAGTCAACATAGAGTAGATGTGTTATGGAGGGACAGCGGTTAAGCGCAGGGCTGGAGGAAGCATGAGGAATGGGATCACCTGGAGAGAAAGCCTACAGAACACCATGGGCTCTGGCCTCCAGCACCCGGCCTGTACAGGCCTTCTCCACAACCGGTGAGTCAGCCTATGAAGGATTTCTTCCCAAAGGGTTTGTAAGGACAGAGGAAGCAGGGAAACATATGACAGGGCTGACCATCTCAATGATTAACACCCAGGAACCACATGAGGCCATAAGTGTTGCCTCATCTTTTCAACAACTCGCATGCCAAGAAAATGGCGCCTTTTTACATTTCTCTATCCTGGGAGTTTTCTATTATCTAGTTTTAAAGGGTTCAGGACGGTGCCTCTCCTCTCATTTTCAGTGTTTGGATAATAAGAGGCCGCAGTTATCTCAAGGTGCTGTGGACTCCTGCTAGCCTGATGCGGTTGGGGCTCCACCCACCCACCCTCCACTGCTCCCCCTAAATCCTTCCAGCCCTGCTCACCACAACTCATCCACACATCCACACGTTGACCAGCCCTCTGAAGTGGTGTGGGTGGGAGGAGTAACTTTGTTTTGCTTTCTGCTGGAGCCTGCGCCTTTTGTTTGGAGTGTCTGGCTGTGCGTGTGCAAGCACGTTGGGGTTGGGGTGGGGGGTGGGGGGGGGGGGGGGGGGGGGTTGTTTATTTTACGTCTTTCGGCATGTGTTGTTGTGCTTCTATACACAACAATATGTGGAAAAAAGTAACGGCATCAGTGCCAAATTATGTGACCGTATGATTGCTGAGAAAATGTTAAATACAACTGCATACATTATATGCTAATATCAGTGTCCTTATTGATGCGTGTAATGTGGTGATCATAATCAAATTATGTTTTAAAATTGGATCATTCATTACCAAGGTTCTTGTAAAAGAAGTATTAGTAACTTTAAGCAAAATGAAGTATGATTATTAACAGTTGAATGGATCCTCTACAACAGAGGGTCCACTAGGAGGAGGGGAGGGTTTTCTAACCAAATGGAAACAAGCCAAGGTGTCGCATGCCAGCGTGTTAAATAAACGTGTGGCCAATGAGCCTCTGTCGGGTCGATACATTATAACAATAACTCAACGCGTGTTTCCACGAATCTAAGTAAATAGCTGCAGAAGAAGGGCGGAAAGGTAAAAGTTGGAACAGCATCGTACAGACCTCAATCATTAAATAGTCGAACATCTGGTGTTATATGATGGGCAAAAGAGTAGGCTACAAATGAAAAGCAACACATTATTAACCGTTGTAAATGAGTGATGTGCATAAAATAGGCGTAGCGTGTACCTCATTGCCTGGTCTGTTAGAAATGTGCTGTTATTGGGAATTTAACCAAGTACAGAATTATGATGCATGCGCCTTATTGCAGACTTCGGGGAAAGCGTAAACGTGTTAAGTGTGCCAGTGAGGCGAGCAACCCCACTACGGCCGTGCAATGCAGAAAACCATACAATCCGCTGAATGCATTCAGATCGAACGGTAACGAACCTAAACGGCTCAATGTCCGCTTTAAGGGGGTTCTCTCTCGGCCATTTAAAGACCACAGTAGTGGGCTACAGGACAACGAAAGCACCGAAAAGGTAAAGCAACAAAAACGACCTTACCGTTCAGTGGAAACTGCTTTTCCGCTCACATTCGCCTCAGTCCAGCATGCCTTGAATTCGTTTAGAATGAAGAGTAACTGGTATCCTCGCTAAACGCATCACACAGAGTCACGTTACAATCCGAGATGTTCGTCATGGCCCCATTCGAAGACTGCCATCGCTTTACTACACATTACTAAGAGTCACCGCTTCCAAGTGTGGAAACTTTGGCCCCTCCTCCAATACGCAGCGCACACGCGCTCCCCATCTGCAGCCGGTGAAAGCTTTCTCTGCTCTGCCTGACTTTCCACACACTTCTAATTGCGGCTCATCTGGAAATAAATCGCTTTACCATTCGTCTGTGCATGTGACTCGTAAAACTAAAGATCCGTCTCACTTTCTCTGTCTCAAACACAGACACGCACGCACAATCACAGATGGTCATGCAGACTTAAACAAATATCCATTTAATCAACATGATCAACAGTTTGTATCCATGTAAATCATGTTTATTTCCCTTTCCGTGAATCCAACTATACTTCCGTCGTGTTGCCTGTGTGCCATGTGTATGCAGACAGCAGCCCTTCCCCGTATCTCATTCATCAAAGACTAGTCGAACAATGACGACGGTACCCACAGAGAGAATTACAAGGGATTACGCAAACAAAGACTCAGACCTGAGCTCCACCACACTCACTCACTCATGGAAGCCCATTGGAAGCAGACACAGGAGTGGGACTTCATCAACCTCTCGTCCTCATCCTATTATCTCCTCATAAATTATCCCTCACAAGGAAGGGAGCAGGAAGGAATAGACACAAACTCAACATGCGTGATGACGATAATCTCTGTTTAGCCTCTACCTTGGGCCATGGGCTATACCTGAAGGCCGGTCTGACAGGACCGTGGCGTGTTAATAAGGAAGGGTTGACACACTTTCAGATTGGTGTTCATGCTCACACAAAAGCCCCCACCTCAGTGTTATAAAGGAAATATGGGGAGGGAAGGAGAGAGAGAGAGAAGATAGATAGATAGATGGATAGATAAATGGATGGATAGTAGATATATAGATAGATAGATATATAGATAGATGGATAGTAGATAGATAGATAAATGGATAGATAGATAGATAGATAGATAGATAGATAGATAGATAGATAGATAGATAGATAGATAGATAGATAGATAGATAGATAGATAGATAGATAGATAGATAAATGAATAGTAGATAGTAGATAGATAGAAAGATAGATAGATAGAGATAGGATGTTGAATAGTATGGTATGTTGTTGAGGTTGGAGACACAAGATTAGTTTTACAGGTGCAGCTGGGATTTGATTAAAGTACTGGTTTCTAGTTTTGAGGTATTACATTTGCAGTTTACATATTTATTGAAACATTTAATTTCACTAATGGCTGCCGGGGAACAAATTAATGATATATGAACCCTTTCAACATGGGTACCGGTGATCAGTGGAACTGGAACAAGAATTACAGTATCATCTCTTTAATTACATTCAGGATTAAAAACGAGGAACAAATAAATCCTTTGAATGTAGGTTGTTTTTCCAAATCTGTTGGCTGTCCATCTTTAAAAAAAAAAGAAGAAGGTGCTAATATTGTGTGGTAAGTTATCTCCTCATGTCTTCTTAACCCATAAACTGCTTGATTAATGTGTAAACGATCACGTGTCTGACGTGTCTAAGTAAAGAGTGGTCCTGGGGTGAGGAACAACA
>JACYXH010000659.1:42500-140000 GCA_026745465.1 Lota lota
TACGAAAGGAAAGGAGATAATGCTTCGCTCAATTCCATGCGGCAGCAACATTTGAAGCGACGCACCATTCGGCCGTTCACAAATGAACGGCCGTCGCAAAATTACATAGCCTAGTGTAAGTGCAGTCAGATTCTCTCAACACTGGGGTTGTGCTTTCCTTATGAATTTTCCTTCAGATCTTTCCTTAACCTCATGAAGTTTTTCATCGAGGTCAAGACAAGTGGTTTGGATAGGACATAGGAAGTAATTATTTGGACGAATCAACCGGAGCCTAGCAGTCCATCTGTAGGCATTGTTGAGCGAGGTACGTCCTAACCCCTACCTGCTCAATAGTGGCGTTCAAATTCAGTCGCTTTGGACAAAATTATCAGTTAAATGAAAAGTAATGAATAGTAAATAGGGGGGTGTTAAAACAACCAGGGACAAAACAACCAGTAACACTACATAATGTTCCAGATATGGAGGAAGTGCTTCATGGAGAGAGTGTTCCCTGGACCAAACACTATCGTGATTCATGTGTGAGCTGGGTCCTCTTCTTACTTATTTAACATAATTCTTTTCAGGACGATACATGAAAACAACCAGGTCAGACTCTATTGTTGTAATTCATAGAACACGGAGGAATAAATAGCTTTGGCTTTATGTGACCCCATCGTGACTCAGGGATCAATCAACTTCCTCATTATGTTCTCAGTGAGTTGTTTTGATTGGATGTAGTATGGATTGGATGTCCATTCATATATTTACGATATAACTGCAACAATCCAAAGCTCATTCAAATGTTGAGGGTTAATGATGATATCTTATTACCAATGTGATTTAATCTAAAAGTATTTCAATTTTATAGATTATGATTTTAGATCTCTTTAATTGTCATAATAGCAACAGTCACTCTAAGGCTAAAGTTAATTTGTTGAGTTAACCAAAGAGCAGCACGTCAATGAATAGGCAAAGGAAATACAGTATTTCATTTTTTTTGTCAATTGCCCAGTAGATCTATGACACGTGATATATTGCTGTTCTTCTAAAACCTAATTGATATGTAAATTAGCATATATGAATCCCCACATCAGCAGATTATTATAACACAATGTAAATCTATATATGAACTGCTAGCATCACCATGCAAAAACAATTACCCCCATTTCCTCACCAGAGGTATACAAACCCTCTCTCTGTATGAATAAGTCATCACTTAAAATTATATTAATATTTCAATGATACAATAAAATACAACGTTACAAGCCTAAAACATTCTGCCTTGTGAGAAGGAATCTCATTCTTTCTTTCCCATTATTGCCGTCATGTCGTTCAGTGGTTAAACCCCATGGAAATAATAGAATTACTTTTCCTATTAGTCTTAATATCCTTTTGTGGACGGACAATAGTGCCGGACAGAAGAGTGGCCCCGGTCCCACTCGCCCCCCATGACACGCACAAGAGAGTGGCTCGCGCTAGTGCACACCATATGCACACACGCCCCGTTTCCGTAGTGACGCCACGGGGACAATCTATAGCTCCATAATAAGACTGTCACTCAGGGCTTCAGTAGGCTATAAATTCACCCTGGTACAGATGGTTAGAGTCAGACAGAAAAACACATTAGTCCGGAACACTGTCCACAGATGGAGAAATACGCGAGACCCAACGGAAAGGTTATTGGACACTATGTCAACACACCAAGGTGACTCACATTCAAGTCTCAGAGAGAAACTGTGTGTGCACACATGCATGTATGTGCACACGCACACACACACACACACACACACACACACACCTTTTGTCCATCTCTCACACACATCCCCACTTAAACATACACATGCAACAGACCGTGATTTACAGCACCATTTCAAATGGGCAACCCCCCACCTAGCTCACACCCCTACACACACACACATAGACACATCCCTACACACACACACACACACACACACCAAGTGACACATGAAGCTGACTTAGTACCGTCTATCACCATGGCGCCCAGTTCCCAGGTGTCAGGAATCTGAAAGCTACGCTGTCATAAAGAGAGAGAGAAAGAGAGAGACAGAGACAGAGAGAGAAAGAGAGAGGGAGAGAGAGAGAGAAAGAGAAAGACAGAGAGAGACAGAGAGTGAGATAGAGAGAAAGACAGCGAGAGAGGCAGAGAGAGAGTGAGAGACAGACAGAGACAGAGAGAGAGAGAGAGAGAGAGAGAGAGAGAGCTCTTACCACAGTACACTCTGTCGCTTGTCACCTCGGCGATGCCTCTAGCCGTGTCCAGTATCTACTCGCAGTTACCCCCCGACCCTCTGCACCAACAGGCATCCACCTCCTCTTCCTCCTCCTCTTCCTCCACTCATGCTGCCTAGAGCAGCGTCTCCGCACCGGTGATCCTCCCCCAAGGCGGAGACCCAGAGACAGGCAGGCAGGTGTCTTCAGGAGCTGGTCAGCACTGGAGGATTCCCCCTGTTACACCTCTACCTCCACCAATACCAGCAGCACCAACAGCAGCACCAACAGCAGCAGCGGTGGAAACGTGTGTGGGGAAATGTGTGTGTGAGTAAGACAGCGAGCGAGATGGATGAGAATGTGTGCATGCGTGGAGTAGTGGGAGTGTTTGCGTGTGTGTGTGTGTGTGTGTGTGTGTGTGTGTGTGTGTGTGAGGAGGCAGAGCTGATCCAGCAGATGCAGACCGGAGCCACCAATAGCAGGCGAGGAAAGGGATAGTGTGTGTGTGTGAGAGGGAGAGGCTGAGAGGGAGAGAGAGAGAGTAGAGGAGGGGTCTGAGGCAGTAGCCTGATAGCATTACATCATGGACTAGGCAATGGATGGTTTGCTGGGGATGCTGAAAGGTGTGTCTCTGCATGTGTGTGTATGTGTTTGTGTGTAGGTGGGGGGCTTGTGTGGTAATGTGTATCTCGGGGTGTGTGTGGTTGTGTAGTTGTGTGTGTATGTGTGTGTGTGTGCGTGTGTGGTTATGTGAATGTGCAAATTTGTGGGTATCCGTGTGTATCTGTTGGGGGAGGTTGTGTGTGTGTACGTGTGTGTGTTTGTTTCTGTACGTAAATATGGGGTTGAATCTGTCTGTGGGGGTGTGTGTGTGTGTGTGTGCACAGAGGGGTGTGAATGATCCCCTGCTGCAGACTACAGGATGATTAAAGAGTGTGTACATGCTGCATACAGTTGTCATGGCGAATACACCAGGGAGTGTTTGTGCTGGAGTGTGTGTGTGTGTGTGTGTGTGTGTGTGTGTGTGTGTGTGTGTGTGTGTGTGTGTGTGTGTGTGTGTGTGTGTGTGTGTGTGTGTGTTAGAATACATTTACGTCTATATACTATTTCAAATCAGTGTTTTTCTTTTGGGATTTTTACTCCTGGATATTGCCAAACAACAAACACCACCTTCCAGATCACCTTTCATTGTAAACGTATGGACTGTCACATTCTAAAAAGCACAGTAGGAGCATGTGCACAACGCACATTGCTATTGTTATTATTATCATTAGAGCAATCCTTTACTAAATCAATCGTTAATAATCAAATGTGTTTGTCTTTGATTGTCGATGTTAATTTTTTTTATTTACACAGTTGTATGACTATTGTAGCTATGTGATGTTCACTATTGTAACTATGTGATGTTAATAAATTGTTTATATTTAAACAGTTGTATGACTATTGTAGCTATGTGATGTTCACTATTGTAGCTATGTGATGTTTATAAAAAAAAAAAAGCTAAGCACTCAGTTGAAAGAATGTGCTGGGTCCATAACCCATCCTAATATAAAAGACCTCATTCTACCTCCCTCAGACAGCGGAGAGGGGACAGCAGAGCGGCACGACCGTGGGTCACTTGGTCCCTCCACCCAGGCCGGCACCGCCTGTCAGCAGCCAGACACCCTGCCAGATATCGGCGACGCAAACCGCCAGAAACACTCAGCAGATAAAGCCCAAGGGGAGCAGGGCGAGAACCAGGGCCTTCGCGCAGCTGTCGTCCTCATGGTGCTTATAGGTGGGGTGATGGCGGCATGTCTGCATGGCGACACCTCAGCTTCCTCCCCACGCGTTGAAGTCACAGCTGAGGCTAGCACATGCCTCTCAATTATCCGTTTTAAATGATGTACTGGCATGACAGACAGATTTTTGCATTGCCAAAGCAAAATAACAACAAAAGATTTAAATAAACATTGTAATTACTGTTTGTGAATAAAACGATTAATACCTCTCTCTGTCTCTGTCTCTCTGTCTCTCTGTCTCTCTCTCTCTCTCTCTCTCTCTCTCTCTCTCTCTCTCTCTCTCTCTCTCTCTCTCTCTCTCTCTCTCTCTCTGACTTTACTTAAATTTAAACATTGGACTATAAACCTTTTTTGTGTGTGTGTGTGTGTGTGTGTGAGTGTGAGTGAGAGAGAGGTCATTGCAGTATCCACCTCTCTGTTAAGCTACTGTGCACAAAAACCACTGTCACGGTGATGCACAAAACCACATGCACTGCTTTAGGTTGCCCTGCATTTCCCCATTTGGTAGATTCCTGTCACCTGTGTAGATTATTCATTCTCTACACCTGTGTTCTTGTTCTTTAAGTTCCCCAGTTTCTGTCCCTTGTTGTTATACTTTCGGTCTGTGTTTCCATATAAAACCTTATTTTATCTTGAAGAGCAGAAGGGGTGAGGCATCTTGCTGAAGGATAATTGGGGGATCCCACCTAGTACCATTTGGCGGGGAGCCAAACACCTTATAGCCGCTGCACCATCCTGCCACAATAGGTCTTTGTCCCAGAGGGGTAATAGTAGGGGCGAACACAGGTGTATCTCATGATGCTCATTATGGCACTGGCATGCCTACAGACCCATGATTAACTTCATGAGCCACACCTGTTTTGGCCCCTATATATAATGGTACACCTCTGTGATGAAGGACTAAAATGCATTAAACAAAAAGTACTGCGACAATGTAAACACATGGCTGTACACAGAGAGTTATAGTTCAATGTGGATCTGTCCAGCTGGTAAAGTTAGTACCAGTAGTAAATGTAACACTTTTATTTAGGCTTTGTCCAAACTGTTAAGGGGGCTGATTGTTTAAACGAAAACAGTGCCTGGATGGAATCAAAGGACCATTCTGCAGATTCTCCTCCCTATTCTACAGCCCATTGATGTAATAGATATAGCCCTACCAAAGCATCAACTTCCAGGATGTCCCCCTTTCCCCTTGCGAGAAGCCTGCATAATAAACCATTGCATGTGTAACAAAATGTAAAATGCTAGAATCGACCCTGGTATGCACTCACAGTAGTGCACGGTTATTTTAATAAATATATTGCATATTATACTATATATTATATTCTACTCTAAATTTGACATACATAGTACTGTACTAAAGGGGTGACTGCCTGATCTAATGTGTGCTCACAGCAGCTTCTACTGGTGTTGCCATAACCTGCTGTGTTTTCCATGCCTCGTTATTCTTTAATGACAAATGTATGTTCTTCTTGATGATGAACTCATGAGACAAATCGACAAATGGTTTCTCAAGTGAACCCATTTATACATTGTGGAACAACATTATGAAACAACCTAATTAAAATGGTTGTTTATAAAATCCATGCATTCAGAATGAATGATGAATCATGCATACGTAACATGCATTCATTCAGTGGGGTGATCAGTCACTGCAGAAAGCGTACTGCCCTCATCTGTCTGGTGCTGTTTCAGCACTACGCGTTGGTCTTGGGTGTCATGGATCAGGACACTAAACATATTGTACTATCATCCCTCTTTTATGTATCACACTTAACCCTGGGGTTATCAGTCAGGCTCTGGGGGTTTGACTCATTACAAACAACCTTATGTTGCGGCCTGGGCTCTCTCATATCCAACGGTAGTACGCACAATATTTCAAAAGAACAGTTCTAACTTGTAATCTTTCATTCAACAAGGTATTTATGTCATCGTTGGAAGAATGTATACTCTATAAGCACTAACCTTACATCCCTGCAGCCATCCTTTTTGGTCTAACACAATATGTGACAGGTTCAATAAAGCAATTACGTTTGTTCCAAAATATTTTTTAATTGTCTCGTTCTGAAAAGTAAAACCCATCTACCCACGACTTCTTCTCCCCCAGGGGGTTCAACTCTTTGAATGAAGTGAGAGATTCATGGTGGTGAAAAGCTCCACGTCAGCTTCACCACAGAGGGTGTTGCGAGGGGCTTCAAAGCGGGAGATGTGCTTTTATTATACTGTAAATTAAAACATATATTTTATTATTTCACCAAAAGCAATGACTGAAGTGAAAACATCAAATACCGGCAATGGAAATTGGAAATTGTAAAACGCACCAACGATTTTGGACTGCAGTTTTTGATGGACTGTATTTGTAGTTGTTTTGACCAAAAATTTAGTTTTTGATCAAAGGTCCCTGATCTTACCCTTGTGGATGCTTTCAGAGACCTTAGTCCCCTGCAGTGGAAATAAAACTGAAACAAAACAAGCAAGGTTTCCAGCGGGATGTGCATGTAAACAAGTTAGTTGGTCTACATTGCTTTTTGCGTGTTGTGCATAGCTGTGCTGTGCCGATATCTTGCTTCCTTTGTGAAAACAAAATCATGCCTTAGTAGGAAGGGGTCGTATCTTAAGTCAACACAGTGTCCGAGTTCCCATGGCTCGGCAGCCCAAGAGGCAGTGAGGGCGCTGACACGATGTGCAGCTTGACCAAACATGTTATGAGGCGGTGGTTTAGCTAACAAGATGGAAGCATGCATAACGTATTTATATAGCGCTAATAGATGTTAATCAGCATTGACAGCAACATGCCGGGCAGTCATTGCATGTTTATGGAAACTTAAACACCCCCAAAACAAAGTAAAGCATTGAAAAAAAGTGATGAGCCATTGGATGGCCCAGAAGCTGTATGGTTTTTGTCAACTAGAAATTATTCATTAGAGGTAAATGTTGCCGTTGTTGGGAATGACTCAAACAGCAAAAATGACCTTGTAGTTGATATCTGTAGCTTGTTATGTTATTCTGTAACTGACTGATAACCGGAACCTCCCCAACAATATAGCCTTGTTTTATGCCCGAGTTACATTTTTTATTCTTTCTGGAACATTCTCTTCTCGGGTGTAGTTTCAGAGCTATGTTTAATGTGGCAGGATTTGTTGTGAATTTTGCATGAAGTCCAAATCCTACAAGGTTTTGAATTTCTCTTCTGTAAACACATCAGCTACTAAGTTACAGTTATAGTTCAACTGTTATGATCTATCCTTGCACATAGAAACATTTTGATTATTTCAAACCATTATGAAACACTGAAACTAATATGATACTTTTATTTATTTAACTTCGAGCTTTGACAGTCTGTAGCCTACTAGTGAGAATAGCCACACATTATATTTTAAACGTCTTCTTTCAATAACCTTGCAATGACATTAACATTGAACACATTGAAGATCCAAATACATAAATTGCGGCCAATAAATAATTTGAAGGCTCTCCTTTTCCACATGTTACAATAATCCGTTTGTGTATCATGTTTTGGGAATTATTCCAGTCAAATCTTTGCAACTGAATCCATGAGCGTTTCTTTCAAAAAGTCCCAAAGACTTCCACTAGTTGAGTCTACAAGAAGGGGGATTCGGCACCAGCTTCATACTGTGGTTACAGATATTCATATCCATTTTCACAATCAAACTGCCAAAAACATCCCGAGCCAACATATGACTTACGTTTGTTTCTTCCACAGCACTCAGCCCACGCTCCACCCCAGTCAGAGGAGCCTTCATGCTGATGAATTGGCCTGTAAGTATGACTTGGTTTACCAGCCTGCAACTCAACCTCATACTTTCTACACGCACGGCACCGCAGCAGTTAAACATCAAGTGCGTTGCACAAGGGTATCATCACAATACATCACACAATTCCAGTGTTGCATTTCAAGCCACGGCCAGTGTTCTACAAACAACCAGGCAGTGTGTATTTGTCTCTATCTCTCTCTCTCTCTCTCTCTCTCTCTATCAATCCCTCCCTCAATCCCTCTCTCTGTCTCTCTCTCTCTCTCTCTATCAATCCCTCCCTCAATCCCTCTCTCTCTCTCTGTCTCTCTCTCTCTCTCTCTCTCTCTCTCTCTCTCTCTCTCTCTCTCTCTGCTCTCTGCTCTCCATTTCTCTCTCTACAAGCTGACATTTGCTGAGTTTGATAAATAGTATCCGTGTCAGAACTGCAGCTACACATCCATTGTGTGTTTGTGAATGAGCTGGCAAGGCCAGAGCTCCCAGGACATCTGGGAGGCAGACAGAGCTGAAACGCTGGCTATAACATGCTCTAATCCCTTCTTCGATGGGATGTCTCTGGTTTCTCCCCAAATCAAAGTATTGTGTTTGTTCTGGCCAATTTAATACCTGTTGAACTGACCACATGACGGACCAGGCATTTCATAAAAAAACAGTTGTGTGTATGTAACTCTATACTATGACCATTCAACCGAGCCCTATTGTATTGAGGTATTGTATTGCTGCATGTCTACACTCAGCTCAGATTGAGGGAAATCCATTGCTTCAGCCCCCCCTCCCAGGATGTATAGAGCATAGGTTCACACACAACAGTGTCCCCTGGCATCTGTAGCCATACTTCTAACAGTGAGGACCACCCCCCACTCCACTGCCGCACTGTTCACTGTTGCCTTGGCAACCCTGTGACCAGTCAGCCCTCTCTCTCTCTCTCTCTCTCTTTCTCTCCCTCTCACTCTCTCTGTGCATTTCTCTCTCTCTTTCTCAGTGTGTCTCTTTCTCACTTGCATTTTATTTTTCTCTCCCTCTTCTCTCTCACTAAGTGCATCTCTCTCCCTCTTACTATATCTCTCTCCCTCTCTCTCTCTCTCACTCACTCACACACACAAAAAAAACAAATACACACACACACACTTTGGGTCTCTCTCTCCTATTTCTCCATGTCCCTGTACACATTATTGTGTTGAGTTGTGGCCCGGAGCAGCAGGTCTCTGATTGGCTTAGGTTGTGCTGAGAGGAAAGGTAGAGTCCATCTTCACCTCCCAGGCGAGAAACTAATCACTAAAACAGAAAACCTTCTGGAAAACCTTCTCTAAATGCAACAGCTTTATTCAGCAGGCTGGGAACAGAGCTTAAAGGCGAAATGTCTTCTGAAAAAATATATAATTTAGCCTTTAGCTCTTTTGTCTTTTTAGCTAGAGAGATTCTAGTTTTGAGAAAAACATTATAAAAAAAAGTTGTTGACTCTCATTCATTAAACAATTGTAGTGTTTTTTTTAATAATTCAGTTATAGAGTAATAGGGCAGTCTATTAGTATAGTAAGTAGTACATTATGTATTTGAGAGTAATAGCATCAATCAAAGACACAAGAACACTGAACTGAGGGAAATGTAAAGACCATTTGATGAAACTGCTTCTTGATGACAGAGTAGACAACGGCAGTACGTTCTGATGTCTGAAAGGTCACTGAGGTCTGATCGAAATGTAATTCCCATAAAACCTTTTTTTTTATCACAACACCCAAACTCAGTGAAGTTAAAGCTAAATAAAGGGGAGTTTATTCCAGACTGGAAGGATTTTGTCATTTTGACAATTCAACAAGTCCCAATTCACTCATAAATGCAAAGAAAACACAGAATAGTCTCTTGAAGACTATTCCTAAAGACTCCTAAAGAAGAGGGGAGATTTAATGATGTGTCAGGAGAATGTCTATTGTGTTGTTGTCTTGACTGGAACTCATCACATTTAATTGGCCCGTTTGTGTAGCAGGAACTTTCTACTCTTTGGTGGGTGCATGTTTAGCTGCCTTCTGTCGCCCCTCTGGCGGAACAAATTGTTCTGGTTTAACATCTTCCACTATTGTAGAGATTCCCTGTCCGACTCCTACTGCTCTGGGGAACAAAGAGGCAGAAAGAGGGTGTGGCTGAAAGCTAGAGATGGTTTAATGCAGAAATACTATCTATGTGATTCTCTCTCTCTCTCTCTCTCTCTCTCTCTCTCTCTCTCTCTCTCTGTCTCGCTCACCCTCTCGCTCTCTGTCTCTCTTCTCTGTCTCTCGCACAAACACACACAGACACACACACACATGCACGCGCACACGCACGCACGCACGTATGCATGCACACTATACACACATGCTAGAAATATTTTGTTTTCTTGAAATAGCGTTTCTTCCTCAAGTTCTCTGCAATTAAACTTTAGAAAGCCTGGGAACTTTTTGGTTGTTGCTTGAAGTGCCATCAAGACTGGGATCCATGTTGGACTGAAGTAAAACTAAATGAAAAAGAGTGTTTGAGAGCGAGACGGAGGGTTAAGTGAGGGTTTGAGCGAGAGACTGTTAGCCAGAGAGAGAGAGACAGCAGGAGGGAGAGGGAGATGGAGCGAGTGAGAGAGGGGGAAAGGGAGAGAGAGAAATATTCAGGAAACAGGAGAGAGGGCAGGACAGGATGTTTGGCCCTTAAACCACTTAGCTCTCCTCTCAGAGGCTGTTAAAGGGAAGAAGACAAATATGGAATTGTATTCACGAGAGCGCAGGTCACGACTTCTTGGGGTAATGGACTAAGTAGATCTTTCAGGAAAAAAAGGGCTGGTCCTGTTGACACTGGCCATGAGGAACATGGATCTCTCAGGTCGTTTCAAGGGGTGGGGAATCAATAAGGAACAAAAACAGTGTAGGCGGAAGCTGTAGGAAACCTAGATTAAATCGACACCCTGTTTCTGCCTTCATCCGACTGAACGCAATTCAACTCACCCTTAACACTTCTCCCAACTCTCTCTCTCCCTCCCCTTTTCTCTCTCTCTTCCTCTCCCTCTCTCCAAACAAGAGCAGACATGTATTCCTTATAAGGGGATCACGGGTGGAGGTAATCCAGAGCCTCTGGTTTTATGCAGCTGATTGCACTAAGCCTACAGAGGACCCTATTCCCCACTGAGCAGTCCATTGGTTTTAATTCAAGTTATGTATAAAATGGGCTATGTTCCATATTCTATATTGTAAATGATTCAACTGAGAGCAATCAGTTGTATTGTTTGGTATTCCAGCTAATAACACCCAACAACACAGCTAAACAGTTAGTTACTGCTTACTGCTATTGAGTCCATCTGGAATAGACTGATTCATATCATTAACACTTGACTGAACTCAAATGAAGGAGCAAATTATACAAAAATATAAAGTCCCAACATTGCTTTGTCCACAACCACACATCCACTCTCAGGGTGGGATGGCAAAGGGCGGTCATTATTTATTTATCTTAGTTCATCTAAATTTACCCTCTTGTAAACAAGACGATACATGTCAAGGGTTTCCCTTCCAATAAGAGATTTGCATCCTGATGTTCTTCCAATGCAATTAGCTCTATCTAATCTGCCAGGGCTTTATTGTCAGCATGACCATATATGGTTATGTTAAAATGTGAAGGATCCTAAGACACAAGACAGTCGATATCAATGAGGACCCGGTGGTGTCACCACCATAGGGGATAGAAGGGGGCAACCCTTGATTGGCTGATTGTAGCAAAATTGACATCAAGGAGAGCTTCAGAGTGATGAGTGCCATGTGTCTGAATGGTGTATTGTGTGACCAAGAACTGTGATGAATATACACACAGCAGAGTATGCAGGGAGAACTCTGTGAGATGTGTCAGTGGGTTATTATTGAGTTAGATGGATTAGCCAGTTTTAAGGGTTTTTCGTCGGCGGTGAGGTCAACGTCTCCCCGGCTAAACACAGCTCCATCAGATTATTTTTCCCAGAATACCAGTTTAAATGCTGCAAAGCACTCTGGGTTTGCATCATTACCATTCAGATAGCGCATGAAGGGTATTATTTACTTTTAAAGCAGAGTTAAGCGCAGTGTTAACGAGAACTTCAGTGAGATATGTTGTTGTTTTTGGCAGAAGCTTTTCCTTTCTGGAAGATTCGTTGGAAGTGTTCATTTGTTGTCGTTATCATTATTAAAATTCAAGCTATGAGTAGAGTAGAGTACAGAGTAGAAGACAGAAATGAAAACAAAAAATAGCAATTATTTTCAATGAACTATAATTATTTGTGAAATTAGTTTTTGTTTGTATTATTTAACGCTACTGGTATAAAGCGTCCAAATACAGTGGTGACCTAGAGTTAATGAACTCATAGTATTACCCCACAATGCAATACATTGTTGTGCTTTCTGTTCAGGCTGTGTGCGAATTGGCTTGGACAGCTTCATCTGCAGGCAGTGAACCCTGGGAGTGAGGGGCTAATAACTATGAAACATGGCTAAAACAGTTGTGGGAATTTTGGAGTAGTTAAACGTTAAGCTTCCCGGACGCAAAGACATGAGTGATTGACTGACGGAGACACACATGAAGCGCACTGCGCTTTTAGAAGGCAGTGTCAGGTTTCCAGGAAGCCATAAATGTGATGTGTTGAATCATCACTAATGATGTAAAACACTGGTGGGATACACATGAAGCAGCGAGGGTTCGGCCACAACATTATCCCTGATCCCGGCACAGGGAATAAAGCAGTGATGAAGCTGAATGCTGAAGAATGCCAATCCCACGGAATGTTGTTCTCATGATCAGTGAATTTTATAGTATTGATTTGATTATTGTACTGCTAACTATTTAGTCAATTAGCATTTTATTCCAAAGTGTTTTACAGTGATTTCAGGGACATGTCATTAGGAGCAGGTTACTGCACTTGGCTCAAGGATGGCCTACAGGTTAGCTGTGGACATTGGGGATTGAAGCCAGTGCCGTTTGGGTGGGAATCAAACACCATCCACTAGGCTAACGTGTTATGCAATTTAGATTTGTTCAGAATTATGATCGATAACCATAGGATGTTGGCAGCATGTGAACATGAATAAGATACGAAAGACTAAAGAGATTCAATATTTGGCACCTTGGTGGTCCCTGATTTTAAAAACGGGGTCTTTTGTGTTGGTGTGCCCCACACTAACGTCCTCCAAAACTAAAACACCTTCACGTTTGGTTAATACTCTGTTCAAGTCCAACTACTGGTCACAAATTCCTTGTTTATTTGTTATGATTTAGTATGCTAACAACCGTTGCTCTGTTTGTCTTTATTATGATGCAAAGTTGCTTAAAGCCATCAGCTCTTTTTAAGATTTGGTTTTTCCCAGAAAAGGCATCTTTCCAAATACTGTAAGCTCTATCTGTTTAAGGAAGGCTTAAGAGATGAACAATGTTCCAATCAAACCTTAAAACCAAAGCCAAACTGAAGATTAGACAAGGGCTACGATTATACAGCATACATGACCTGCCCAAACACATTTGCATGTACTCAAATATACAGTATTACCAGAGACTTTGTTGAGCCTGATGCAACAAGTATTGAAGTGAATCAAAAAGTAGAAATAAACACTTTTCTTCATTCTCCAATTATGGCTTTGAGAAAGCGATTGAAGAAAAGTATGTTGTGTTGATTTGTGAGGCAGGAAAATTGTGCCTGTCAAGATGTCTTCTGCCATACAACGGATAGACAATACAAAGGAGAGAACAGACACAGGCATACACAACACGACACAATACAAAAGAACAGGCTTTGAAAGCGTGGAATTATAACCCATATGTTTGAAATGTGGCTCTGGAGGAAACAAAAACATTGTTAAAACATTGCACACGTTAACTAAAAAGCAACGGTTCTCCTCCAAAGATGGAGGATAAAAACAAGGCGGCATGCGAGCATCTGGACGGAGCTGTCACTCCCTCGCCAGCACCCCGCCCCAGCCAGGAGGAACAAACACCAGGAGAGGAGGAGGAGGAGGAGGAGGAGGAGGAGGAGGAGGAGGAGAGCAGGGAATTAAATAGTCAGAAAGGAGGTGATTCATTTACGGTCAGAGGCCAGTGATACTTACGGACTGCAAAACCCACAGGGCTTCTCAGCAGATCTACATTGGATCGGTTTGCTCAGATCCATAATGGAGTCGCCTCTGTGTGTGTGTGAGACTTGGTGGCATCATGTTTGTGTGAGTTTGACAGGACATCTGCCGGGCGGGCTGCAGGTGAAGGATGAGTCAAGCGTGACGCACCAGAGAGGAACAGAGAGGGAGAAGCTGAAACAGAGGACAACAAACACACAATGGCTGGCTGTTGGACTGTTGTAACAAGTCACCATAAAGCAGGAACAGCTGGAAAGCCTTGAGTCACCATGTCGGGTACGGGCCCAACCCGGCCCAACCCAGACTCTCCCATCTCAGCCTGCTGCAGCCTGGTCACTCTGGGAAACAAGACGCTGTGATGCAACTACTGACACAAAATCCCATGACATGCCGTGTGATCACAGATACAGTCCTGTTTTATAAACTTGGATAACAATCATAACCCTTCCTTCTTAATGCAAGTCCTAGTTGATTCAATGTATCTCTCAACACAAACTATTTATCCTCTGAATGTGAGAATATCTTACTTTGAAAAAGAAAAGTAAAAACATTGACGATATTTTACACCTATCCTCACACTTGCTACATATGTTTTATGTTATCATGGCTCCAACCTACCCTTTATTTATAGGTTAAATTATAACCCGTCTCATTGGAAAGATTGAAATATGCCACTGTCAGTGTTTATAAAAGACACTGGTGAAGTAGCTGTAGTGGTGTTGTGGTGGTGCATCTGTCCAGCGTCTTTACTCTGAGATTCTCCAGACAACATTGATCTGTGAAGGATTTGAATAAAACCTCAGCATCTTTTCAAAGAAAGACATAGGGCATCATATGTGTTACTTTTGCATATCTTTATTTCCTTCTATCTAAAGAGGTGGAATAGGATGTTGTGCCCCGTCAAAGATTACAGGGAAAATTACATAAACAGACAAAACTATTCTAAAGATTCTAAAGATTAATTTATTCAAATGTTTTATTCACCAACTGTATTTTTGCAACATAGCCAGGGTAGGCTCAGTAAGAGTCAAATATAATTACCCGAACAATTTAATTGACTTTTAATGAAGTTGCCAAGAAAGCTATGTATTATAACTCATGCATATTAAATCAATTATAAAAAGGCATATTAGCTAGCATTTCACAGATTATTATGACATAAAAGGATGAATAAAGGTGAAATCCAGATAGTAAATAGTGTTTTTGTACACAAGGAACCGTTTAAGAACACACACACACACACACACACACACACACACAGGCTCATTTCAATGTGTATGTGGACACAACATCTGTGATTATTTAATTAAAATGCAATGTTCACCTTCATTTTATGATACCTCGTAGACAAATACCCAATATATACCCCATGATGGTCTTACTGGGGCCAGAAGCCATCAGCGGATTATTAGAGAGCACAATAACAGTTTTTAACCCTTTAGATCCTGCACTAAACAGCAGACAGATGGGTCTGGCTAGGAAGATGTGGGTGCTTCACAATGTACACAATTACTCTTTTGTCTTTGGAGTGAGTCAGTTGTCACAAATAGCAGGATGCACTGGGATCATTACGATCTGTTATCTGTTAATTCCAAAGGTTACTCTGTGTTTTCTGCATAGATGTTCTGGTAAGTAATATGGCCTGTTGGTATACTAAGAGGAGTATTGTTTGAGTGCAGGCTGAGGTTTTGGTCATTCTCTGGGGTTAATGATGCATAATTGGTGTCCCTTTCCGGGATGTGACGCGTCAACGTGGGTGGGATCAAGGAAGGATTATTATTGATCCTACAGGATTTGATGACAGAGGAAGTACTGAGAGGATCATCAATTATGTCTGGGGCTTATAATGTTACGTGACAAGATGCAAAGTTGATTTCTGATTGTGAAACTAATTCTGATGTTTTTGGTCTTTGGCTTCTTGCATTGTAAACTGAAAGTTATGAATTAACTAATTATAATTAGAACTAAATAACACCAATACAAATGATTTAAATTACATGGTGAGTACAATACTTAAAAGGTTTGTACATCATAAGTGATGAACAAAGGTTAAAAGGTTTAAAACCTTTGTACATGACTTATGAGAGAAACGGTGGATCTACTTTATGCCATATTTATCTTGAAGTTTAACCCAAAGACATCTCGCCTGTATGATGTTTAGTTAGTTAGCCTTTTCTCGCAACAGACCTTCCAAAACCTCATGAGAGATTTGGAGATGTTTCAGTATCGGGTGGTGGATGTGTGGACGCAGGTGGGTGGATTTCCCCCAAGTCCAAAGGGAACGTCTCCACATCAAACAAAGACAGACTCTGTCGCAAAGCCCCCCTCACCTCATGGTGTAAAAAACCTGCTCTTTCATGAACACCATGAGAAGGCCCTGCTAACAGGTGCACATCATACATCCCCTTTCTTTCTACCAACACTTCTATGCCAGGAGCACATTAGTTAGCAACAAACGCCCTGACTTCTCTTCCTGGCTGAGAGACAACAACGCCTGCAGAGAAACACTCTCATCCCCTCGAACCTTCAGCTGCAAGAAAAGACAAGAAAAGAAAAAGAAAAAGAAAAACACCCCTTAACTGGAGTCGTGTTATGGTAACATCTGATACAGCGCAGCAGATCAGAGAGGCTTTCAGAGTCAATTCAGGTGCTATTGTTCCAGTCCTCAAGAGACCAGCGGAGATGACTCCCGGATTCAACCTGAAGAGGAAGAAAAACAAGAGGATTACATCATTCCCCCCAAATCTGATAGTCTGTTGTTTTATGTATTCATTTCCCATTTTTCAAATATGTGTCTCATTCCTGCTTATTTGCGGATCCAGCAGAGCTCTCATGTCATAGCCATTTCTGATCCAACTCAATTCAACACAAAGATAAGATAAAATATGATGTTGTTTATTACTCCCAGATGGGAAATTTGGGAACATCCTGCCATTGGTTACATTCTTGCTGAGGCCGATGATTTTGATGCCCACCAGCATTTAGTATGTCGATCATCCAATCTGAAAACTATTTATCATCTGCAGTTGCGCCCAGACTTAAAATAGATACAAAGATGATAAATTGTATAGTTTGTTTTTGTGTGTGTGTGTGTGTGTGTGTGTGTGTGTGTGTGTGTGTGTGTGTGTGTGTGTGCTGATTAAAAGCCATTCTTTATGGAGGCCTGACAAGTCTTTGCCATTGTGTTGAGTATTAGCCATGAGGATTTCCTTTACAGACATGAGACTGATTTAAAACACCCAAACACACACACACACACACACACACATGCATGTACACACACACACACACACAAACACACACACAGGCACATACATATGCACACGCGGACACATGCATGGGCGCACACACACTAAACAATGGAGAGGGAAATAACTTGGAAATCTAAGGAACGATCAATTGCAGGTACATGGTGGAAAGCAGAGGTTTGCTAGTAGGAAAGGATAGAGAGGCCATTTAGCAACTAGGTTACTAGGTTACAGTAGCAATGTTGTTGTGGATATGGACATGCACAGGTTGTTGTAGATTATTATAGATAGATTTAAGAAATCATCCAAATTTTTTATTTTGTGTGGGAATTAAAGCACAAAAACTTGGTTCAGATTACACGGTTGTAGGTCTTATTGCTAGATGCAGAGAAACAAATGAAATGTCGTCAACCTTTAAATGTTCCTGACTAAGTGCAGTGCAGGTAACAAGTCAAATTTAAAGTAGCAGTGACTAGCCTCTTTGCAACATACAGGTTGTGTTAATGCTTTGTTTCAAAGCCTACATGATTCTAGCAGTCATAGAACAAAAACAACAGAAATTCGACAGGAAATGCAGGATGAATAAATAGTATGACTGAAGGCATCAGCTCTCTCTTACCATTGGATAACACTATCTGCCTAGACATCCTGTTCAACCACTAGGTTGTCCTCGAACGCTCTCTCTCTGAGGGTGGGCAGCTGCAGACATTCTCCACTCAAATCAGTCCTACAACAACATATTAACTTCTCATGTCACATGCAAGAATCTGGGCCTTTTTCAAGGGCCTCTATGTAATGTGTTTGAAGTGTCAGACCTCTTGTCTTGAATAAAAGCAGAAACTTTTGAAGCTGGCGTTACCAATTCAATTTTCATGACAGCTCTGGATAAACAGAGAACACCCAGACTTGTCATTTATCACTGTTTATGGTTATTCTGCTTATCGTTCTACCTCTGCATGGAGGAAAAACACTTAAGGATGAGGGGACCTACCAAAGAAAACAAAACATATTTCAACAATATTCAAAGACATGTTCTCCATGTCCTTCTAGAGTCTGCGTACTCAAATGTTATCTTTTATAAGAGGCAGAAGCCGGTGGCTGTGGCCATTGTGTTGGAAGACTTTGATAAGACGAAGGTTAATGGTGTCGTGCTAATTAGGAGCTTTCTCCTCAGGGGTTGAGAACAGCCAAACAAAGGCATCTCATAGGGGAGTGAGAGTTCTGACACATTCTTAACTGCACTCCAGTATTCACACTGCACTCTTAGTTCACATGTCACTAACGCTGGAATGGTAAACATAGGCCTACACACAACTTTTATACAGTAGATAGGCCTAGCTTACCTCTGTACAAGTATTTCAACAAATAGGCTGATAAAACAAAATGTAAATATAAAGAAACATGAAAAACAATAAAATACCAAAAGTCCCATCTCATGATGTGATCAACAGGAGGAGATAAAGACATGTGTTCCATGGAGGAAGGCCAGTTCGGCGGTTTCCCCTCCCCTCTTTCTCAAAACCAGTGTTTCTTCGGAGAAGTCCAGGCTCTTAGGCAACGCTTGGTGGACTCTAGAGGGACTGTGCAGGGTTTTGAACATGTGAACTTGAGTTGTCTTAACATGCCCTCCCCTGTGCATCAGCAGCATAACGCTGGAGCCTCTGCAGCTGGCTGTCAGCGCGAACGCATGAGGTAATACCAGTTACGCCCTCATAGAACAAGCAATGCATTAACCAGCCTCGCGCAATAGCAAACACATGGTTGGGTCCACAGATCTGCAGCCAGGATACATGGTGGAAAACAAACCCAGGAGCATGTGTGTGTACCTGCAATCCTCTTCCACATGAAATAGTTTACTATTTACTATTATACATTTATTGTGATTTGTGATATTGGCCGCAGTTTTGCCAACGCAGGTTGGGTTGCGTTATTATCCTGCAAGAAGGTACAACTGAGCCCAGTGTTGCATCCTTAGGACCCTGGCATCTGAAAACCTGTTATTTCGTTATTCTGTTATCTGGGTCTTTATCAGCGCTTCAGGGCTGTGGGATACACAAGCCCAAGTTCAGGGGCATTATTAATGGCCTCTCCCATATCCTGCCCCATCAAATGGGTCACGGAAAGAAATCAAAACAAGCCAAAAGGGGGAAAGTTATAGTTAGAGATGGGGTGCAGGTGAGTGTTTCGACCTCCAGCTGAAAGGTTATGGGTTCGACCCCCAAATTCAGCAAGCTGCCCCCTAACCACTACCATCAACCTTAACGAAATGCATCTGAAAACCCTGTCAGTCACCTGGGATAAAAGGGTCTCATATAGGACTTAATGTTAAAATCCTAATGAGATAGGACACACAAGAGGGAGCTTATTGTGACCAGTGTGTCTAGGACAGGATATGTTATCATCCATGTGGTGAAATAACAGATCTCAATAAACAAGGACAATGGCTCCCTAAACTGCCTGGTTATAACAGTGTTGTGATACTGTGTAAGCCAATTAGTCATTAGAACAATCAGTCATTTAATGAGTTTAATGACATTTTGTAGGCTAAATCGAATGATTTCTTGCATATGACTGCATCCAGGAGGTTGGAGTCTACAGGTGTCAGTATATCTACAGATAGGAAACATTTAGCCGTACAGTTGTAGTTAGCAGAGCAGAACACCACTTTCCATTGCATTGATTGGTGTCTGTATAAACTGCAAACCTAAAATTCTCGAGTGCTGTACTGGCTGCTATGTTGTTACACTGTCTGATATACACTGAGCGTGCCACGGTCATAACTAGTAACATGTGTTATTCATTGGAAAGAGTTGTAAACGTTTCCATTAAATTGCCTGTCCTTCTATGCTATGAGTAAAGTATCATACTGTATCTCTCAGATCATATAATATTTCTTATGATCATGACGCTCGTATAATTATATAGTTATTATGGTAGTATAGTCTATATAGAACCCAGAATTGATGTAGCAACTCTTCACATCTGGTAGCCTATATGAGGATAGCCATCGCTTAGAAGGAAAGAAAGAAAGAAAGAAAGAAAGAAAGAAAGAAAGAAAGAAAGAAAGAAAGAAAGAAAGAAAGAAAGAAAGAAAGAAAGAAAGAAAGAAAGAAAGAAAGAAAGAAAGAAAGAAAGAAAGAAAGATATAAAGATATAAAGATAGAGAGATAAGAAAGATTGAAAGAAATTAAAGAATTAAAGATCCTTTAAATATTGGTACACAAAATATATCTTAATCCCCTTGTAACGTACTACTTTAACATATTTTAAAATGTTTTTCTCATATCGTTGTACTGTTCCTTATTACTTCTGCACAATCTGCGTGGGCATACATGTTTCACTGAGAGCTGTACCTGCAGAACTGTCATCAGGAAACCTTGAGATTGCATGCTAATCATAGTCCAGATGACAAAAGAGAAGCTGGTGGAAGAGGTGCTGCTGTAAACAATGGCCACCCACAGGCCTTCTCAACCACTCAACTGTTCAGGATTCAGCTGCTCAGACAAAACCCGGCATAGGAATTGTGCTGGTACACGATCATGAGGGATAAATGTACCAAGAGTGGCAGATTAATGTGAGGAAGAGGATAATATAAGCACAGGGATCTGAAGCCTTAATTTCCTGTTTACCTGCACTGCACAGCAGATCTCGCTTTCAACACAGCTCACACAGTTTAAGTTGGCAACAAAAGGCACAAACACTGGCAGGCAGCAGGTCAAAACACGAGACTAACCAAATGTGATTAGAGGTTTGATTCCTGCATGCGTTCCTATGTGCCACATGCCATTCCCTCTCTTCTTTAACTGTTCTGTCCAACATACAAGAACACACCCTAGCTGTTAGGAGACATTTTGGATCAGCAGGAAAGCACACCTCACCAGGCGAGGCTCTTGATTCCAAGAAAGAAGCTCAATGTTGGATGATTAGCTTTTGGGGACAATGTCAGCAATGTTCTTCTCACCCTTGACTAGGAGTGAGAGACCAATCAATAGGCTCCTCTGATTGGGCCCAGGATGGTTTCCACAGAGGCACCGGACCACTGGTCTGCATACATTAACATGCACAGGGCGCTGTTGGGCACAAACAGCACGTTTTTATGTAGAAGATCATATTCAGTCGTCTGTACTACGGATTAAACGGAAGAGGTTTGATGAATGCTGAGATGTATTACAATGAATGCATCACATTATGCATTACAACACACCAACCATGGTCCATAATATTAATTTGACATTTCACTTAAACAATCACAAATATATGTGTTACCGCACAGTGAATTAGAAATAAATGTCAGTTGTAATCAGTAGAAGTAGGTGTATTTGAACATAGTTTTTTTTAAAGATACATGATCCACTATTTAATTTATCTCTGTATCTCTGTATTTGGGTTTCCACTAAAAAGGAAAGCATCCACCCCCCCCCCCCCCCCCCCCCCCCCCCCCACACACACACACACACACACACAAATCTGTATTCCAGGGATTATTGTCTCAGCATTATACATCAACAGCAAAGGATGGGGATAAAAATTGATGTTTGTATTTAGTTACGGCAAGTGATTTTGTCGAGATCATATTACACACACACACACACACACACACACACACACACACACACACACACACACACACACGCACACACAGTGAAGAACATTAAAGCAATGCACTCCCTCCAATGTAACTGAAATGAAATGTGCAACGGAATTATACTGCCCTCTACTGGCACAAATGTTAACTTAAAAAAAGGCACGAGCACGTGAATCCAATAAATAAAGATGTATATAAATATGACCTAGATAGGATATACAGAATAAAAATCGCTAAGAATATGAAAAAAAGTATTCAGGTCAGGACCACACTTTACCCGTCCCAAAGTTAAACTTTAAATCTATTCTGTACCTACTTGCTGGAAACATGTCAAATGACCCGAAGGTTGAAACTGGCTTGACAAGAAAAATTATTACAGTTAACATTTTATTTTCTATATTTGTATTATCGTTCGTTTTTAAGCAATAAATACAGTTAGCTATCATAACGTTACCATACCAACCATTAAACGCATACGGCCCAAAAACATAATTTCGTTTTATAGCGACATCGTGTGGATTTTGTTAACATAACAGGAATTACATTATTGGTTTACAACTAAATTAGAAATAGTGTTCATTTGAAATAAAATGCAAACGAGCAGGTATATCATTTTCAAAAAAATAATAATAATAAACATGGGAAGGCATCACAATGTCCAAAATGAAAACTGTCGCATCCGTAAGGCAACATAGGCCTACCCATATCCAGGAGCAGTTATGCATATGTGCAGCTTCTAATTTATATAGATATAAAGATATATAAAGAAAACATAAACCCCAGCACTGTTAGGTCGCCAAATGACTCGGATGCATTCCACTAGGTCAGCCACATTCTTGCTAGACTTGTGGCGGTGAAGAGCGAGGAGGAGCCCGGCTGTTTATTCATTCACGTCAGTCCCTCCTCCTCCGTCCCCTTCCTTCCTGCTCCGCGCCACGGCTCTCCGCCGCTCGAACTCTCCCCCGATATACACCATAATATTCACTATCATCACAGTCACGTCGCCACCATAAACCCATTTTGGAATCAGGTGAGTTCCGCGGTTGTTTTTTATTCCGATGGGTTGGATAGACGAGTGAGCTGTGCGCTGGGTTGAGTCGCCCGGGCCGGCGAGGCGAGCGGTGTTTCCTACCCGAACTTATCACATTCCTCTTGACCGCCCCCCGAAAATGTCTCGCTGGATTGTGTCTGTGTGTTGCCTTTTGGGTACATTGTGTGCCGTGCAGTGTGCATGCTTCGCGTATTCTGTTGCTTTCGCGTGGAAAACAAACACACGGCCAATGTAGGTCAGCAAGTACAGTCAAAATGTCGTCTTTTCTGTTTTACGTCCACATTCTCTCATGCCACTAACAGATGGCGTCGCAAGGGGGGATGGAGAGAGCTGGAGAGAGACGCATAAAGGAGTAAGGGGCTACAACAGGCCACATCCAGCCCATTTCTGTCCATCACAAATACATAGCCCCTTATGGCAATCGTCTTCTTGCGTAGGCCCGTCTTGGAACAAAGTTTTCCCGTTAAGTTGTAGTAGGGCCCTTTTTAAAGATACAGTGCAAGTGAATACGAATATGAGTATTATGAGCAGCAAAGTGAGAACCAGTGGTAGTGTAGCAGGCTTGGATATGGGCTATGCCACAAACCAAGAAGCCCCGTTTTACTCGCATCCCCTTTTGCTTCGTGTCAAAATGTGAAACTGCAGATGCAATGCTGCAGCAACACCTATAGATGTGCATGTGTTCATCATGGGTGTTATATAGGGTATTAATGGGGAAGACATGCTACCTTCACCAGTTGGCTGAAGCGTCACTTGCTTGTCAGAAATTGTGGCTGTGCCATTCAAGTGAGTTATGACTACCATAATCTGCACTGCATAACCGAGGGAGTCCCCGTGTGCTTCTCTAATCATCCTATGTGTGTTCCTCATATGCATTTCTAAGGCAGCTGTCGTTTTTTTTAAACTTGGATCCCCGTTGTTTTGATGTGCGTGTAGTAAGGTTGTTGCATCTGAAGTAATGTATAAAGCCCTGGGTCTGTACATGAAGCAACGTCTAGTTCAGTATGTGTGTTGCCTCAATATGCATGTTCACAGCAATAGCCTGCATTCTGCACATGCCAGACAGGTCCATAGCCGGTGGAGTTCAGTGGCTAACAAAGGTTACTACGACATCCTCCTTGTGGGCCATATACATCCTTGTGTCAGTTGAGCTGTTTTCAGTTTGAAGAGGACTGCATCATTTTTCAAACATCTTCGCCCACCTACTTTGAACAAAGTGAAACTGCCATCACATTTCAAGGAAGCTTGTGTTTGTGTGTGACTGCATAAGGTTTAGTGGCTCTTGAATGGATAGATGTTGTGTCTCATAGCTGTGTGCTACTGTTGCTCGGCCTGCCTTATGCACTGTTGTCGTCTGTCTTGTGGGCTGTCTTGCCAGTTTTATGTATTTCAGTTTGTGCCCAGCCGAGTTGAGTGCTGCATTTATCAGACTTAAGAAAGCCCCACTGCTCTTTAGAGTGTGGAATGGTCTGTTGTAGTGATATAATGGTGTCTATTTGCTACATCACTAGTGGTGTAGTTAGATTTGTGTTTCTATGGAATTATTTAATAATAACAATCTCAAATGTACTAAATTATTCATTAATTAGCCATCATAATACCCAGCATCATAGACCTCATCAAAATACACACAGCTGAATTATCATTTGATATATTGTTGTCTTGCTTGATACCCATTTCCCAAAGCTCGGATCAATAGGGAGATATTGGTATTTCTGCTACACAACTCCATGCTGAGCTCTGGATCGTGTCATGTAGCCTATGATTCATAACAGGCAGGTCTATCGTGTGTAGGCCAGAAACACGGAAGGCCCAGCCATCGGCAACATAGTCCAGGCTAGGTAGACTGTAAAGACACGTTTAATCTCCCGTTCACCAAAAATCTCTCCGCTCTCTCCCTCTCGTTCAATACTGTATTGAATGTCTATGTAAACGTAGTAGAATGGAGGTTGTGGTGGTGGGATAGAGTTGGGGTAAAGGGTTCAGAACAGCAGCTGATGGTGTCAGCACATTGCAGTGCTTTGCTCTGCTGCAGGCTGGGTTAAAAAAAAAGAGGGGGAGAGAAAGGATGATGTTTCTGGAAGCACAAAGGCCTAATGTTTTAGGGTTTTTTGGCTGTAGCTGTAGCTGTCCACCAGCTATAGCTAACAAGTGCTCTTCCCAAACCTGTTTTACGTCCTGTATATATTCTTCTGGGTGTGTGTTGATGTTCTTGGAGTATGTCAGCACTGGGCTATGCTTGGATTGTAGCATAGATTGCAGCTAAAAAAAGGCTTTTTTTTCAACTACTCTGACGTGGTTGACTTCCATTGTGATCCAAAAACACATTACCCAGCTACCCGGAGGTCGGGTGTATTGCTTTGTTGTGCATAACTTTATCACTATGATGTACCAAGAGAGTTGGAGAGAGAGACAGGTTTTTCTGATCCAGGCAATCAGACAGACATGATTACAGCAGACAACATTTAAATGCTGTATGCCAAGAAGATACATGTTTACAAGCACTATGTTTTGTAAACCTAACTGGATGTGATGGTGTTGTGTGTAATATTATTATTATTGTTGGGATATCATCGTCTACTATTATTTCTAAAATCTGTATACGGTTAAACTTTTCTGGGGGATCATAGTATGTTTGAGTGATCTTTATTTGGCACATAATATGCATGTCATTTACACGCCTGGTAATTCACACACACACACACACACACACACACACACACACACACACACACACACACACACACACACACACACACACACACACACACACACACACACACACACACACACACACACACACTGAGATCTCAGGTAACACTGGCATAAAACGTGGCTCCAACAACGTGATAGTTTGCCATATAGACCATATTCTTCTTATGAGTCGTTCTATCTACTGCTTGGGTTGAAATGTGAATGTGTGAGTCCTGCCTATCAGCTTGGGCTGGCTGCTAGTCTTGTTAAGCGGGGCTTTGCCAACGTTTTGTTGTGTGAAGTTGTTACCGGTTGCATGGCCAGTTGGTGTGGACTTCCTCTCCACTCCAGCCAACCTCTCAACATGAGATGGAATCAACTGAGGCTGTTGCTGTTTTGTGTCAATTATGGGTTCTTTGTTTTAACCTTTCAATGTATTGCAAATTATCCCTTTATTTAATTTGCATAGTAAACATTGCATAGAAAAATTCAAAATGGAAAGGTTAGTCAACCGGCCTGCATTTGGCATGTATTAACGCTCTGTGGCAACCCGCCTCCTGTTCAGCACCCCAGGCGGCCCAGGGGAGTAGTGATAGACGGAGTTTACCACCGCTCTGCCGCAGATCGCACACCTGAGCACATTAGCGCTGGTTCCACTCAGAGCAATCGAAAACACCTGCGACGGAGGAAGAGAAACACTGGCATATGCAGGGCTCGGCGTGATGGGGGTTAAGTTCTTGGCCAAATGTGTTAGGGGGGCTGCATATGTGTCCTGGTAAAGAGGGAAGAGAACGCAGCCTAACGTGGCGAACGCCGGACATTATAGGGAGAGACTTTTCACGAGTTGCGATAGTTTTCCATTTCCCCGAGGCAGCAGCTGCCCTGGGGTACAGATGACCGACTGCAGCCGACCCTCGAGTTGGATTAACCCCGTGGAGGGCTAGAGAGTCTACGCTACCCTGCGACGGCTGTGCATGGACGTTCCCCGAGCGGACGATATCGGCGCTGCCAAGAACATGGTTGGAGACAATATACTTTTGTTTTCTGTTGGGCACGGCCTAAATTATATGATTCTTGTTGCGGCTTAAACGTACCCTTGCCCTGTGTTCTCTGGGGGGGAGGCGGCCACTTACGGAGTCGGGTTGCCACATATGGTGGAGAATGCGGACAACTCGTCCCCGCTTCAGAGCACCACTGTGAACCCCACCGAACCGCGATGCAGAATCCCGACGGAGCCGTGGACATGACCACCAGCCAGCGTCAGCAGCGGGACCAAGCCCTGGCCGCTGCAAGCCAGAGAGACACTTCTGAAAGCCTAGCCCTCCTCCGGGAAGCGGTCCTACACCTCGCACAGCAGTCGGCACGCGACCCCCCCAATCTCCGCACCCACAAGCTGCCTCACCGAACTGGGACCCGATGACGATGTGGAGGCTTACCTGGAGGTGTTCGAAAGGATGGCCCGACGAGAGAGCTGACCAGAGGACCAGTGGGTCCACATCCTGGACCCCTTCCTCACTGGACCCGCCCAGCAGGCAAGTCAGGACCTAACCCCGGATCGTGCTAGTTAGTACCCCGCGCTGAAACAGGCGATCCTATCCTACTATGAACATAGCCTCGCCGCCCAAGCTCAGCGCTTCCTTGACTGGCGGTTTGATCCCAGGGGCGCAGTGAGGACCCAGATCTCCCAACACGCCCGACTCATCAAGAGTTGGCTCACGGCAGATGGCAGACCCAGCGTTCTGGATCGGGTCCTAATTGACCACACCACATACCATCCGCAAACTCACGCCGGACGCACGGAGAACCCTCGCCGCCAACCACCCTGACACCGTGGATGAGCTGGTCCGAACTGGCAGGTCGCCCAACAGCTGAGCTTTAGCGCTAGACCCCAGGTCCGGCCCGCCGAGCCTCGGAGAGACAGGCGTAGACCAGACCCGCAGCGACGCCCTCCCAGGAGCCCCGAGAGGAGTGGCGCTGTTTTAGCTGCGGCCAGACGGGCCATCTCGCCCGCCAATGTCCGGGGAATAGGGACGTCTCCATGCCCTCGGCCTTCGCCGCCGACGGCCGTAAGAGGCCATGTCTCCTCACCACCACACCGCCTCGAACCTTGGCCTCGAACCTTGGCCTCGAACCTTGGGGTCAAGAGGGATGTCACCCAGTATTGTCAGGCATGCCCGGTATGCCCTCAGTCCGAAACCCTTTGGTCCCGATGCCCATTATTGAGGTGCCATTCGACCGGTTGGCGCTAGACATTGTGGGGCCCCTACCCAAGACCAGCCGGGGACATCGGTACATTTTGGTCATGGTAGACTACGCTACCCGTTACCCCGAAGCCCTGCCTCTCCTGCAACTGCCAAAGCAATGGCTAGGGAGCTCATGCTGCTGTTCAGCCGGGTAGGGATCGCCCAGGAGACCTGTTTTATGTCACGTGTGCTAAAAGAGCTTCTCAGCCTTCTACAGGTCAAGCAGCTGAGAACCTCAGTGTACCACCCCCAGACAGATGGGCTCGTCGAGAGGTTCAACAAAACGCTCAAGCAGATGCTCAAGAAGGCCATGGAGACCGACGGGAAGAACTGGGACCAGCTCCTCCCCCATGTCCTCTATCGCGGTCTGAGAGGTACCCCAAGCCTCCACAGGTTTCTCCTCCTTTGAGCTCCTGTATGGCCGGAGACCCAGAGGACTCCTTGACCTCGCCAAGGACGCTTGGGAGAGCCAACCCTCCCCACACCGCACCCTAGTCGACCACATAGAACAGGTGCGGGATCGCATGCCGCAGGTCTGGCCTATCGGGTGGTCGACCGGATGGGTGAGGTGAACTACCGGGTACGGCAGCCTGGGAAGTGGAAACCCACCCAGTTGTACCACGTCAACCTGTTGAAACAGTGGCGGGCGGTGACAACCCCACCGCTTCCGGTTCCCCTGGTCCTGGCTGCCCGGTGCAGGGTACCCGAGGTCCCGATGGGGGACGACCTCAGCCCCGCCCAGAAGCAGAACCTAGACCAAGTCGTCCTGCAACACCTCGATGTCTTCTCAGAGGTACCCAGGAGAACCACGGTCGCGCAGCACGACATCAAGGCGGCACCAGGGTCCGCGTCCCCCCCCTACCGGATCCCAGAAGCCCGTCGGATCGCCATCCGAGAGGAGGTTGCAAAGATGCTCCAGCTCCGCGTCATTGAGGAATCGCACAGTGCCTGGTCTAGCCCCGTGGTCCTGGTCCCCAAACCCGACGGGTCCTACCGCTTTTGCAATGACTTTAGGAGGCTGAATGAGGTCTCAGAGTTCGATAGAGCGGCTCGGTCCTGCCTACTACCTCACCACCCTAGACCTCACCAAGGGGTATTGGCAGGTCCCCCTCACCAGGGCTCCCCGGGAGAAGACCGGGTTTGCGACATCAGGAGGCCTATACCAGTACATCGCCCTCCCCTTCGGCGTCCATTTCCAGCGCATGATGGACCGCATCCTGCGCCCACACCAGTCCTATGCCGTGGCTTACCTTGATGACATCATCATCCACAGTGCCAGCTGGGACATACATGTAAGACACCTACGGGCTGTCCTGGGGGAGCTGCGGAAGGCCGGCCTCACTGCCAACCCAGCCACGTGCGCCTGGACTTAAAGAGGCCTCCTATCTAGGCTACAGAGTGGGACGCGGGAACGTCCGACCCCAGGAGTCCAAGGTCGCGGCCATCATCGACTGGCCCCGCCCCACCACCAAGAAACAGGTGAAGTCGTTCCTAGGTCTGGTAGGCTACTACCAGAGATTCATCCCCGGTTTCGCCACCCTTGCCAGCTCCCTCCATGATCTGACACGGAAGGCCCTGCCAGATCGCATAACCTGGTCGGAGGCAGCCGAGTGAGCATTCAGTCTCCTCCGGCGAGCCCTCTGCTCGGAACCACTTCTAGTAACCCCGTACTTTACTCTACCCTTGATACCCATACAGATGCGTCGGAGGTGGGCCTTGCAGCGGTACTGTCGGAGCCAATATACTTTTGTTTTCTGTTGGCGAAGGCCTAACGTATATGATTTTTGTTAAATAAAAGTGCAGTTGCGGCTTAAACTTACCCTTGCCCTGTGTTCTCTGTACCCTTGCCCTGTGGCCACTTACGTAGCCGGGTTGCCACAGCTCCTATTTTGTTTACAGTATTTCTCATAATTTCCTATCCTTGATTACATTGTGGTTGTTTGCCATGTTTTAACATTTCGACTGGAATTTGTATGTTTGCTAGCTAGTGATCAGTTATATAGTTGTATCAGTTGCATACCTGCCAAAATATTTTTATTAGGAATATTGAGTATAAATAAATAAATGTGAGTGTTAATAGATTTGTCTCCACCTCCTACTGAATTAAGTATCAATACTGTGAAGGAAACTGATGATATGCAAATTTAAAATAGCTAACATAGCTAGCATCGGTTGGTCAAGTATTGTCATGCAGGCCTTTCCGTTTTACAGTAGAGGTCACTGGGAGAGAATGAACACATGCCTAGTCAACTTTCATAGTCGTATAGCACCCAGCCTTATCAGCAAATTATACTAAGACCTATGCTATCCTAAATGTTCTGAGCTATCTTATACATCCACATAGGAAGGGACAGCATGGGATAATTTTAGGAAATGTTAACCATAAATGATGGGAATTCAAAATCCAGAGAGACACTCTGGTTTCATTTTATCACCGGACTATACACCAAATACTTTTGATATTGGAAAATGCTCTGTGTGTGTGTGTGTGTGTGTAAATATGTATGTGTATATATACGTATGTGTGTATATGTATGTGTGTGTGTGTGTGTATGTGTATATATATATATATATATATATATATATATACAGTATATCTGTGTATATGTGTGTGTGTGTGTGTGTGTATTTATATATATCCCAATGTATAGAACAAAATTATTCATTATGATACACAAGTATCTTAACTTGAAGACTACATGATACAGAAAGTCGGCTCATTTAATCTGCAACACAAAACATGTTTTTGTGGTTGTGTCACACGTGTCAATATGACAACATTCTAACAACAAATAATAATATTGATCACCCTCTGCCCCTCCTAAGTAGTACTCCCGCGATCGTAAATCAAACGTTCAAGGATCAATCTCTCCTATGTTTAATTTTGATTCTCTTAATAGCCTGGTTTACTGAGATATGCTTGAAGAATGCCTCTTCACCGGTCTCTTGACTCTCGGTTATGTGCTGTATGATGCCATAGAAAGATGACTAAGGATGATATTTAATAATTTCCCATGTCCCTTTTGTGTATTATTTTAACCTCTCCTCTCCTCCGTCTGTCTTTTCTTTGTCATGCCACTGTAGAACACTTGGGGCAGGTGTGTGTGTGTGTGTGTGTGTGTGTGTGTGTGTGTGTGTGTGTGTGTGTGTGTGTGTGTGTGTGTGTGTGTGTGTGTGTGTGTGTGTGTGTGTGTGTGTGTGTGTGTGTGCGCACAATGGGGAGGGAATAGATTATTTTTTAGAACAAATTCTAACTAATCAAACCACAACAATATCACTAATTGTCTGACTAAAGGTGGCGTTATAACAGCCCACTTTATGTTAACGGCACCAGTCTCTGAACTGTTGTGGATACATCAATAAATACAACTAAATGTTGACCAATCATTGGTAAATTGAACACATTAACCTGGACTAAACCAAATGAGGGTTATCACTCTTTCGAAGCCAGTGGCCACAATGCTGTTCTGCTTAAGTCGCCTGTTACCCAGGCATGTACATGGAAGGGTGACAATAAGGAGAGTTAAGCTTAATTTATACTTCTGCGTTGAATAGCCACCGTGGGTACGCCGTAGCTTACCTGCACCTCTCCAAAAATGTAATTACACGTCGGGATGCAGAACGATAAATGTGAGCACTGGGGTGGAGAACCACGGCTATTCGATACAGAAGTATAAATCAAGCTTTAGTGCATAGCACCAGTCTGTTGTTGGATGCATGCAAATGTTCTTGCTGCAGTTTGTACTGACCAATTCTGTGCTCGCTACATTCATTTTAAACGTCTGTGTTTCTTCGTCGGTGAAATCAAATTGTAATTTGGCTCTTTCTAGCAATATATAATGTTATCTTAAACCACTAATGCTTCCCCGGCTAACACTCCTGCGGTTAGGAGTTTGATTCCCACTGGGGGCACACCATGCTAAGAAATGTAGGCACTCGCGGTACTGTAAGACACTTTTGATAGGAACATTCACCAAAGTCCTATCAAAGGAATAGGTTTTCTTTTATCTCCACACATGCCAAACACTGAAATCTAAAGTAATTGAAGAGTAAAGCCTGTTTGAATTCAAATTTTACTCTGATCGGCTGGTTAGTGTCAGGGGATTTCACTTGCCATGTTACCTTGCACTAATTTGTGCCAATCACAATCTGTGATTGCTATGACCTCTGTTGCGCCAGAGGTGGCACTGTCATTGAGGTCCGATTTGGTTTCGTTTGGTTACTCTTTAAAGAGAGTCCTGTCTCGTTTAGAAATTAATTTCCATCCAGAGTAATTGGGTTCTCTCAGCAAGGTTGTGTGCGACTGTACTGACGTGTGCGTGTGTGGCTCATTCACAATGGTTAACGTATCCACTTCAAACAAAAGGATTCCTGTACTGTTGACAAAATATTGTTTATTCCAAATTATTTAGACTATTTCTGTGTTCGTTAATTTTTTTATCCATCAAGACCTCAGTAACTGGAAGAAGTTACAGAATGGTGAGGAGGTTGTCGGGCCAGAGATAAGAAGAGTGCATGAGAAAAAGGAAAGAAACAGAATTAGGGATGAAAAAGGGGGGGGGGGGAGAGGGAGGTAGGGGGACAGATACGGAGAGATGGATGGAGATGGAGAGAGCAAAGGGTGAACTGTATCCATGGAAACATGAGGAAAGAATGATGGAAGAGAGAATGAGAGGAGAAAGAGTGATGTAGTTTGGAACTGAGTTGGAGAGTGGTAGAATGAAATGGTATGGCTGCCATTGCTGCATCTCCAAGTGTCTCCATGCTTACTGAGATACGCAGTCTTTTTTTAAAATACCTATCTTTCTCCCATTATTACATTTTTAATTGTACAGCTTTCTAATGATGTCCTTCATCGGGCAACTCTAAATCAGCTGAGCACAGAAACATAGGCAAAATGATATGGCAATTAAATAAATAAAGAGGCTACTTATATTCTAATGGTTGATTACTGAATTTACTGCATGTGTTGTGTTATTGGCAAGTAAACATTGGTTAAACTCAGCCAGCCCTGAGTCATTGTCATGTATACACAGTAGCCTATACATAAATCCACAAATGTTCTATAAAAGTTATCTCCTGACACGCCATATACAATTAATCCCAGGCATGTTACTCAGGCAAGCTTTAATCTAAAGCTTTTTCGTAACTCAAAGTAATGCAGTTCCTCAATTTTTAACTCCTTCCTTGTTTAAACTCCTTCCATTGGCTAGTCACAGTAGTCAAGTTAATTGTTACAATTTACTGTTTTCATTGGCAGTAATTATTTCCATGATTAGTTCCCCAGATGTCTTTCCGACCTTCACCACACAAAACCCTTACCTAAACCTCTCTTAACCAATACCTAAACAAAATAACCATCCAACAAACTAATCACTAAACCAAAACCATGTCATCATGGGAATAAAGACTAGGATGTATGTCCAAGATGTAAGTAAGTTAAGTTGCACCCTATAGAGGCCTTGTTAACTTCCGGTTTTCAACCCATTCCATAAACGCAAATTATTTTTTCTTGTAACAGTCAACTGCTGTGTATGTAGCGTTTGTACCCTACATTTTGATCAGCCTTGCTGTCAGTTAGGAGCTGCAAAAGGAACAGTGATCACATTTGTTTGACCAATTCTGCTGGCCAAAGGCAACTGGACAGCTCTGTGACTTGATTGAACATGCAATTTTGGACTCCTTTCTGGGTCCAGACCATGGCCACGTGTTACCTGGCCGCCCTAGGCCTGGAGACAGGCCTAGTCTTGAAGTCAATAGTAAGGTCAGCCATTAAGGATGCTCCTTTCACTTCCTGTAGGGTTAGAGCATCCCCTAGTTGAAGGCCACACGTCTACTTAATGTTATTTTAGGACTATTTATATAGCTTGAGTTTCAAACACTAAAGACGTGGTGGCGCAAAACCACCTGGGATTTTTTATGTTTTTCCAGCTGAATATCCGTTCTGTGCATGATTCATTCATAGACATGGCTGTAGTCTCTTGTTAGACACTGGTTTGGGTTGGAAATAAATGGAATGAATGAAATAAGGATGTAAAAGAGTGCTCTCAGATAATGAACCCATGTGTCGTATGGGCTAGTCGTAGGCCTCTTGTGGATGTCAAAATGCACCGGTCTCTTGTCAAATAAGGCATTTTCTTCTTAGAAGGTATATAGGTGAAAACATTGGGCATGTGATGAGTTTCAAACCAATGTTTTTTTGCGACAATACTGTTAAATCGTACATGATGTTTGTACTATATTTTTTTAATAGTTTATTTCACAACCTCTGTTTTATTTTTATCAGTCTTTCTACCTCTCCTTTTCAGTTTTCTCTATTCAGTTCTCTTCCCCTCCCCCTCTTTCTGTTCCTCTTTCCTCCTCTCCCTCGTTCATTCTCCCCTCCCCCTCTCTCTCTCTCTCCCTCGCTGTCTTTCTCTTTTTTCTCTTGCTCTCGGTTTCCATCTCACTCTACCCCTCCCTTCTCTCTCTCTCTTTACTTCTCTTTCTGTCTGTCTCTCCCTCTCTCTTCGTCTGTCTCTCTCCTCTCTCACGTTGCACACTGCCCCTCCTTCTCTTTCTCTCTCTCACGTTGCTCCCTGCCCCCATCTCTCCCTCTCTACGTCTCGCGCTTTATTTTTTTCTCTCTCTGTCTCGCTCTGTCTGTCTGTCTCTCGCTTGCTTGCTCGCTCGCTCTCTCTCTCTTTCTCTCCGCCGCTTGCTTGTTCACTCTCTTGCTCTCCCTTTAACATCCTACCCTCCCCCTGCCTCCCATTTGCTTTCTCCCTCTCCTCTCGAACTCCACCATTTCCCTCCCTCACTCGCTGCCTCACTCGCTCACGGTCTCCCCCTCCCTCCACCGTTCTTTTTATCTCCTCCCCTCCCTCCCCCTCAATCCCTCTTTCATTCCATGCAATCATCTGTTCTCCCTAGCTCTCTCCCTCCCTCCCTTCTGCTCTCTCGCTCTCTCTCTTTCCCTCTCTCTCCCTTTATCTGGCTCTATTTTGCTCACAGCCTTGCTCTCCCCCTCCTTCCTCTCTCACTCACTCACTCACTCACCCTCTCACTCTCTCACTGCTCTCTCTTCTCGCTCGCTCTCTCTCTCTCTCTCTCGCTCTCTCTCTCTCTCTCTCTCTCTCTCTCTCTCTCTCTCTCTCTCTCTCTCTCTCTCTCTCTCTCTCTCTCTCTCTCTCTCTCTCTCTCTCTCTCTCTCTCTCTCTCTCTGCTTGCTCTCTCTCTCTCTGCTTGCTCTCTCTCTCTCTGCTTGCTCTCTCTGCTTGTTCTCTCCTGTTCTTTCTCTCTGCTTCCTCCATTACGCCCCCATTTTGTCCTCTCCTCTGCTGTTGCCCTCTCTTCCCTCCATGTTCTCTCTATCCTGTTGTTGTTCCCCCATGCCATTTTTGATACAAAGTATATATAAAAAACAGTTTCTTTCCAAACTTGAAACAAACAAACAATTCTCACATAATATATTCCATGTAAAAAAACATTCGCTAAATAAGCGATTTTCATCACCATTGGTCGTTTCTTAACTAAGCAAACAGCCTCTGGTGCCATTTAGTAGTGTGTGATTAACCCAAATACATTAGCTTGCCAACTGTACAACAATGACCATTAAAAGCAAAACCCAAGGCTCAACCCTATAGCTAGGCTAGCCCAACATTGGGTTAGCCTAGTCTGGGCTCAACAAGTGGCAAACATGGCAGGCTAGGAAAAAAGGCACACAAGATAACTGTCAGAGGAATGTAAACTAGATTAACCAGGCCTCGGGTCCACAGACAGAACACAATATTGTGATCTGGTCTAGGGTAACTGCTAGGATGGAGCAGAACCAGACCCTCACCTGGTTATCAGGTGTTATGATGGTATGGACGCCTTCTACTCTAGTCTGGTCATGGCAAGAATTCATCACTTGTGTCTATCTTGTGGGATTCCTTAATGTTAAATCCTAAATGTATAATCTATTGTCATAAAATCAAGACCTCATGATACACAATTAATCTAACTAGTGATTATATGCCAAAGTATGTTGATCACATGTCATATTATACATTAGCTAGGTCTTCATGGGACAATTATTGTCGTTATTTTTATATTTTATATATATTGTTATGCTATTTCTTCCATTGTTATCCTGTACTCTTATAATCTGTCCTATAATCTTGACATAGCCAAACAATATAGTTTAATATGCACTATGCTAAAGAATTCATTGGAAATAATACAATAATTGATATGTGATTGTGATTTACTTTTAATTTTTTCAACACACATATCTTCTCTCTAGGTCAAAAAGGACCAGACCCCAGAAAGAGTCAGTTCCTTCCTTATATCCTCCATCTAAAATAAATGTATCCAACTAGTCTTACTGACAGAGTGTAGTCACACCTCGCTGTAATGCCGTCTCCAATGACCTCATCTGGAGATCCTTTTCTTTGGGCAAAATGCAAATAAATATGTGTATGTATGTACGTTTTGCACAAAGTATACTAGTATAGCCTATAGTATATATGGGCTGATATATAGTATCAGCCCATGTTGATTTTAGCTTAGCATAATGTAAGCTAGCTAGCGATCTAGCTCCACATTTTTCACTGTAAGTTAGTTGTGTAGTTGTATGGTACTGGTTGCCTCGTGTTTTTTCTGATAATATCTTAATGTGACTTGAAAGCGTCTAAAGCATTCACACCTATATTTTTAGCTGTCCTATTGTGAGTGAATGGCCTGTGAGACATTTGTATTGCTAAATGTCAAAGCTCTGTCTTAGCTCTCTTAGTTAACATAACTCTTATGTATCTCCTAGTTAACTTTTATATCAAAGCTAACTGTCATCTCCTAGTGAAATACGCATCTCCTAGCTAACTTTATATTCCTTGCTTACATCGCCTAGCTTAATTGTAATTCCTAGCTAATATGTATCTCTCGTAGCTAACTCTTATATTCTGGCTTACTGTTATCCTAGCAAATGCATTTGTCCTAGCAAATACACATCTCCTAGCAATTACATATCTCCTAGATAACTCTTATATCCTATAGCTAATATGTATACTAGCAAACACATATATCCTAGCTAACTTTTACGTCCTCGCTAAAATGTATCGCCTAGCTAACTTTTATATCCTAGATAATATTTATCTCCAAGCTTACTCTTATATCCTAGCTATTTGTTATATCCTAGAAAATAAATGTCTACTTTTAAATACATATATTCTAGCTAACTCTTAATACATATCTCCTAACTGACTCGTATATCCTAGCAAACTCTTATATCTTAGCTAACTCTTGTTCCTAGCTAATATGGATCTCCTAGCAAGTACATATCTCCCAGACAGCTCTTATATCCTAGCTAACACATACTAGCTCTTAGCCCTTCTTTGATAACTTCAAATATGTGAATATTCTGATTGATAATTGGTAATTTGTGCTATTTAATTGAAAGTTCAGTTTACTGCAGTGTACATGATCTGAGAGTTAGTTCTGCCATGTTTTTCATTGTTATTAGTGTTGACTTTTGGCTTTTCTTACTAAATCCCTGTTGTGAATGCTGTGTAGGGCATGCTTACATGTGCCACTGAGTAGTGCCTGGTGTTTTTTGGCAGCTAGGCTAGTTTGAACATCTTAACCTGACAAAATGGTCAGGGAGGTTATGTTAAAAGCAACATGGGTGACAGCTCATTTGGCAGCACTGCTTTGAAGACTACGATGGGGGGGCAGTACTTTTGTGGAGGAGATTTGTCTCATATCCAAAAGTGTACCTGTAACCCATGTACCTGCTGTAGCCCCTGACTACCATCCCATCAACCCACTCAAGAGCTGTATCGCAACAGCCACTTTTGTCCCCAGGGTCCTATCGCCTATATTGACCTAAGGCTAGTGTAGAATATTTTTTGATAGCATCAAGAATTTCATTTGGCCTGATTTAAATTATTGAATGGCCCACCTGGCTGTCTACCTGCCTACCTGTGTGCACTCTTCCCGTGCACTCATTGCGCATGACTGGTGTCTTCTACAAGGCCAAGCAGACTTATTGCTAATTAATCGTTCATCTTTGGGGGAGTGGCTTTGAACAGAGGCCTGAAGGGAGGGGTGAGATTTTTTCAGTTGGATACTTTCAAAATCTTGCTTAGGTTTACTTTTCCCACATTGCCTACCCTAGCTTTAGATATTAAGATATTGTATTTTCTTTATATTCATTTTTTTTCCTCTTTTGAAGTTGTAGAAATAATAATATATATTTTTCTTTATTGTGTGCGTCGATCATGTCGACATACATGACCTTTTCAGTTTCCCATGACAGTGGGATACCCCCCCCAACGTCACTGATGGGGGGGAGGTTGCATTCCAATAAAACAAAGCCTATAGGGTGAATTATTTTATTTAGTTCGTTTTCTGCACCCCAGACCTCTGGTTTGGTAGTTGACAGTCAAGGCCACTGTCCTCTTTTTGATGTTTTATCTTTTAGTCAAATGGTGAACGATTAGCAGGCCTATTTAATGCATCATTAGCAATAGCATCATACCTTCCTACTCTCCTCCAACTTCCTCCCTGGACCTATGTAGTTCTCTCTCCATCTTCCTTATTCTTTTTTACCGCATTCTGCTCTACTCTTCCCATCCCCCTCCTTCTCTTTCTCTTTTCTGTCTCTCCCTTCTCTCTCGCTCTCACTCTCTTACTCGTTCACTCGCTCACCCTCCTCCCACCCTCCCCTCTTTTTCTCCAGTATTCATTCTCTGTCTCTGTCTCTCTCTCTGTCTCTCTCTCGCTCTCTCTCTCTCTTTCGTATCCAAGTCTGCACAAAAAAATCGTTCTATAGTTTTCTCTACTCACAAACCATGATGAATGTGAGAGAGAGGAACAGAAACAAAGAGACAGTGAGAAAGCAAGAGAGTGAGACAGAGATAAAAATGGAGACAAACAAAAAGAGGCAGTGGTAGACAGACAGACGTACATACAGAGCTAGGGACAGTGATATACTCAGACAGATGCATAGACAGGCAGAGATGGGCGGAGACAGCCAGACAGGAAGACAGCTAGAGATACAGGCAGACAATCAACCATTGAATCAGACAGACATGTATAAATTCAGACAGACAGACAGACACAGACAGGCAGAGATACAGACAGATGGGGATAAAATCCCACAGGCAGAGAAACAGACTGATAGTGATTCTCAATAAATGTATAGGCAGGGCATGGGTAGATGTACAGACAGATAAATAGACAGGCAGGCAGACTGGCAGTGGATCAGAAGAGCAGTGGTAAAGGTAGACAGGCAGAAATACAGTCATACAGACAGGCATAGAAACAGACAGGCAGAGATGGTCATACCGATAGGCAGACACACAGGCAGATACACACAGGCAGATACAGAGAGAATACAATATGAGTAAGAGGCTGAATGATGGGCAGCAATAAAATAAATAATTCCAGTCCATTCTTTTCACTTTTTGTTGCGTGTGCGTAGCACTAATCCATCACTGAACTATCAGGGAGCAAACACACTTATTAGTTTGGGCGGGGGGGGGCTGTGGTGGAGGGACGTGTGTCTGTGTTTGCGTCTGTGTAATCCTACAGCCACTACTGGTACTGTGTTGAAGGGAAGAGGGGCAGGGGGGGCGGGGCTTACACAGGCCACCTCCCACCTCTTCCCTCACGTATAAATAGGAGCCGGAGCGTAGCCTTGTTGTCACTCACACACTCAACACAGAGCAGGATGAGGTCCCTCAAGCACCTGAAACATCACAGCAGGAGGAGTGTGGTAAGTTTGAGAATGGGGGAGATAGAGAGAGGGAGGGGGGAGAGAAATAGAGTTTGGCAGATGATGGTGTTGTATTGGGTTGTGGTAGTTGGTGTGTCTGCTGATTGATCGGAATTGGTGGAGTTGAAAGGCAAAGATGACAGTTACCTGCGTTCTTCTCGTACTCTTTGTGAAGTTGTCACGAGCGCTCACTCATATCTATTCGTCTGTTCTTGGCATCCGTGTTTGTTTGCAAAGTGTCGGCATACGTTGCGTAAAAGTCAGCCATGGCGGCCAACCAACTGCTTTTTTGGGGGGTTGTCCTTCCAACTGCTCTCTCAACTCCTTTAGACGAAGCGTATGTTGCTCACCTCGTCCAGCTCTGGGTTTTGTGTCTCTTGTTTTGTCTGGCTTTCATTTGTCATTTTATTTCCCTCTGTCCTTCTTTCTCAGTTTCTCTTTGCCTCTCCCTCTCTCTCTCCCTCCCTTCTCTCTCTCTCACTCATTCTCTCTCCCCCTCCCTTCTCTTTTTCACTCATTCTCTCTCCCCCTCCCTTCTCTCTCTCACTCTCATTCTCTCTCACTCATTCTCTCTCCCCCTCCTTCCTTGCTCTCACACCCTCCCTTCTCTCTCTCTCTCTCTCTCTCTCTCTCTCTCTCTCTCTCTCTCTCTCTCTCTCTCTCTCTCTCTCTCTCTCTCTGCTATTTTGCTCACTGCCTTGCTCACCCCTCCCTCCTCTCTCACTCACCCTCTCACTCTGCTCTCCTTCTCTCTCTCTCAGCCCTATTTCTCCCTCCTCCCCCTCCTCTCCTTATCTCTCATTCACTCCCTCTTGCCTCTTTCATTTTCTTCTCCCCCCTCCCTTCAGTCTCTCTAGTTCTGCCTGTTTCTCTCTCTTGCTCTATCTATCTCTCTTTCTATCTCTCCCTCTATCTCTGCCCTGCTTCTCTTTCCCCTCCCATTGCTCTCTCTCTCACTGTAACTGCTCTGCGTCTCTCTTTCGCTCTCGCTCTCTATCTCTCTCTGTCTCGCACTCTCCCTCTCTTTTACTTACTTACTTCGTCCTTCTCTAGCCTCTGAGCTCTTCTGTTCTTTTATTTCTTAATCTCAGTTCTTTCTTCCCCCTCTCCTGTTTGTGTGGATCAAGATAAGATGGCCTGTGGGGGGGGGGGGGGGGGGGGGGGGGACACACAGTGTATTTAATAACCAATACCTTAGATATTAGATAAGAATTGGGCGCAAACATGAGCACACACACACAGAACACCACCTCTGGGGTTATGTATGAGTGTCTTTTAATAACCAATAACTCAGATATTGGAGCAAGATCTTTCAATGGGACAGTGCTGTGTGATTGGCCCATGGAGCCCATCACAATATTCCAGCCAGGACCTTAAGTTAAGGATGCAGATGGTACAGTGCCCTGGGATCAGACCTTCTACCTTCTAATTTCCTCTACAACAAATTTTGTGACTTGTGTCTTTTTATTGTTTGGACTAGAGACTACTGATACATTGGGAGACATTTGATTGGAGGCTGAAGCTCCACACCTTGGTCCAACTGGTTGGCGGATAGATTAATGCCATGGTCCCATTGGTTGGTGGAAAGATTAACACCACAGCACCATTGGAGGATCCACCAAGACCAATTGTCTTCCTCCAGCAAGGAGCCACACTGGTCACAGTATGGATTGGTCTAGAGAGCTGTAAATATCCCCATCCACTTAGACACTGGTGGTTTATGTAGAGAACAGGATGATTGGATGGTTGATTCCTCATCTATGGCAGCATCATTCGACGCACTCTAGGAACTACAACATAAGACAAGACAATGGATGATGGACACAAAATCATTCTTCAACCATCTCCTGTCTTATCTTTTAATTATTACAAGAAAACGTTTAGTGGAAAAGCTGTATTGGGGAGATGTTGTTTAAGACCTCCTGGTTGACTGTCTAACTCTGTCTTTGCATGTTTCTGTGTGTGTGTTCCCCCCCCAGGAGGAGGCGAGCCGGCGCCTGGGTAGATGTGAGCCCAAGGTGATGGCCAGGCTGGTGGACGCAGGCACACAGACAGACCCCGTCGTAGTGCTGTCCTTGGCCCAGGCCGCCGTGCTAGGTCTCATCTCTCAGAATGAAGTGTTCGGCGCCACGATCGCACCCAACGGCTTCTACACCGGCGAACCCAAGGAGTCCCCCGCGCCACCAGTAGACGGAGTGGACTACGAGTACGCAGACCAGCTGATCGGAGCCAACGGAGACTACCTGGGAGACAACTTGGGAGAGGACGGCCACATGCAGCCAAGCTGCAGCCAGCGGCGCTGGCAGCAGGGGCACCCCCAGCACCCCGACAGCAAGATGGTAGGCCCTGACCGCCACGGCGTCCAGGGCGACGGCCCCTCGTCCCACGTGAAGGGGGAGGGCGTGGCCTCGGCCATGAACTCCTGCGTCCACATGCTGAACAACATGGCGCCCCGTGGCGGGCTGGTGCAGGTGGACCCCGCCACCCTGCGCTCCAACAAGAGCTGCAGCGAGTGTGACCGGGAAGCGCCCGGCCCGCAGCAGGCCAACGCACACGTGCACGGCCCACCCCCACAGGTGGGTCACAGAGGAGGTTCAGGAGGAGGAGGAGGAGGAGGAGGAGGTGGCGGCCCCGGCGAGCAGGGCCACAGAGGAGTGGGCGGGCCGCGCGGCATGGGGGGCCATGGGCGAGGAGGAGGAGGAGGAGGAGGGGTGGTGCGGGAGGTGGAGGAGGACTCCCCGGGCAACAGCATGATGAAGCCCAGCCAGCAGGACGAGGCCATCAGCAGCTACTTCCAGACCAGCGAGGTGGGCAGCTACGACTCTGGGGACATGGGCATGGGGGGCGACTACGAGGACAGTGGCCAGGGGATGATGTGGGCGGACGGCGGGGGAGGAGGAGGAGGAGCAGCAGCAGCAGCAGGAGGAGGAGGAGGGGGTCCAGGAGGGGCAGCGGCTGCCACGACAGCGCCAGGGGCGGGGCCACACGCACAGCACCAGCACCAGCCGCCCCCCCGCCGGCACGGCGGCCGGCGCGTGGACCGCCTGGACATCAACATCCAGATCGACGAGTCGTACTGCGTGGACGTGGGCGACGGCCTCAAGCGCTGGAAGTGCCGCATGTGCGACAAGTCGTACACGTCCAAGTACAACCTGGTCACGCACATCCTGGGCCACAACGGCATCAAGCCGCACGCCTGCCCCCACTGCGGCAAGCTGTTCAAGCAGCCCAGCCACCTCCAGACCCACCTGCTCACCCACCAGGGCACGCGGCCGCACAAGTGCACCGTGTGCAAGAAGGGCTTCACGCAGACCAGCCACCTGAAGCGCCACATGCTGCAGCACACCGACGTCAAGCCCTACAGCTGCCGCTTCTGCCGCCGCGGCTTCGCCTACCCCAGCGAGCTGCGCGCCCACGAGGCCAAGCACGAGCGCGGGCGCTGCCACGTGTGCTCCCAGTGCGGCATGGAGTTCCCCACGTACGCCCACCTCAAGCGCCACCAGACCAGCCACCAGGGCCCCCACACCTTCCAGTGCACCGAGTGCAACAAGTCGTTCGCCTACCGCAGCCAGCTGCAGAACCACCTGCTGAAGCACCAGAGCCCGCGGCCCTACACCTGCTCGCAGTGCGGCCTGGAGTTCGTGCAGCTCCACCACCTGCGGCAGCACTCGCTCACACATAAGGTACGGAGCACCACCAACACCACTGCCATGAACACCACCACAGCCTCCAACACCCCCGAAGCCTCCACCACTAACACCACCACAGCCTCCAACACCGCCACCAACACCACCACCCCCGCAGCCACCACCACCATCAACACCACCACAGCCTCCAACACCACCAACAACATGGCAGGCACCAACACCCAACTAACCCCACACCGCCACCACTAACACCACCACCACTAATACCACAGCACCACACCACCACTAACACCACACCGCCTCCACTAACACCACACCGCCTCCACTAACACCACCACCACTTATACCACAGCACCACACCACCACCATGACCCACACTACGCACCCTGCCACCACCACTAACAACACCACTACGTTTGTGTAGCAGAAGCAATGACTTCCCCAATAAACCATCAGAAAGGAAGAGGTTGTGATGTTTGAATGACCAGAAAAGGCTAGTCCTCTTCTGTTGTCCAAACCACACCCACTCTTTCATTCCTCCACCCCAAAGCTGAGATCTGAGGGGACCTATAGGTAGAACACAAACATACACATCTGCCGGCAGGTGTCCGGCCAATGAAACGGCAGGTTGCATGTCTCCGTGACATCGCCAACATCCCACCGCCCTGTCAGAGTGAACAAAGAAGATTGTAAGAGTAGCTCCCACTGAGTTCCTTAAGAGAGAGCACTGTATTGTTTAGATTACGTTAATTCATGTAAACAAACTATGGAGCTTGAATCCTCCTCTGCTACGTGAAAGCCCTTTGCTTTGTAATGCAGTGTTACAATCATTGATTTTGCCAGTGATGATATTTGAATGCCGCTAGAGATGATTGCAGCGTCTGCACTGTGGAGACTTCTTCTGCACACTGCAGAGCAGGCAATATTTACTAGGATAAAGTAGAGCGTAGCTAAATTAAGTGTTTCCCCCTCCAGCTGTGGGAATTGTCTTAGTTTCATCAGATTAGTAGGTAGAAGTAGGAAGTTGTCTTTTTTTGTATTTTTCATAGTTGCGGTTTTGTTGCTTTGGACTATAGGGTGTGTTATATTAGTGTATGATTGATGACCAGTTGTCCACACACACACACACACACACACACACACACACACACACACACACACAATTTTTTTCTACAATTTTACTTGTATTTGCTAAGCAGGTTTATTTTACACCAGTTTTTACTGTATTCGCCATTTAATCTAATATAAAATATTTTAGCTGTCAGGATTATGATTGATTAGAATACGTGAGTGCTTATGTTAAAATGGATTACCTCGATGGAGAAATTGAATTGTTAACTTTTTAATTCAATCCACACAGTAAATCGGTTATTTTATCTAGAGGCATTATATATGCACGGTAGGCACAGACTAAACAGGAAGTGCAGTCCGCCTGGTAAGAATAATTTATTTGAGGGTGTACATGCGGCCCACCCCTCATTCCTCATCACTGCTCCCTCTGGTGGCCATGACAACACATACAGGTGAAAGGGAACATGTACAAATATGCTGCGGGTGCAGGACACCTACAACTTAATATTTTCACACACACACACTGTTATACATACACATGTATTCATTAAATATATTTTGGTGGACAGATGTTTTTTTCTAGACCAACATTTTAAATCGTTTTAAATCCTTAAGCCTTTCCTTAATAAATGATCACAGTAATTTTCTGTAGCTTGTCAGTGGTTTACCTTTCTTAAAGGAAAGATGCCTGAACCCTGAAATCAATAAGATGAGATTTACTTTACTAATCACGGATGGGATATTTTGGTGTCACAGGCACAGCAGAAAGTACAAGGCAGTAATAAGAATTAAAGGAATACAAATTAAAAGTATTTTAGTAAATATACTTTACTAATAGTAGTAAAGTATATTTACTAAAAACAAATTAAATATGAAAATATACAAACATTAAACAAATAGATACAGATAAAGATATCTATATACACAGTATGAGTAGAAATGTAAATGTAAAGATTATTGAGGTAACTGTTGTTTAACTGTGCACTGCAGTAGTGCTATTAATGAACCAAAGCACCGATGTCGTCTCTGGGTTTCCTCCTCAGGGGATGAAGGGACACAAGTGTGACGTGTGCTCCCGTGAGTTCACGCTGTCCGCCAACCTGAAGCGCCACATGCTGATCCACAACAGCATCCGACCCTTCCAGTGCCACGTCTGCTTCAAGAGCTTCATCCAGAAGCAGACCCTCAAAACCCACATGATCGTACACCTGCCCGTCAAACCCTTCAAGTGCAAGGTGAGCCCGGGGAGATGCCTCCATGGGGGTTCCAACCCATTGCCCTCCTGCTGAAACACCCTAACCACTAAACTATCGTGTCCGCCATGTTGTCTGTAGGATAGTGTTGGCAAAGTATTGTAATGGCTAGGGTGTTTGACTCCCAGCAGAACAGGCACTGGGTTTGATTCTCGATGTCCTCGGCTGCACAAGTAGGCATCCTTGAGCAACATGCCCGTACCTGCTTCTTATTTGATGACATTTATCAGATTTTACTGTAAGTAGCTCTGGATAAAATCGGCTGCGAAATAGTCAATAGTGGGTGTTTCCTCATGCTTAACATCATTTATAGTTGGGATGAAATGGTTTCATTCTTCGAAGAAACTTTATATTCATGCAGTTTTTAGACCAATCGAATAAGTTTAGTCTTTTCATCAACGATAAACGTTAACGCATTAACAACTGACCTGTTGCTGCTTCTGTCCATGTTAGCTTTTAGCTTTTAGCTTGTGGTGTCCCAGGTTAAAATGAACGTACACAGAACAATGAATGCTTTATTTTTATTCTTTATATTTGAACTCTCATAATGGCCACTGATTGATTCCAGAAAAAAAACGTAAACAAAGTGGCACCTTCAAAAACCATTTGTAAGACCCTAATTTATATTTCCTTCCCCTTACTGCTTTGCCCTTAGGTGTGCGGCAAATCTTTCAACCGAATGTACAACCTCCTGGGCCACATGCACCTCCACGCGGGCAGCAAGCCCTTTAAGTGCCCGTACTGCACCAGTAAGTTCAACCTGAAGGGCAACCTGAGTCGGCACATGAAGGTCAAGCACGGCATGGACGTCTCCCCCGAGGGACAAGGTGAGGCCTGATCCAGATGTATGGAGCAAAACTTTATTTATAAACTTTATTAACAGAACTGTATGATTGGAATACAGCCCAACTTTACCGATTAACATAACTGTATGGCGCAAAATGTTATTTATTCAAAGATGGAGTAAAACTTTATTTATTCACAGAACTGTATGGAGCATGACTTAATTTATTAAAAAAAACTGCATGGAGTACAAATGTATTTATTCACATAACTGTAAGGACAACATTTTTATTTATTCAAATAACTGTAGCCTTCTTTGAATTTAATTAATGGAAATGTATGCAGAACAAATGAATTAATCAATATAAATGTATGGAGTTATACCGATTCAAAGCACTTACTGTGGGGTATTGGCCATAACAATTCAACTTAACTTCAATAACAAGTCAACAATAGAAGAGATGAGGAGATACCTGACACAATCGTGTGTGTGTGTGTGTGTGTGTGTGTGTGTGTGTGTGTGTTGTGCTTGGGAGAGCCCAGCTATAAATAAACGCCACCTGCAGCTAAACCAGACATTGTGCTAACATTAGTGTTGGGTGCCATGCTAGAAGAAATGCAAACACAACTTTGCTAACCTTTCATTAAAGGAGAGGGTTGCGACAGAGGCAGGGGAATGTAGTGATTAGGGTGTTCGACTCCCAGCCAAAAGGTACTGAGTTCAAACCGCAATGTCCACAACTAAGCAATAGGCAACCTTGAGCCAGATGCCCTAACTCAGACCTGCTTGATAATTACCTGTATATGAATTCCCTGTCAATTGAATTGGATCCAAGGAGCTTCTGAATGACTGGGTATTAAAGTAGTGTATAGTGGACTTCTAGTTTAGAATAATTTGTTATTTTATCATTAGAGCACATATAATTATTTTTGTTATAGATTAAAACCATTAAAAAAGGTTGTTCCTGTATGCGTTTTTGTATTTTTTCAGTAGATTACAGTTACCTGGTGAAACTCAAATCCTATTTCAAAATCTTTTTTTAATTCCATATATAAAACCAGCTACCGTTTAGAACCAAGATGGCCGCTAAGTGAATTAGACAGTTGGTTTCATGATGAAGATTGCAGCTCTCTGTACTTCTTGAACAACCTTCTTCCGCCCTTTTTTCAGAAGGTCTTCCCGAGATGGAGGGTCAGTCCGATTACGAAGGTCAAAACTTCAACTTCACGTCGCCCGACAATATGGACAATGGTGGCTCCCAAAACCTCACTAAACTCACAACAGCAAATATGGACGACATGGAGGAGTATTACAACTTTGGGAAGGATACCAGCAGCTACACTACACCATGAATGGTGACAAACTAGAACAACTCTTGGTTGTGTTTTTATTTTTTCTTCTTCCTAGGCAGAAAAAAGTTTAAAAAGATTGCTGTCCGGGTGCTTTCGAAGAAACTGGAGTGCTTTATTTTTTCGTTTGCCATTTTGGCGTCCAGGAGCCAGAACAGTTGAACTCTAAAGCCAAGACGGTGATGCACTTGGACTAAGACCTTGTTTTAACTCTAGCGCTCGTAGCAGCACCGCAGAGACTGTCGGCACTGCGGTCCCTCGAGCTCCTTGTTGGAACTGCCGCTCTTTATTGACTCACAAAAAAGAAAAAAACATTTGGGCGGAATCGCCAAGTCTCTATGTTGTGTGTATGTGTCAGTTATTTAACAAACAAAAAAGAAAAGAAAGTGCAGCCATCGCGGTTTAATTTGATGTGCTAGAGATGTGTTTACCATTACATCATTTACAGGAGAGAAAATAAAGTAAGCCCTTATATATTTTTACTGAAAGTGCCAGATGGATATGTTTGCAACTGAACTTTCATCGTGTCGGGTCTATTTACTCACTGTATATCGAGCGTTTGATACATAGTCACAACATATTGATAGGTTTCAATATACATACTAAACAATTCTAATAGTTATGACCTGTTCCTAGCCAATCTTCGGTCAGAACAAATTGGTGTTAAAAGGGTGTGTGTGTGTGTGTGTGTGTGTGTGTGTGTGTGTGTGTGTGTGTGTGTGTGTGTGTGTGTGTGTGTGTGTGTGTGTGTGTGTGTGTGTGTGTGTGTGTGTGTGTGTGTGTGTGTGTGTGTGTGTGTGTGGTTGAGAGACGTCTTGTGAGCGGATTTTTTCCGAGAACACTTAATTCCAAAGTTGCAACATCATCATGTGGGCAAGCTGTGACTGAGCGACGGTTAGCCATCTGACTGTACATACGATTCTGCAGTGTTTTGTGTGTTAATCCACCATTTCCATTTTCATTCAGAAAATTTAGCATTACATGACTCACCTGTAGTGGACATACTTGTTTTTAGAACTGAATAGTTTTCCAGTGAACAGTACAATGCACTTTTCATGAAAGGTTTCAGTTTTCTCTGAAGGCTGTCTTAAATTAGAAAGAAACAAAAAAAGAAGAGAAAAAGATAAATTAAAACCGTATCTGCCTCAAGGAGACGAGGACAAGAGACACAGCAGACACTTCCAGGCAACCATGACGGCAATATTATTTAACAGAAACAGATATGACTTTTGTGTTTCGTTTGTTACGTATACTGCAGTTTCATTGACATGGAAATTTCACGGTTGTCGGTTCGAATTAGGAATCGCAGAGAAAAAAAGGTTTTTAGAGCGGAGAATCAGCTATAGGTTTATTGTTACTTGTAGTTTCAGTTAAATTCAGTGCTGCGTTCAAATCACTTTCACTTGAATCAATTCAGATATTTTCTTTTGCCAATGAACAGGGTAGGAACAAACATGATAGGGGGTTTTGTAAAGGAATACATTGTTGTGATGATGTAACCTCATCCCCTGCGTTCCTATCTCCGTGGTGATGTTGTCTACACAAAAGAGTGTAGACTGTGGTTTTTGGATAGTTCCTGCCACCTGTTTATTGAATTGATTGAATTGAAAGCCAATGGATGGCGCTGGTGCTGTGGTTCATAGTTTTTGTTTTGGGGGAAGTGGGCTCCCCCCCTGACCTGCCATGCAGGTCAGCCTTGGTATGCACACTAAAGACCAACGCTGAGACGTTTCTGCTGGTTCATTTTCATTTTGGAATGAGAAATATCAAACTGAGGCCTCATGGACAACCATGGTTTATGTAATAAAGGTTCTCTAGTTTAAATGACGAGGGCTTGTGTTATTTTTAATCTTTCCAGTTTACCACTTTGAATGGTAAACTAACACTGCGTACTGCCTGAGGAAACATGGTGGACATCATGCATCCAACAAGAACATTATCAAGAGTCAAAGCATTTGATGGAAGCAAATGCAATTACAAATACACATTTTATTGGGTGATTAAACATTTTACAATTGAATGTTTTAGTTATACTTAAAGCTAGGCAAGGAAATTGTCATCCATATTTGGATTGGTGTCCAAAAACATCCAAGACATTAACAAATAAAGACTAGTGATATATCCGTATTGATTTTTTAAATTGATTATGATCTACTATAGAAAACGACTCAACCTCCATTATTTATTTGGGCATGGCTCTTATTTTGTCATGTTTAATGGCCTCTGCACGAGTCTCAGATTAGACTGCTGGATCCCTGTCTGCACTATAACCATGTCCTATTTGGAAGAACAGATACCACATGGTGCCAAATATAAAAACAAGGAACAAGCATAGAAATCTGTTATGGGTAATGGTTACGGAAATTAAATAAAAAGCACTGTAGTAAATAATTTAGTCCCCAATCCGTTTGTTTCGCCCAATACTTTGCCAGCTGTGCCGTGTGAAAGGTCCCATTAAGGCTGAGCCATGTATTAAGATTATATCTCACTCTGGAAACTCCAGAAGCAAGAGAGTTTGACGTGGTCTCGGCTGTAACCAATCACCTTTTAAACATCAGACAGCCAATCAATGTGGGCATACCATATGTGTTCCATGACTTCAACTACTATGTCCAGGGTTTGATGGATTTAAGGTATCTAAGACTAGCTGGAAATAATTCTCAATGTTTTTTTTCTTCTTTTATTGATTAAAATAGCCAATAGGATTCCACAGCACATCAATTTGCCAGCAGTTGGGAGATTTCAGAACAAAGTGACACTATGAAGTTAATTACAGAAAGTAATTTTACAATGCTTGCTTCCAATAAATGACAAAGAACAATCAGATTCTATATGATTGAGAGATTATAATCTTGACTCACATCAAATGATAAATTGCAGAAGATGGGAGTCTGGGACCATAACTAGCACAAACCGTTCCAACAGCATCTACGATGACCATGGTCGTGATAACGAATCACTTCAATTACTAACAAAGTCTCTCGGACACCCTCTGCTGGCAAGTTGGAAAACTTTTTCCCTGTTTATTTATTTGTAGTTGTGTGTTTTTCATGACAACAAGGAAACAATATGTTATGCACATTAATGTCTTCATTGGGCTTTTCAAGTAAAATGTGTAGAATATAGAATACAGGTAGTTTAAATTAGACACTAAGAGTTACAGTACCATAATAACAACACAATTTGTTATATTGATAACAATTTGTTATCGTAAATAGTACCTATTACCTTTACTTATTTTTTCAGACTGGTCTATATACTATAGCAGTCCAGTGTGTGCAATAAGTTATACACAGATGCAAAGGGTAGTGCAAAACAAACATTTTTGAGCTATGGCAATTGGAGAAGAGGGGCACAAATATCACATGACAATGTCAAAGTACTAAAGCCTGTTGCACACCACATCTTAAGCGTAGAGCGGAAGCTGGACCTTTTTTAGCGACCTTGTCTTCACACTGGAGGCATACCCACGTGGACCTGCCATCTAGACCATTTGAATTGATCAGCTGATGAAAACGAAATGCTCCAGTTCGGAAAATACCCACTCCGCTCCGCTCTGCAATCCGCCTCCGCTCCGCCTGCGGTCTGCTGGGGCTCATTGATTAACACTGGTGGAAAAAGGATGCGCTCTAAGCTTGAGCTGTAGTGTGAAACGGCCTTAACATGGCATTAGAAATAATGTTTTCCTTCTTGAAATTGGCGAGAAAGGACCAACACAAATGAGGGCCTTAAAATGTTACAAAAGGAGGTCTGTCTGAGTTGGGCTCTCCGGTGCCTCACTTCCCCAGAGCCTTGTCCAGGTGGGTCCTGATGGCGTCCAGGAAGTCTGAGGTGGTCACGTAGTGTTCGTTCAACTTGCAGCTGGGAAGACACAGCGTTGGGATCATTACAGACCACAAATCTAACCCTATCCCACACTGAACTATAACAACTAAACCCCAGGCCCCTAAACTCTAAACACTAACATCAACCCAAACACTAACCTGCAACCCTGAGCTAAAACCCTAACAAGTATCTAAGTCCCAAACCCTAATCCCCAACCTTCAAACCCTAAAACCATAACCCACAAACACCACCCATAACCAACAATCCAGCCCAAACCATTTAATGTGCTCGTAATGTCTTCATTAAAAACATCACTTACACATAAATATAACAACATGGAAGTATGGACCTTACCTACAACCCATCTCACAAAAATTTTAAATATAAAGCTATATAGATAGAGCTAGATTACACATACACAGAGTATACAATATATATGATCAGAAAACACATGGTGAAAACGTACTTGGCCAAACCATGGATGCAGCCGGCCAGGTCCTTGGTCATCACACCCTTCTCCACAGTCTCCACACAGACCTTCTCCAGAGTCTGACAGAACCTACAGGTCAACAGACAGCAGGTCACCATGAGCACCGGCACGGAGCCTCGCAGGGTGAGAGAGTGAAAGGAGGGATGGTGAAGTGGATCCTGTGATGTAGTAGCTAATATGTAAAGTATGTATTACTTGATCAAATCTGGGTTTCCGTCCAGTTTGCCTCTGTGCTCCAGTCCTCTGGTCCAGGCGAATATGCTGGCAATGGGGTTGGTGCTCGTTGGTTTGCCCTAAATACAGAAGACAATATTGTCCATTACTTTAAATATATAACCGTAACAAATTACTTTATGCTGGTTATTCTTATAGTAATGATACATTTGTAGCCCCCTCTCTGATCTAAACCATTCTGTCAACAAACAAGCATTGTAAATATGACTACAGGGTTTTATGTGTCGTAATCCACCATTTGTTTCACAAGATTTAGCATACACAATTACATGACAGCTATCCATCCAATGTTTCATAGAGAATACATTTTTCTTCTTTTAGTCATGATCGTCTAATACTTTGGTAAATGTTCAAAAGGATAGGTAGAAACAAGTAATTCCATACGCTTTATGCAAACATAATGAATGTGATATTACGCTCATATCCAACGCATCTGACAATACCATGAGCGCATACATTACTTACATCTTACACAAAGCAACACATTCTTCTGAAACTAGGGTTAGGGTCAGGGTTACAGGGTAGGATAAAAGGTAGGGTTCGGGGTTAAAGGTTAGGGTTTCGTTGTTAGGTTTAGGGTCAGGGGTTAGGTTCAGGCTCAGGGTGTAGCCGTGGTCTCACCAGCTGGTGTTCTCTGTAGTGTCTGGTCACGGTGCCGTGGGCCGCCTCCGCCTCGATGGTCTTCCCATCGGGACACACCAGCACCGACGTCATCAGACCCAGAGAGCCGAAGCCTGAACACACACAGTAAGTAGTTACAGTAAGTGCAAGATGGTATTGCATTTTTTTACCTTCACCCTGTCTGCAAGAGCCTTTTGGATATGTAAAGAAAATACATTGGAAATAGTTGAACATTACCCCCTAGTGGCGACCTGAACAAGCACTAGGTCATCAAGGCACTATTGAGGCGCCAAGTGCCATCAATTAATGATTTGCATGAACACACAGAGAGCGTTTGAGTATAAGCAATTTGTTTCTTTTAGTATATATCCCTTTATAATCAAAGTATTGAGCCATTTGGATGCTTGCTTTGCCCCCTTATTTTTTCCTTTTATAACTCATTTATTTGGGAATTGGGTTTGGGAACACAAACAAATCCAAGTGTAACAATAACCTCGCTTGCTGCCGCATTCCAAGCGTTCATTAGAAGCACGAAAGCAATAACCAGCCTCCAATAAGTTAATTGTCTAATGAAACCAACCCATTAAAACGCAACTGGCACCCCCAAATAATTACGGTGTGGGGAAAGTATGAAGCAAATCAAAGAAAAGACTAGATTCATGTTTTGAAATTATGAAGCATATATATGTAAAGACAAAATTCATGTTATGCGGTGTGGAATTACAGCTCGACTCACTTCAGTAACGCAACGTGCACGCGCACCAAATTACTTAATTTGATGCAAATGCATCACAAGGGGAATACACCACGTGATATGCCAGCGCTACTTGAGGCGTGTTGATTGAAAACCTGGTGCAGAAGGACATCTTCATGTCTGACAGACAGCCTCATACTGCTTTGTGCCAGGGTGCCTACATAGCTTTTCCCTTTATGGCCTTCTTGCACAATGTAATATAACTACAGTTAGCTTTTTTTTTTAAGAACTCGTAGTCAGTTTTATATACTATAAAAAAAAGAATGGCTTGCACGTTGCTATGTAACTATGCCAGTATGACTGCATTTCTGAACAACTTTTTGAAACTGTAATAATGTCTTTAAATCTTTTGTTCAATCTCCGACTGGCACCAGTTATCAAAAAACTGGTTTGAAATAATTTGTAAAAAAAGGTTTGTAAATCGCCACAAACATTCTACACGGTTCTAACAAACCACCAGTTTCCTGCTTGTAATGCGATCTTAAGAGGAAACAGGCACAGGAGCTGAACACCTACCCTGAGCCAAGATGTCCGACTGCACGTCTCCGTCGTAGTTCTTGCAGGCCCAGACGTAGCCCCCGGATGACTTCAGCATCTGGGCCACCATGTCGTCGATGAGCCGATGCTCGTACCAGATCTTCAGCCCGTCAAACTCTGGCTTGTAGTTGCTGGGAAAGGGAGGGAGATTATATTAATGAAACCTGATATTGTGATCCACAAAAGGCAACAATTTAGGATGTTGAATACAACCTCATGGAGCAATACTAAGTAAATACAAACAACAACAAAAAAAGCTTGTAATTTCATCCTACGTTTATGTGTATTTCTCACACATAACAACAAAAATAAAGATTAAGAACTATTTTATTTCTCAAGCCATGTCCATGAAACTTGATACTGGACCCAGAACAGGTTAATCAATTTCCTCCAACCATCTCTTACTTCTCGAAGACTTCCTGGAAGATGTCTTTGAAGCGGCCGTCGTAGGCCTTCAGGATGGTGTTCTTGGTACTCATGTAGAGAGGCCACTTCTTCTGGATGGCATACTGGAAGCAGCTGTGAGCGAACCCAGTGATGGACTACGCACACACCCACAGTCGGAAAGACACACAGAGTCACTTTAAGAGCCAAACCCAGGTGCTTCGATCCTACACGCATTCGAGGGCGAAGCCTGTGAAGTCCCAGAACAAGCACGCCAGATTCAATGGACATTAGGATTGGGGCCTCGCATCTTTTGTCCCATGAGATGTAAACAAGGCCTCAATAACCCTCAGGAGGCTAAACAAATTATAAACTGATTTGGAAGAAAATTAAGGGAAATTGCTACAGTGTGTGTACAAAGTGCAGGTGGACAAATGGGAACAGTGGGTTTAGGAGAATGATCCTGATTGAATAATCCGGTGCTGCTGACCTCGTCCGTGTTGTACATTCCCATTCCACAGCCTCCAGAGGGGAAGTCGTACACCTCCCACTCCTTCTCCTTCCCTCCGTCCGCTGGGCTGAACACGATCTTGAACTTGCCGGGCTTGTCAATGACAAAGTCCGTGGCCTTGTACTGGGACAAGAGGATCAAGAGAGTCCATCGGAATTGCATTTGATTGAAATGAGACATTTTTGTTATCCGTTTAATACCTGATCCCCAAACGCGTGTCTGCCAATGGTGATTGGCTGCGTCCAACCAGGAACCAGACGGGGGATGTTCTTGCAGATGATTGGCTCGCGGAACACAGTGCCGCCCAGGATGTTCCGGATGGTTCCGTTTGGGCTCTTCCACATCTTCTTCAGCTTGAACTCTGGGGACGTCAGGAACATCCAGAAGGAAGACTTTAACATGCAGACATGGCTTATGGACATGACACGTACATTACAACAATTCATATTAATATATTCAGCTGGCACATGAAGGATATTAATCTTGCACATTATTTGTCTATCATTGGAATTCTATTGGAATAATAACTACATGTAAATAACTAATGATGACTCACTCACTAATGATAGCCTGATGCCATACTACACTACAAACTAAAATTACCGTTCAGACATTGAATGTTCTATTTTTGAAGTTAGAGAGGGAGACTTTGGTAATAAATCCGTATGTATGTGTGTGTGTGTGAGTCAGAAACGTCAGTTATCATGGTAACCAGAACTACGGGTCCATAAGCAACGTTTGATAGCTGCAAGGCGTGCCAACAGAGGGCGTGACCTGGTATGGTAAACACAACCCTGAACCCTATAGGTTTATAAGGACACCGGATGACCTATATATAATCAAATCAAGTCCATTTAATTTGTATAGCCCTTACAGCTACAGCTTCAAAGGGCCTCATTTGATGGCACCCCCTTAACCCCAAAGGCCACTCCCTTAATTATCAAGGAAGAAACATCCAAGGAACGTAGAGTGAGGGATCCCTCCTTCCAAGAATGGTTAGGAGTGCAATGGGCGCCCTATTGGACAGACATAATGGTAGCATAACGAGCTCAACAGTAGAAGCCTAATTCAATGATTGAGACGAAGAAACATGAGTAGTGTCTGTGGCGGTGTAGAGGTGCTGGCTAGGCGAATTGGCCGGTAGCCATATAGAGCAGCTAGCTGCGGCCCAAGTCCTACCCTCCACCCTGGCCTCATCCGGGGTGATGGTGGCGCACTTGACCGCCACATTGTACTTCATGGTGGCCAGGGCAGAGTCCACGGTGACCTGGTCGGCGGTCTGGTCGCGGTACGGCAGACCCAGGTCAAAGTACTTCAGCTCCACCTCCACGTTGGATAGGATGAGCTGTGTTTACGGACCAGCAGCAGGTTTTAAAAGGAGAGGGATGATGTAGCACTTCAAGTAGAGCACAATTATAACTCACACTGTGACCCACATTACAGTCCCAGACTTTATTAGCCTCTGGTCAGTGTTTATCCACTTGTGGTACGGGTACTGCAGGTGGCACATGGGATTATATAGTTGAAATAGACACATTTACTATAATATTAAAATGATATAGATAACTTTTAATAAATACATTAGAAATATTGTTCAGTAAATATAGTGATATGGCTTGTTATTGCTTCAAAAATAATGTTGCTTTGTCCATTCCATCATGTTTTCCATTGTAATGTTGTCCATTGATGTTTTGTGTTAGTTTGTGTTTGCTAAATAAACACACTGGTAGCATAAGCAGTGTTGCTGACTTTTTCTTTACACATTTTCTCAGTGATTCCCCACTTTTTGTAGTAATTGTTTACAAAGGGGATGCTGGCACTCTTTGCTCATCCATTGCATGCATCTTTTTTTTTCGTTTGCATAAGAGGTGGTCCAGGAAAGGTCTTGATGACAATTTAGTGCTACACCTAAATTCAAAGGTTGGGAACCACTACTCTAGTTAGTGCAGTGTGTTATTATTACCTTATCTTAATGTAAGCCTTTGTGACCCGCTTCTTTTACATTTTGATAACAAAGTCCAGTCAGTTGTAAGGAGACAATTGCACCCTTTATTCACCCGGTAATAAAAAAATTCCAACAGACATACTAGCTCATAAAATGCTGAACAAATAATAACAAAGTAATACGGTACCTTCTCTTTGATGAACTCCCAAATGATGCGGGTCATTTCATCTCCGTCCATCTCCACCACGGGGCTGTTCACCTTGATACGCTTGGTGACATCTGCAACTATACAAAAATACTCAATAGCTGTGAATTTTCCAAAACATCTGCATAATTGTTGTTGTTGTCATTCATAATGAATTGGTGCAGGACAACCTCAGTTTGGTACTGTGATCTGGTTGAACTCATCTCCTACAAAACATTCAACAAGGCCCATTTTTACTATTTTGAAATAACAGCATGAACTCAAGAGGTCAGTGGACATAAATATTTATTTAGCTACCTACCTGTTACCCATATACTGTTTACTGTAAGCAGTACCTTGCACTTTCACACACCATGAGAAACATGGCACTTTCCTTTATTTAGATTCGACACTGCCCTCTATGACTCTCCCATACCATCTTGTATATTTTTATATGAAAAATCATCAAGTCCCTGTGATGGAAAAATGATTGTCTTAGCCTTTTGAATCAGCCCAGCCACGAGTTGTATAATTTGCTACGACATCCCTCTTCTGTCGTTAGTTACAATGTGTAGGCTTTATTGTGGTTACGTTGTTAACATAGAGATTGCATAACCTCAAGCACCAGGTTACAAATACACCGGTTACATGTCGCCGTTCGTATTAATGACTCGACGACTCACAGTTTCGGTTCTGCGGCCGGTTTTGGTTGCTGGTCTCGGTAGACGCCAGCAGCACAGCAGGACTTCTGCTGCACGGAGCGCTGGTGGTCGCAGCTCTGGAGATGGAAGCCAGACATCTAATGTACCCTGCCATGTCAGACGGTTTCTGCGGACACCTTTACCTTCTGCGATATGAATGAAAGCCGACAGAGCGCGGCAAATGAATGACGACGCATTGTGCGTTCCGCTGTCTACGCGGAAACCACTCACGACCAATCACAATCATACGAGTATAAATGGGATTTCGACATCCAGGGGAAGTTTGTTCTCCGTTGGAGTCACGGAGCTTGCAGCGCGCGGACGCACGCACCAACACCCGCGCACACACGCTGGTTGACTGATACAGGTTTCTCTCCTACCTGAACCTAGTTTTGATTCAATTAATAACTAAAGAAGAAAACATTTGAAATTGTATTTGTATTCGAAGTACATTTAAATTAAATAAATAAGCTATGTGTACTAGGTCATATTTATTATTATTATTATTAATAATAATAATAATGTATATAATAATAATAATGTATATAATAATATAATAATATAATAATAATTCAATAATCAGTTTTTTTGGGTTGAACTTATTGTGTATAAGATACAACCAATACTATTGTAGTATACTCACGGTCACGCAACGTAAAACGTATTTTAGTTTAATTGTTTGCCATTGTTCTGCTACTAAATGCCTTTATATTTACATCGCATCTATGGCTAAGACCTATTAACTGTACTGTTACTATAACACACACAAGAACGTGGTGTGTCATTGACTTGCACATTCTACTCTGTGTAACATGACAGAATATATTGATGTTTTATAGTAAGCAACCCCAGAGATGCCAGTCCAATGTAAAAAGCAACCATTTAATGTCATACATCGAAAGGTTCGGCACCCTGTTGGCACGTAACAGCGTCAGTAAACCATCACGTTTATTTGAAATAAACAAACAAGACATTACAATTGAACTATCGAATCGCTTAAGGCACTGCATTATCTGTCTCTGAAAAGAAGAAAGTATAGAAAATAACCGACAACACGACAGAGGGGAGGAACAACTGCAAAGACATAACAATTAAGTACATAAATTAAAATAATTAAAACAAACAAATGAGGAACAACACAACGCATCCTATGCCATTATCTGGAATTATCATATAAGATCACAACAAATATAAGTCAATTTATTATGTATAGAACGCGTTTTCTCAAGTACTTCCAGAAAATAAACCAAAACAATATTTATTTCTGCTGTGCTGGAAGACGTCATTTTCAACACAACTGTAAGTGGTCTTCATTAAAAAAAAAAAAAAGATTATATTGACCTACTTATGAAATATTTCTACATGACATTTTATTTCTATATATCAGCCATATAATATGCACTCTACTCAAATCCACTCATGTATGTGTTGAAGAAAATCGATCTATTGAGGACCTGAGTGAGGACCACATGGAGGACTGCATTGAGGACCTCTGGGGCTAGACATGTGTGTATTATTTGAATTGTAATGTTATTTTCTCTAAGTGCCGACGCTGCCCTTCTTGTCGCTGAAGAAGCTTCGCAGCATGAGCACCTGGCCCAGGCTGACGGCGAACAGCAGCGCCGTCTCGCCCACCGACCAGTAGGTGATGCGGTCGTGGATGTCCTCCGCCCGGATGCGGTCGTGCGCCTCCCGCAGGCGGTAGCGCGTCTGGGACTCCGACACCACCTTCAGGATCTCGTGGATGGAGAGGCACGTGGACTCCAACTGTGCACGGAAAGTCACCCAAACACAAAAAGGTTTGTACGAGTGTATTGGTTGAGGAAAATTGGATGAAAGCACATTTTGTTTGTTAAAATAATTCCAATATAGGTTATCTGTTAATATTAATTAATAACAAAAAGTTGTCATTTTGAATGGCCTTCTTTTGCCTCTGAAATGCAAATTGAAATGTGAGGTATACAAAGGTTACGATCGATGATCTACAATCATAAAACGCACTTAGGGAAATGACAAAATATAAAGATATGAACAGGTGAATGACAGAAAGCCTTACTGCAGGTGTGGGTAAACTCACTTCACACTAAGCTTTGTTTCTGAAACGGGATATTCTGTATTTCTATGAATTATCCATGAACAAATATCAAGGAACAAGGAAGTAACCATCTTATAGTATAGTATTACTAGTAACTGAGCTTTAGTTACCTATTGGTAGATTAACAATACCAATAGATTTCAATGTAATCAAATAAAAAGTATGTCACTAGCTCAAGGGTATCAAGGGTATGTCGCCATCTGATTGAGTTAATCTATATAAAACACCAGAGTTAAATCATCACCTTTGGGGACCTATGGAATGCTGTACTCTACCATGCATAACTAGGATTGGTAGTACAATATCAACAATAGTTCTAAGTACCAGGTACTCAACCCAATACTAACCTAAGACCTTGTTTTATATTGTACCAGTACTAAACGAAGAACGTTATATATTGATCCCAGCTGTTACCTAAGTACTTATTATATGTATTGAGCCTGTATCAATATATTTACTTGTTATATGTATTATCCCCACTGCTAACCGAGGTAGTTTTATGTATTGATGCAGTAGTAATCGAAGTACTTAGTGTATGTATTTACTAACCTGAGTCAGTGCCGTTGCACTGTTCATCACCGGGAGGAGAGGTCTCTCATCGCCGGTTCTGAAGTCCAGGTACACTATTTTATGGGAGAAAGTTGAGAACTCGTTGCTGAAGCAGACTTGGTAGGCGCCCCCCATGGCTGTGGTGTGAGAGAAGCTGTCATACTGCTTCTTTCGCTCATGATACAAGACGTTGTGCTGTGGATCTGTCACAAAGCAGTCAACGTCATAGTTCCCACCTGCAATCACCTGGGGACAGAGTGGAGGTAATTCAAAAGTAGGCCTAATGACGCCTAAAAACGAACATAAACACCACAAATATTGTGTAGATGGATATATTTTCCGTATTTATTTTGCTCTCTTTTCACTACACTTTATAGCTTACTGCCCTGTATTTGATGAAGCTGTGACACCAGATGTACCCGTCCGGGATTATTAAAGAGTTGTATTAAATTACAAAGGATATTAACTATATGCTAAATTATTTTAAATAGTAAGGTGTAAAGTTATGAGAGCCACTGGTAAAAGCAGTGCAACGTTTTAGTAATTTCCTCATTCAACACGGGCGGTAACAATAGGTGGATATAAAGGATGTATATCGCAAAATCGCTCAATAAGGACAGCATCCAACAGAGACAATCGTGTGTATATGTAGTTGAAAAGCAACTTACTTGGAAGTCTATGTCAAACTTCACACCGTTCTCTATCTCCTCGTAAAAACATTGTTTATCGTTGTCAGGCAACTCAAAAGTCACCTCTGTGCTCCAAACAAGGATCACATGCAGGATTACACAGCAAAACGTAAAGTAATGCATGTTAAATTATTCAAAAAGACTGCACAGTGAATGAAAACTCTGTTTCAGAGTTCCAGCAGGACACTAATACATAATAGTCTTTGTGACAGCTGAGAGAGAAGTAAACCACGGCACTACTGACGTGGCACAGGGACAACCACTTCCGGGGCACGCAGTCAATACATTACGATACTTGTTTGTGTCGTGCTCTAAAAGCTACACTTATTCATATATAATCTCAAAGTGTCAATACAATAAATTATATATATCAATAAATGCAAATTAAGCAATAAGTAAGCAATTTAGCAACGTTTAATTGACAGTAAAGATGTCCCGTTGCCATGCCAACTGTTGTAGTTATTGTAGACAAAAGCCCCCGATTACTCTTTTTTCAGATCTCAAATTTTTGTATTTCTTTTTATTGACTTACTTCTATGGAGAATTAAAGCTTTCTTCCAAAAACCTGCTTGGGGAATTTATTCAAGAATTTGTTTTATTGTTTTATTTTGAATTAATCTACCAGTTGAACCTCAAATCTGTGATAGCAGTCTCTTATTTTCTTGAAATTGATCGCTTCACCGTCCAATTTAATTCCTTTCATTAAGTTTTGGTCAAGTCCAGTCAGGTAATTTACAGGGAACTAAAAAACAACCAGGGTAGACCAAGTTTTGTTTCACAGCTTTGTTTCCTAATCTCTGATATTATAAAGATTGGGTGTCAAGATTCCCCTTAACACAGCCCCCCCCCCCCCCCAACACACACACACACACACACATACACACGTTTGTATTCCGTTGTGTGAAAATTTGCATTTGACAGGCTATGATGCCAAACTGGTTTGATGTGTATTTTATTTGTGCATCCCTTAATCACAGGTACAGTCTCAAAGGGTTTAACAGGCCATTTATTAATGACCCCCCCCCCCCCCCCCCTCCCCAACCCTAGCGGGCAAGAAAAAAACTCTTGAAATGAAATCTTGAGAAGGAATGCAGAGTGGGGGGATCCCTCCTTCCAGGGATGGTTAGGAGTGCAATGGGTGCCATAATTGGCATACATACAGGTAAAACACTTTAAATTATTCAGTTACTAAAAGTAAATATAACTAATGCCTATGGTGAAGGGATGCTTAATAGGCCTTCTCTGTTAATGTTAGCAGATGCTTGCATTAAGTTACCGGTTAAAGACAACCTGGTTTCACAACAACCGCACTACTACTAACTATAGCCAAGATGTGGGAGATGAATCAAAATAGAACTAGCTGTTGTTGTATTTGGTGTGTATTTCTATTCCACGACTGAGCTGTAACCTTCAAAACCTAGCACTAATCAATTTGTGTTTGAGATTGAAAAGAATGTCCTGCCAATGGGGGAGCGAATAGATATAAACACTTCCCAGATATCCGAAAGGGAAATTTGAGGAGTGTAGGTTCTTATAATACATCCATGGTGTAGGTCCAGGATGGAGTGCACCTATCAACTTAAGTAAAGCTAAACAGATAAGAACATACGGAAGAAGACATTTGTTTCAACCTGTTTTAATTATTCAGGCAAGGCATGCTGTATAACCAAATAAACTGTATACACATAACATAATTATTGGCTATATTACAATTATAACATTATTGACTGGACACCCAGCACCTGACATCTTCTCTGGTTGTTGTAAAACGCTCTGAGATGCTCTGATTGTGTCTAGGAAAGAAATATTCAGGCTGAGTAGACCATATATTCTAAATGCTCTAAATATTCTAAATATTCTAAGTCTAAAAGTACAGTGAACTAATTGTTGAAACGCATTGTACATATTATAACTTAATGAAACTTGGAGTGGGGGGGTGGGGGGGGGGGGGGGGACATGAACTTCCATCACGATATAGTTAATTTGTTAAAGAATATGCAGTTTGGAGAAACCAGAGTAAGCAAAATTTTGAACCAACTGGAAAAATCGAACCCCTCCCCTCAAGCCTCCCTCCGACGCTACTCACCCAAAGCACGTGACTAGCTTGCTACCTTTAGCGTTAGATTTGCCTATCCTTGTGGAAGACTCCGGTCAGGCGCAATAAGTGCACGGGCAGAGGGCACGCAGGTAGGTAAACAGACAGGTAAGCCATCCGATCAATGAATTGGGGCCAAATTAAATGATTGAACGGGCTTATCACTTGCCTGACACAGCCACATATACCAGTTTTTTTTTTCTTTATTTGATTGCTGTCGGGATGAAAAGAGAATTGCATCAAATATGACAACAATGCTTTAATGACATGAAAAAAAGTATTTAATTCATCTAAATATTTAATTAACAAAATAACTGATTCATTATTTTGGCAAAATAACATTTAAAATGTAATAACAAATGTTATACGGTGCCATCGCATGGTTGAGGGCTGAAATATAACTATTCACAACCAGTTCTCCAGAACTCATAATGTGGAACATTTGAAACAATGCAAAAAAGAAAAATTGGGATTGTTGTTTTACATAGGCAGTATTTTGGCTAAAATAAGCAACCATTATGGGTAGAAAAATGCTAAGCTGCATGACTGGAGGGAAACGTGCGGCTTTTGGTTCACACAAAAATGTTACTTTTTGAGTTCACCACTACACCATACTGCAGGCAAACTATTTGGTTGATATGCTTATACGCTGTCCCAACAGGATATTAAAGTGTCAGCGCTCGTGCTGCGTATTGAAAAAATTCTTCACCATTACATTTTTGTCTTTCAACGGGGAGGTGATAAAGTATGAAGTTAAAAGGTAAACGTGTTGGCCTGCTCTGATTGTAAACCTCCACTGATAAATTAGAATGAGACACATACCTATGCAGAAGACGATAATCACTTGTCTCACCTTGTCTTCATAATTTCTTAACACTCACCCACACTGTATGACATGACATTGGAAGGCATGAAGACATCAAACTCTAGTGAATCTCCATTTGAACAGGATTCAAAGGGTTCATAGGTTATGCAAATAAAAACATAGTTTATAATGTTGCTAGGTCAACATTGCATCTTGCACCCTACAACAGAGAAATAATATATTATTTGGCTCAAATCTTGACTTGAACTCCTGTGAGTCACCTCAACATTAGTGAACTGGAGATTAAATATCTGTGCATCCTGACATGCAACACTTGTCAAATTCTCAACAACAAATCAACAACATATGTGTTGTATAACAGCAATAACAGCAAATGTGTCATATTACAAACCATTTAAAACACAGAAGTGATGTAATCAAAATGGTAAAGTATGCAGTCCAGGGTAATCCCAGATTCCCCATTTACAAGTGGTGTAGATAGTCGCCTACTGTACCTAGCAACTTTACCGCAGTTAAAGGAACAGATTGTGTGAAAGTAAAGTGTTGACATAAAGGTTAAGTTAAACATCGACTCCATCGCATGTGCAGTTAGTGTCAGACACATGCCCTTATCAGTTCTCCGTCCAACGGATACAGAATCGATAGCTGGGCTGGAAAAGTGATAAGGAGATGTGAGTGACCATAGTGCGACAACCAAAATGCAAAACATACATTTCTACCACAAGTCACGAGAACATTGTATTGTGTTCAGATATAATAATATCTAATATAGCCTAATAAACACACATAAAAATCCTCAGAAATCGTTGGGACTTTTGGGAGATTTCCAGCCAAAGGTCTTGCTGGATACTCCGACTCATGCCCTCCGGCAATCCCCGGTAGGTTGTTGGTTCCATCCTCACTATCTTGTCTTGAGGTGGGGCCGCCATGGAGGAGAAAAAATTCACTCTGGGTGTTTGGGGCCTCTTCAGCTTTGGCCAGGCTTCAGCCAGACACTGGTTTGGATCCGAATGGCCCATAGTCAGGTGGCTCCTGCCAGCAGGGTAGCACTTCACTCTCAGACTGCCAGCACATGTTTGAGACACACCCCGTCTGATGAGTTTTATTTGGCCGCAGCCCCGCCTGGCTCCTCCGCCATTCGTCGTCTGCCATTGGCTGGATCTCTGTCGGCTCCCATACCTGCCCCCTAGGGCCTGTGGAAAGCCAGCCAAATACTTCTTCCAGATGTCAGTCAGGAAGAGATCAGCCAGTAGGATGAGAGGCCATTCTTGGCGGCCGCGTCCCACACAGGTGTGGCAGCAGAGAACATTCCAATACAAGCATAGCTGTGAGCCGCTTTCAGCCTGTATTTATCTGCTCTGTGAACCAGGCCTCGGCTGACCACTCACTCACTCCTGCTCTCCTTCAGGGACCTTCAATGACAAAGAGAAAGAAGTGCATTTCTTATGTTTTTCTTAGTTTCTCTCAACTAATACCTTTTTGCTCCCATATTTCACCACTTTCTCTCTCTTCAATAAATTGTACCAGGGATGATATACACACCAGTGTCGTTCCATCTTTGCTGGGCGAGTTCACTCTTACTGACCAACACAGAGATCGGCATGCACCGAATGATTTAGGAGTACTTTAATTGACTTAGCCCCCACCACTATCATTTAATTGCTCTACTGTTCTTGCTCATCTAACAGTGGAGGTAGGGTCTGCAGCACCCAGGGTTCTGTGCTCAACCAGAGACAGACTTCCTCCGCGCTGAGTTCACATATCCCAGTCGGCTGGAGGCCTGTGTGAGCGTACAGGTGCAGGCATGGCATGCATGCCTGCGAAGAACATCAGATCAACATCAGGAAGGCTCAGTGGGAATGTGTGTAAAGTACTGGACTGTTGTCTGTCGTCTGTTGCTCTGGTATGCACCATGCCCTCTCTTCCTTGCTCTTTCTATCATTTTATTTATCCCTATCTTTCTCTCTTTATCTCTCCCATTCTCTCTCTATTTATTTATCCTTCTCTCACTCAGACTCTTTCTAACTTTCTTTATTTCTACCTCTCACTCATTCTATCTCTCTTTCTTTATTAATTTCTCTTTTTATCTCTATTTATTTATTGCTCTCGTTCTCAGTCTCTTACTCCTGTTTTACTTTCCTGCCGTCTGTGTCTCCAGTCCCCATTTTGCCCCGTTTCTTCTGGATGCCTTTTAATGTCCAACAGTGTCTAAAACTCCAATCTCCCCTTTTGCCCCTTTTGCCCCTTGCTAGTCCCCTTCTTGTGTTCAACTTTTTGACTTTCTACTCTCTATTCTCTTTTTCCTCCCTCGTTTTTACCTTTCACTCTACCTTTTTCATGTCTCATAAACCCCTCTTTCTCCCCCCCACCCTCTCTCTCCCCCTCCCTTGTGTCTGCTAGAGAGTGGAGGGCAGGCAGACAGCTTGAGGTGCCCGAGGCTGTGAAGGAAATGCAGGTTTGCAGCATTCAGAGGGCCCTGTGCGGAGCCCAGCGGCCAATGCTGCCTTTAGCTTTCTGGGGGAGCGAGTCTCGGCATGCGGAATGCTCGTTCAACGCCGTCGGCAACGGTGACTAGGCAGCTCGCGGATGCCGATCACCCCACCGTGGCTATACCCCTCCTTTAAGATTGGTTCCTCTCATTGGTGCTTTTGAGTAGGCAGGATAGTAGTAAGCATACGTCAGGAGGGATATATACCTTATAAAACTGTAAACGATGCAGGATAGTTATAAATCAGGCTGACAGGTTTGGCAGATCTGGGCAGGTACGGCAGGTAGAGATAAAGATGCCATACACACAGACACACAAATGCACACAAACACACACACATACCCACACAAATACCCACACAAGTAGACACACACACACACACACACACACACACACACACACACAAGCACGTATGTACCATCTGAAGCACTGGCCTGGCAGAGCGCCAGGTATATAGCATAACTAGCCTAGATGTGTTGTATGATGATGAATTTCACTCGTTGTTTCTCCTTGTTGTGGTCTCCTTTTCGTTCCCGCCCTGCTAAAAGAAGACAGAGATTTATGATCCCTCTTCTTCCGGCATTTCTGACTCTAATTATCTTATACACATCCTAAATACATATAAAGATAGTAAGATTAAATTTGGGAACAAGGGTAGGAAGGTTCATATGTATTACCCTGACAGTTTTCCATCATGTTTATATGCATGTTGTGTAAAATCCAACACTTTCGTTGCTATATTTGTGTATGACTTACTACTGCCCTTCTCTTTGAAAGTAGTCAGAGACAGTGATTAAGTATCACTGGAAGATTGGAAAATATAACTAGTAGTGTAGTAGTATTACCGACTTCTGTTGTGCAGTGTGTGGCACTCCCTAAACAAATTATCTATCTATTGTTTCGATATTGTAGCACTTAAAAGCAGTTGATTCGCTTATTTTAGGATTTTCTTATGTACACAAATTATTCTTGCACTTTTTGGATTATATCTTCATTGTTGAAGATATGACAGATATAGTCGCTTTGGACAAAAGTGTCAGCTAAATAAATTTAATGTAATAGTTTTCTATATATACAATTCTACCACAAAGACCAGAGAAATGAGCAGTTATATTTCCTCTGGTCCTTTGGGTAAATAATCTAAAGTGGAATGTGCGCACAAAATGTATGAGATTTGAAATACCCACATAGGTAAGGAGTTGCAGGGTAGTGACAGAACATTTTCGAATATTATCCTGATTGATATATCCGTGAACTACTAATTTAAATGAAAACTAACCTCAATGTGTTTAAATAACTGAATTGGTGTAATAGGTCTGTGATCAAGAACGAACAAGTGGGATTTACTTGTTGTTCTAGCAACGAAATGTGTGACCCTTCAGCAAGAAGCAGAAGCAAGTTACTTGATATGTAGATTAGCTGACAAGGCAGATTAGTTCCGCCTGGTCGTTTCTTCCGGGCTTCACCTGAACTCAAATCCCACGCTGGCTCGCTGGTTGTTGCTATTATTATTGTGGTGGTGGTGGTGGTGGTGGTGGTGGTGGTGGTGGTGGTGGTGCGTATAGCGAGGGAGTCGACGGAGGACGCCCGTGAGAACGCCGGGGTTCGAAGCATGGAGGAGGACGTACAAATGGCCGCTGCTAGTGGCTAGTGCCCCCCCCCCCCCCCCCCCCCCCCCCGGCAGTGTTCTTTCGCCGGGGATGAAGACGCCGTCGATGGAGGGCACCGGCGGGAGCGATGCTGCTGACTCAGCTCAGCTGTCTGTCTGGCTTAGCACTTGCTGCGCTGCACGTTAAAAGATACAGCCAGTACACTCGCAGACGCACGCACATACACACATTTATTTATTTATTTATTTATTTTCACATTAATCAACATAAATCCAAAAGATTATGCAGGACATGAGCATTTGTTGATGAAAACAAACGGAGTGGCTTGTCAATACAAGTAATGCAATTCAAAACACACACGCGCACACACACACATACACACTCACACAAACGTACACACACACACACACCCAATGACTATTAATGGATAAGAATCAATATATATCACATCATTTATTAAGAGCTTAACCCCAAACATGATTTTGGCTCCAAATCGTGGTAAGCATCAGTGATACAACACATCTAAAATGAGTAGCAGGCCTACTGCGTGCTCTTCTCCAACTGGTTGCCAGACATTGCTCTGACACCCGGCCTCTTTCCGCCCGGGCGGTCGTCGTGTGGCTAATGCTTTGTGATGTCTTGGCATCCCACGGGGAGAGGAAGGGCACGGCTATCCCACCAGCCTTTTGTTGTGTGATTACGTCTGCTGTGTTCCCCTCAACATGTCAGTGTGAAAGTCTGCCGCTGAACCAACAGGTCAGGGCTCCTCTTTGTCCTCTTCCGGGGCTCCTGGCTTCCACCGGGCCCCGGGGCGGATCCAGGGGCCCACCAGAAGATCTGCTAAAACATCTTTCCCTCGCTGGGATTAAAACTCACACATTCCCTGTGTATCCATGCATTTGTGAGTGTGTGTGTGTGTGTGTGTGTGTGTGTGTGTGTGTGCGCGTGAGACAGAGAGAGAGTGTCTATGTTTGTGTGTATCTATGCCTGTGTGAGTGACAGTGTGTCTATGTCAGTGTGTATCTATGCACGTGTGAGAGAGTGAGGGAGTGTATTTGTTTTTTCTATATACATATTTATTTACAGTGCGTTTTTCTATAACATTTTAAATAAGCGTTGCATCTATGTTAGATCGTTTTAAAGAGGATTTATTTGGAACAAGCTCTGACGTTTTTGAATATTAATTTTGTTTTGCATTCAACGTTTTGAGTTGTGTTGTCTCATGACACTGGCTGCAGTGATTTGTGTTCTTGACAAACAACACATTTCATTGACACAATGCCTGCTTTTCAAGCACTGGTTCAAACAAAACTGAGTGGTTTATCATTTGTGTGGTCCACTTTCCGTGCAGTTTCATTGTGTTCATTAAATTTTAGGCCTAAAAGTAATGAATCAAAATCTTGTAATTTTAACAAATCTAACTTCCACTTTTACCATATCTGTTGATTTATTGTGATGTTTGTATCTGCTTGATGTTGTCTATGAGTGTTTTAATGGTTTGAATTATACTCTGTTTAGGTTTAAAAGTTCAAAGTTAAATCAATGGTGTACGCTTGGATGATGGGGGAAGCAGGAAATAAGCTTAACTGGAGGGGGTTCTTCCAACTAAAACAAAGTATTGTTTTTGTTTTCATAAGTTCCTTTGTGTCTGTTTAATGACCTTGAGTGTTGATTTAGGAACACTTGGTTTAGGAAGTCAAGCCTTGTTCTGGCTCATAGAGGACCAGTGAATCCACTGTGTAGCGCGTCTCAACACTTACAACATGAAGGTGATTAAATTGATTCTAAAATTGATAGAAAGGCCAGAAAATCTAAGTTAAATGGGGACTTTGTTTTTGCCACACACAAAAAGACAGAGCTGCAAAGATAGCTGTAGTGAAAGGCCCAATTTTTTCTAAGAGTTTTCTCAAAAAATCTCAATAGTTATACACCTAAAGAAATAAAATGCCTTGGCTTGACACCAGAACATTGTCACTGAATCTATGCTCTGAGTTGAATTTATTAGTAGTCTTGTTGCAGTGATGACTGGCCAGAATGTTTACCTCACCATGGTACGTGTTTCAATCATCTGACTACAAATTCCTCTGGCCTTTAATCCACTATGGCCTTCTAACTCCACGCATCAGAAATGTTAATTGCTCCATGCTAAATTTAGCCATTCTAACATCATGGCTGCCTGGGTCATTACCCACAGCCTCTACGTCAGAGGCTGAGTTATGAAAGACAGCTCAGAGGCAATGGAAATAAAGGAACATGATACTCATGATCATACCAGAAAATAGATATACTCAAATAAATATTCTCTATTTTTGGAAAATAGGAGTAAACTCAAACAGAGTATTTGATTGTGTACGTGTATGTGTGTGTGTGTGTGTGTGTGTGTGTGTGTGTGTGTGTGTGTGTGTGTGTGTGTGTGTGTGTGTGTGTGTGTGTGTGTGTGCCAATGTATATATTGATGTGTTTATCTAAATCATTTTAAAGTGAATACAGACACATTAAGTAGCAGGTATAGGGCTTAGGGCCTCTTGCTCAGAGATGCCTACAGGTCTGCAAACATTTAGCAAACACCTGGCTAAAACATTAACCTGTGATGTTGCAGAATAATCCCAAACAAATGTGTTTCTACAGGAATTGTGGGTATGTTTGATTTGCATTCTGCTAAATGTGCTATGATGTAATAAGATTGAAAAGTCAATTAGATCAAAGATGAATTCTCCCCACATGATCCTAAGAACTTCTCTAGACCCTCCAACAATCACCTTGTTGTCGTACTGAACAGCCCTCAGTTGCCATGGACACGAATCATGCAAGGTTTTCAATTTGAAAAATGTGTCCATGACAACAAACTCAAGCTTATTGGGTTTGTATACCGCTAGGGCCTGTGCGTTGGTCTGTGTGTGTGTACGTGTGCATGCATGTTTCGGTTTATGAGAGAGATTGTGTGCATGCATGTGCGTGTAGGCCTATTTGTCAACTAATGACTATACAGATTAATTTAATGTACAGACTAGGGTGCAAGTGAAGCTTGAGTTAAGACTTAATATGAATATTGATACAATGTTCAATGCAATGTTTGTTGGTGACAATATGGGCCGTAGTATTTTTTTGTGTGATAAGTTTATAAGTTTTAAGCATATAAGTTATAAGCTAAGCATGCTCCATAGATTTTGGGGTCAGGGCTACTGCCGGTGGTATTGTGTTTGGGCAAACACCCCTGGTCTCTAGCGGAGGGTGAAATGTGAGGGCTGCCAGCACACGCCATGCACAGCAGGGTGAGTAGCTAAGCGCAGCGGCGGCTCTGCAATACACCGGAAACAGTGTCACCGCCCGCATCTGGCCACTAGAGGGCGCAGTTTACATTCCTTTCTGACGTATTGCACAGGTAAGCGCCCAACTAAATTAACATTGAGTAGGGCTACTATTATTAAGGTAATGTTTGCTGAACTTTATATGTATGTAGTATTAACCACTGTCCATGTCTTCAGTCAACACAGTTTGTTAATTTTGTTTTGTGGTAGGATCACTTTAGTTAATTATAATTTTAATGAAACGTAAAAAATGTGACTAGAAATTAGATTAACCTTTATTCCATATTAATTTGGAGATCAACAAGTGCAGTAGTCTTTTAAACCAGTGGCATATGGAACCGTATCTCCGGGGCCGGACTGCTCCATGCCTTGCTGGGTTCATAGTGTGTGTACTGCAGGCAATTCTCGCACACAGTTTTCAAACTCTGCACGGAAGACTGCAAAAGGGTCTATTAGTCCTCTTTTTGTCTTTCTTCCAGGCAGAGACACAAATAGACGGTCTAAATAAGGAGGCCTCCATCTGAGAGAGGAAATAAGACAGCTTAATCTTTCTAGCCTCTCAAAACCAAACACCCTCTTCAAGAGGAGAAGCACAACAAAATGGAGGTCAAATGTAATTGGAACACACACACATCTGTAAACCGGCATGTGTAAGTGTATGTGTGTGTGTGTGTGTGTGTGTGTGTGTGTGTGTGTGTGTGTGTGTGTTATAATCAGTAATGGACATCAGGATGAAAAATGTACTAGGGCACAGGTCCTCCCTCACTCTCTCTAACTGTAAAAGTGTGTAGGTGATTGTTGCTCTATATTCACTGTAACACAACAGTACGAACCACTATATTTCAAGTGTGTGTATGAAGGCAATGTCCTTGGATGTGTGTGTGTATTTGTGTGTGCGTGTATGCGTGCGAGTGTGTATATGGTGAATGTCTTGCTAATTTAATTGACTTTGCTTTACAGGCTTTCTGGTATTTTTAATGCAGTGAAAGATTTCAGATAGCCCATTTATGAATATATGAATATCATATGTCTAAATCTTTCCATTATTGCATTCACGTAACATTCACGTAACTCTTAAAGTATCATTCAAAATCCATGTGCAAAATGATATGTTAAAATACTGGTATGGTCAATACATTTACGATTCACCAGAGGAGGCTGAGTTCATGCTAATGCTTACTATTGTTAGCGTGTAATCCAGCTGCTAAACTATCTGCCACCTGCATCCCTGCAGTGACTTCTAACCCAGTGTATTAGCACACCAATTCATGTAACAAAGGACATGGTGTACATGTGTGTAAACAAATACAAAAGTAAACACCCCCTGCCAATGGTTATTAATGTTATGGAGAAGGTCCTGAATAAGTTTGAACCAAGCAATAGGTTAACAGCTTTTTAGCATCGTATCTCCATAGTCTCCATAGTCTCTATTGCCATAGCAAACATCTCCTCCACTCAGAGATACCTCTGGATTGACATCCAGAGGTATCTACCACTCATCAATTCACCATCCTTCCATCAAGAAAAACCCAAAATCCTATACATGATTAGCACCCTCTGCTTTGATTCTCACCCACCACTTCATTATAATAACCAACAGACGTTCTCCTGAGTCACATCCTCTCTCTCTCGCTCTCTCTCTCTCTCTCTCCCTCTCTCCCTCTCTCTCTCTCTCTCTCTCTCTCTCTCTCTCTTTATCGCTCTCTCTTTCGTCAACACCTGAAGGTCACAGCTGCAGCTCTCTCTCTCTCACACACACGTGCGAACACACACTCACACACACACACACACAAACACACACATATGATCGTGCTTCTCTTTTTCTCTGGGTGTTTATGATGACTTTACCTGTCATTAATATGCCTAACCTCCGGCTGATATGCTAATGACATTTGCATGTCATAAGCATATAGCGAGGCCCACCATTTGTCGCTGCAGTGTGTTTGGCCTGAGGAGAAGGACACCTGTTAGGCAGCAAGACAGATGCTGCTCTGGCAGGGTCAGGGTAGGGGTGTGAGCGTGGCCAAGAGAGAGAGAGAAAGTGTGAGTGTAGGGGGTGCATGTGTGTGTGTGTGTGTGTGTGTGTGTGTGTGTGTATAGGACAGAGATGGAATTAAGTTGCCTGTGTTCAGATAGTGTGAGAGACAGTGTATGCTGCTCACAGTCACACTCATTGTTGAGATGAAAGTGTTGACATGGTATAAGGCAAGGTTTGGATGTATTTATACTGTATATTTTCAATATGACTGGAGACGTCACCAAAGCTTATAATCAGGTTTAATAAAGCTATGGATACTGTGTAGGTTTTTCCATTTTTAATTGACTGGTCCAGAGATGTTGGGCAAATAACATTTTGCCAATTATGTGTCACAAGGTTTTTTCTTGCAATATTTACATTATAAATGTATATCCATTTCTTTTGTCGTAGCAACGACGAACAGCTCTGTCCAATCAGCAGTTTTTTAAACCTCGCAGAGACATCAGACGACGGCCATCTCTGCAGTTTAGGCTTGGAAAAAAATAACTGAGTCATCTTTTATAGCCTCGTTCACTCTCTGCCTCTCTCTCTCTCTCTCCTCCCTCCCTCCCCCCTCCCTCCTTCTCCTGTCTGGAGTTGGGCCAGAAGTGCTGGGTTGGAGGGCCATGCTGCAGCCAGGTGGTGCCTACATGCTCTCTGCAGTATCGCTCATGGAGCGTACACTAAATATAGATGGATGGTCTAAAAGCCCCAGGACCTGGTATTTTGGTTTTATTTGGTTTCGAAACAATCAGATGAAATGTGTCTGAGTTTTTTGTTGTAGTGAGAATCGATTTTGAACATCATAAACCATAACATCTGAACAAGTAGGTTGGTATTGTTGACTATATGGATTTGGTTAGCATTATACTTTGTATATATATTAGCCTATTTTTCTATAAGCATATATTAGTCTGTGAGTGATATATGTCTTCTAGTATGACATGATATTTGACTCAGTTGATTCACTGAGCATACCTTTCTTTTTTTATTTCAAAAGGAAGTTCATGATGTACTTTTTAGCATTGCTTGCTTTAGCAGGCAAGGGCTCGGCAACAGGCAGGCAGTCAAGCAGTCAGTCAGGCAGGCTGGGGTTCGGCAACGGGCAGGAAATCAGGCGGACAGCTAAGCAAAGGGAGAGAACGGGTTACGGGCAGGAACAGGGAAAGGACAAGGACAAGGACAAGGACAAGGACAAGGACAAGGACAAGGACAAGGACAAGGACAAGGACAAGGACAAGGACAAGCGCACACAAGAGCCGGGAACGAAGCTACTAACGTGAGTAATGTAAACAACGAATTAGCGCCGGCTGCTAGGAGATCCATGGCTGAAGTAGTGTGCGTTGATTGGTGATTGCCGGCCGGTGTGTAAACAGGGGGAATGAAGGAGCACGTGGAGTAGTGGCTGCCGGCACCCGCTACGTGGCAGAAGTGGACGGCGTGACAGTGTGTGGATGATGGCTGGTTTAAGCAGCCTCACCTGGCTCGAGTCAGACTGATTGGACTCTGGGGCTGGGTGAGGCTGCACACCTGTTGGGCATTGCGCAATCAGTGTGCACGGGTTAAACCAGCCATCACCGCACACACTCAGGGGGAACTCCTGCATGGCAGCACGTTACATCTCGTGCTGTGTATCGTTATACTCAACCGTGGCAATAAACCGGGTCCAACCTCACCACCCTGCGTCCTTGTGTTGGAGTAGCCCAGTGAAAGTTACCTAGGTGGAGTGGCAGCCACCTAAGTGGCGTGTAGCATGGACATAGTTACAACAATAAAAATAATATAGAATTGTATTGTATTTATTTTTTACTATATTGAATACAATTCAGTACAATATTATATCAAACAACAGTAGATGACAGCCTTCCTGTGTGACCTCATCATAACTCTAGTGCACTGGTGATTTCAGCAAGTCAACACAACCGCGTGCCTGCTGACGTTCATCTTTCCCCAGAGCCCTGGTAGAATGATGGGGCCCCTAATGGGATTGTGTGTGTGTGTGTGTGTGTGTATGTGTGTGGTGGGGGGGGGGGGGGGGGGGGGGGGGGGGGATCCTCAGTTGAAAGTATGATGTGGTCCGGCTAGTCCAGACACTGCTTCTACCAGTCTGGATGAAACCACCACTGTTCTGCTCCTCCTGTTATCACTCATCTGTAAAGGGGAGCCCTTGGAGGTGGCTGGTAAAATGTATTGCTTAAATACCATATCTTCTTCTTAATGTTGCTATAGTCTATGTCTAAGAGTACCCTTACGTTGTGGCAGGAGTTTAAATTAGCCACGACTATGATGACGGCTCAAAACGTCACTGTTTTGTTGTTACAGAAAACACCAGCTATAAGTTATGAAACGACAGACCCCAGAAGGACTCTGCCAGGATAAAACTCAATGCTGAGAAATGATGATTCAATAATTTTTTATTAGTATGTACAGTCAAACAAACAGTTCAGTTACACCTGGAGGAGGTGTACTTGCCAAGTCTCCACAAGAAGGCACACTTTATTTAGACTTTCAAATTACATTTTATAGTTTAAACACAGAATCCCTCCCCCCACAATAGGAACCCGAGGGAAGTCGCAGCGGTATCAGGTTATGCTCTGTAACCCCTGATCATCTGGAAGCCCCCCCCCCCCACACACACCTGTCTCTCAGCAACCTGTGGAGCATTCTCAATGGACAGACAAAAGGATGCGTTTGAATTCTTTTCATCTATTCGCTAAAATGTCCCTCATCCCATCCCCCCGTCCCCCCTCCAGCCCAGCTCTAATAAAACACAGTTGAATGATCTTTCCGATCAGCTCATTAGCACTTCTGTCGAAGGCCCTGTTTATGGGATGGAAGGACCATGGCAACGGTCGCTAGGACAATGGCTGCATCATGGGTTTACAACAAGGGGTTTTAGAACAAGGGGCTGAAACCCAGAGAGGCTGACCCAGGTCTGCTGCCCCCCTTTCCACCCACTCCTTCGTCCACATGCATCCCAGAAAATACAAAAGATGATCCCACACTCGATTTCTACATGAAAACAATCTGATTTTAAAATAATAGGATAAATCGATGAATTTAGCATCTCTGTGTTTGCACCTCTAGCTCCCCTCCCCCTCCTGGCATCTATTTTGCCCCCATGTGTCTTTATAATGATAACACACACACACACACACACACAGATAAAGCCCTGTGGTGCACACACACATACACACCGGACATACACACACGGACAAAGGCCTGCGGTGCAAACACACAAACACACCGTGTCACACGCGCTCAGACGACAGGCGACCTGGGCTGGCTGTGATAGGGCTGGGCCCTGGGCCCGGTGATAAAGCAGCCCATTGTGTGTCTGTGTGGCTCCTCTCCACTATGCTAATGCAGGGTGTATGAAGGGCCCGGGCCTAACAAGTGTCTCTCTCTCATCCCCCCTTAGATATGATAATGCCCTGGGAGCTAGCCAAGAGCTGCCTGGTACCCGTGGCTGCTAGCTGACACAGAGGAGCCGCTATAGACAAACACTATAGACCTTATTCACCTAGCGGTCATACGTATTGGTTAGTTGGATGGGGAAACCTTGTACAATCTTTGGGGAAATCTTTCTATTTAACTATGATATATCCACGATATGTCTGTCTTTCTGTCTGTTCAAATGCAAATATTATAATTGGATCATAGACATTCTTTGTGGTGAAATCATCACCCAGAGTAAGTAATTGTATGACACAACCCAACACACAGTCCCATACTTTACTGTCCAGTGTTTGGTAACAACATGGCCTAAATGGCCACCAGGATCCTTTGTAGTTTCTCCAGCCTGTTGATCAGACAGATAGCTTGTGACTATGTGAGCGATGATCAAGGAAGTGTGGAACTCATGTAAGATTTTCAGCCTCCTCCTGCCTATCAGTCTACCAGTGTTGTAGGACTTGAGACCTGATTGCCATTCCCCAGACTTAGACTCCAGCACCGACTACATTTGGACTTGGATGTTAGATATGAGGACGAGTACTTATAGGCTTTATTCATACAAGTGGTTTTGTTGTTCTTGTTGGCATGAGAAATACACTATTACACTCTCACGACTCTTGACTCCATTTTGGTGACTCCGATTTGGACTCCAGCACTGAGGCCTCGGAGTGGACTGGGACTCGAGATGTTATGACTGGACTGCAACACTGGCTTCTTTCCACCTGGTGAACCATCTTGTGTTGGAGGTGTGGATGTGCTAGTTTAGTTCTGGTTCCCCTGCTTTGCTGAAGGTTCTGTAGATGTCACTGCAGCATTCTATTCTCAAATCACAACTGCTCTTCCACTAAAGCTCAAATTGTATATATATATATATATATACTGTATCAGGAGATTATTTATCCAACATTGTTGATAAATGCTTTCAGAGTGTCCTCCCCTTAAGATGTTACCCATATTTGGAACTATATATAAAATGTATATGTATTGATATATATATATATATATATATATATATATATATATATATATATATATTGTCTTATTTATTTGTATATAAGGCAGTTTCAACTCCACTCGAAGACACTATTTGAACAGTTGAGATCAGAAGATAGCATCTTGTTTTTCCTCCACCATCACATTAATAATCAATAAATCATCATGTCTCTGTCCACACTCGGGCTGTTCTCTGCGGTTCCTGGTTGTCCGGAGGCTCTGTCCACGGTGCTGGAATCTGCGCCTCCAGGGGTGCGTCACATGACTGCGCCTGCTCTCACTGTGTGTGTGTGTGTGTGTGTGTGTGTGTGTGTGTGTGTGTGTGTGTGTGTGTGTGTGTGTGTGTGTGTGTGTGTGTGTGTGTGTGTGTGTGTGTGTGTGTGTGTGCGTGTGTGTGCGTATGCGTGTGCGCCTGCACGTGCGCGCGTACACTTGGATCCCCATCATGAGCAACTCGCCTCACGAGAGGCGCTTTAAGACGTGGACGGTATCGCCGCCGTGTCTTCGGGGAGTCTCGGGGAGTGTGGAATCAGCGCCACTTAACGTGAACACTTGACGTTCAGCAGCTTTAGAAGCAGCACTGTGGAACTTACGCTGGTTTGTTTCTCTCCGCTCTTTTTTTTCTTCCCCCAACGGTTTTAAGGGAAAGTAGAAAACTGTCACGTTGGCGCACGGGAGTAGCCTATAGTTTGCTGCGTAAGATAGAAGTGGTATCGTTTTGGGGAACGTAGGAGCGGAGAAAAAGAGGAGCATGCACGGCCGCGCCAGCAGGTCCCTCGAGCTCCTGTAGCGGAGTCGGACCGCCGACATGCAGAAGGGGATGAGACTAAACGACGGACATGTCACCTACTTGGCGCTTTTGGCAAAGAAGGACGGCACGAGGCGAGGTTGCCTGAGCAAGAAGAGCTCGGACAACACAAAATGGCACGCCAAGTGGTTCGCCCTGCTGCAGAACATGCTGTTTTACTTCGAAAATGACTCGAGCTCCAGGCCCGCCGGACTCTACCTGTTGGAGGGCTGTGCGTGCGACAGAGCGCCGTCGCCTAAACCCTCCCTCTCCGCCAAGGAGTGCTTGGAGAAGCAGGTACGGACCACACACATACACGCCAAGGACCCTGCAGGCTCGGGCACCTGGGGCGAAATAATGCGTCTTTCCCAAGAGCACTCATTGGTTATAGGGCGATAGCACGCACGCTGCAACACTTGATACTGGTTTAATATGGAATGGAAACATTTAGTCTGGTGCGTATTTTGTTAAAAGGGGAACTGAGTGTTACCCTCCGTTAATAATTACGCGGTTTAGTTCACATGACGTGAGGTGTTGCGTAATCTGTCATCGTCCTAATTTGCCCATAGTCTCCGTTTTGAACAAAACTAGCCCATTCTTCACAAAGTTATCATCAGTGTCTCCATGCGTCACCTTCAGAATACCTACTGACGCAGACCTCTTGCTAATACTTTTCCTAAATGATTTCCTAAAGTATTTACTCACAATGGTCTTTGTATCGCTCATCGTTGAGGTTGCGAAGATAATGTATTCCTAAAACAAAAGAACATGTTAGGCATGTACCAGCAGGGACAAACTTCGACTGCATCCAAACTTTGCAGGTTGCCATCTTGCGGAGGACTGCTGCCCCTTCCTTGTCGGGTTGACGTATTGATTCCGCTCCTTGTGTTGATATTAATAGCATCCTACCTTGGCAACTGCGTCTCCCCGGGCGAGAGCCGCTCGGCATGTTTGATAGCCGTCTCATTATCACGGTCTTGTCAAGAACAATACACAAATGACACCACATCATGTTATGTGCGCTGATGTTGTTCATTTCATACCGATTCCTAGGGATTTGTTTAGTTGTGGACTGATTTGCAGACGCACAAGCAGGGAGAAAATTGTTAACAGGCAGCGTTTAATTTAGCACTAAATGATCCCGGATCCCAGGCTTGTTTTGAGGTTAATGTTTTTTTTTCAGTTTTGTTGAAGAATGTTGCCTTTGAAGTACACACACACCTCTGGACGCGAATTCATCTCATAGCCTGGTCAAGCAGCTTTGAGCTACGACTGCAGTCACCTCCTGCAATCTCTCTCGCCAACTGCAGTTCACACGCAGATTTTCTGTGCAGCATAACCTAACGTAGCCTCCTTTCTGTGCTGGACGGATTCAAACTTGCATCTCAGAGCTGGAAACAACAACGAACATTGTGTAAAAACGTCATCATATTATAGACAAAATCTGTAAAGGTATTCGTTTTTTGTATGGAGCCCTTTAAACTAGTGTGGGGAAACAACTGGGCTGTAATTATGTAAAACTCATTGCAAATGTGTTCAGGTTGAGGAAAGTTAATTTGTTTCGCACATGAAATGACAGCATGACATACACACACAAACACTCTTGAATTAATTCAGCGCATAGCTGTTGACTACATATATACAGCCAGTGCTATAGTCCAACAGTCACAGTGTTGGGGTCCATGCTATGTCCCTGTCCAAGGTGCTGGTGAGGAGTATGATGTCACCCCATGTGCACCCCAGCAGCTCCTGCTTGGTGACATCATAACGGCTATATGATAAGCAAGAGAAGCGAAAGGCTCTATAGGATCTATGGCATCAGTTACGGAAGACATAGAGAGGCATGCAGGCTAGAAGCATATAGGCTATGCATGCTCACCTTGAGCAACATATTGATATAGCAATTGTTATTAGTTTGTTATTGTGGTGTAGATGATAATCTGGCAAGTCAATAGCAGCCATGAAAACAAATAAGAAAATGACAAAAACAAATGTGTGTGTGTGCTTCTGTGTGTGTGTGTTTGTGTGTGTGTGTGTGTGTGTGTGTGTGTGTGTGTGTGTGTGTGTGTGTGTGTGTGTGTGTGTGTGTGTGTGTGTGCGCGCACAGTGGAGAATACTTCATTGGGGTTTTTCCTGAAAAATATTTTGATATTTAATAATGGGAATAAAATGAAAATTGCCTTGTAGGACACATTGTTCCTTAACATGGCGTGAATAATGGAAAAGTGTTCCCTGCCATGTCTGTCTTCTGCCCGGGGTGGTGGGCTGGGGAGGAGCAGTGGAGAAGAGAATGGTTCTGGTCTGTGAATCATCGTGATGTACAGAGTGACATCCCAGCAGACAGCTGCTCGTCCAAGCTGCCGCCCGCGTGTACTCCAACAGTGAATCTAATTCTCTCAAGAACCTTTTGATTAACACTAACACCCCCCCCCCCCCCCCCCCCCCCCCCCCCATACACACACACACACACACACACACACAGACTACTTCTGCATGTGAAATGTGTGGAAAGTGTCTGCAGCGGGTTTGACTGCATTAATTTTGTTCTAAAATATGCAGATGGTGGAGGACAGTGTAATGTATGGGTGTTCGACACCCAGCCAAATGGTACTGGATTCGATTCTCCCCCAAAGTCCTTAAGCAAGATACCTAACCTATAACCTATCTGCTCCTTAATGGCATGTAACTGAATTCACTGTGAGTCACTGGATAAAAGTGTCTCCTGAATAACTTAATAGTAATAATAGTAACAGTGATATAATAACTATCTTGAAAACAAATCAAAGAATAATGCAGAATTGTGGTGTTTGTACATTTAAATCAGTAGCTGCTGTCACTGTAGTATTCTTTTTAAGGTGCAGATGATACAGTTATCAGTGTACACATTATATTACGTAACAATATGTGTGTACACGCTAACACCCAGCTCAGTGATATTGTGTGCGTGTTACTGCTCCGTTGCATGGGAGGGGAAGTGAGCATAGACAAGATGATGTAATCAATGATGTTCTGGGCGTGTGTGGTCTGTGGGCCCATGGTTGGAGAACCAGAGCTTCCAATGAGGTCTGTGGCGGTCCAATCACACAGCGTCTGTCGCCCGTCGCCCGCGATGACCGTACACATCATTTAAGACAGAAGTGAGATCTGCTGCTGCTGCTGTGTGTGTGTGTGTGTGTGTGTGTGTGTGTGTGTGTGTGTGTGTGCGTTTGTCCATTTGTGTGTGAGTGTGTGTGTGTGTGTGTGTGTGTGAGACATAGAGAGGGAGGGACAATGCATATAATGGATGTGAATCCAACGGCCACCTTGGAGGAATCCAGGACTTTTTATAGCCCAACTCCTGGAGAGGATCTCTCTCTCTCTCTCTCTCTCTCTCTCTCTCTCTCTCTCTCTCTTTCTCTCTTTCTCTCTCTTTACCCCTCTCTCTCTCAATCTCTCTCTCTCGCTCTTTCGCTCTCTTTCTCTCCCTCTCTCTCTCTATCACCCCCATCCCCTCTATAGTCTCTCTACCCTCCTTACCTCTATCAACTCAGCTATCTTAATGTACACTGTGCTACTTTTTGAGCATTCTTATTTCTATCAATGTAAGACGAGAAAGAGAGAGAGAGAGAGAAAGAGGGAGAGAGCACTTAACAAGTAGAACAGTGCATGATTGGTGAGGTAGGAGAGGGAAGGAGGGTAGAGAGAGTATAGAGGGGTTGGGGTGATAGAGAGAGAGAGAGACATACAGAGAGGGACAGAGAAAGAGAGAGCAATGGAAAGAGAAAGATGGAGATAAAAGAGAAAGCTAAGTTTAAGCCTACAGTTACTATGGCAACCCCTATTTGCATCTGAAGTGGTGTATGTGAAGGGGGGACAACAAAATAAATGTGCAACAGTGTGACATGTCATTGTGCTTAACTTAGCAGATTCTAGTGTATCTACTTCAAGATTATGCTCTATGATCCTACTGTTTGATCCCACTGTATGATCCTACCGTGTGCACTACTGTATGATCCTACTGAGTGGATCTACTGTATATTTCTACTGAGTGGATCTTATATATTATTGTACAGTATGATCCTAATGTATGATCCTACTGGGTGGATCTACTGCATCCTTGTACTTTATGATTGTATTGTAAGATCCTACTGTATGACCCTGAGTTGATCTACTGTATCTATTGTATGGGTGTACTATATGGGTGTCCTTTATGGATCTATAGAGTGGATAAACATATATGGGGGGTTATGATAGTCTAGTGGTTATGGTGACACCCAGCTGAAGGTTTCTGGGTTTGAACCCCTATATCCTCATAAAACCTATAGACCTCTCTGAGCGAGGTGCCCTGACCCCTTCCGGTTCCTTAGTGACGTATCTAAATTTAATATCAAGTCGCTTTGAATAAAAAGTGTCAGTAAATGACGAATTGTGATCATTTATTGTGACAATCATGTGTGAGTGTGTGTGAGTGTGCTTGTGCCTTTCTGAGCGTGCATGTGTTGGTGTCCTGTGTGTGATTGTGTGTTTGTGTGTATGTGTACATTGGATAAGAGGAGGAGGAGCATGAAGGGCCTGTGGTCTACAGAACAGGATCCCGCATTGGGGTTCTTCCCCAAACCAGACCAAGTGGAAGGACTTGCGAGGCTGTGTTATTGCATAAGCTGACAGATAATGTCTCTGTGTGGCAGTAGCAGCGGTGCGCTAAATATAGCTGTCTAAAAGGCTTGACACACTAGTTCATAGGAAACCAGTGCCTGGATGCACGTTATTGACAAAGGCCCATTCTGCCGCTCATCAGGAAATATGCTACATTACTCCCCTTCACAGATGATGTGCTCTTGGCATTTGGGAATTGAAAGCCAATATATTGGATTGGAAGTGGTCTATTTACAAAGCCTCAGTCTTCTATAATTGGTGGCGTTTGTCTAAAATAGATTGATTGTGCTATTGTTCCACCAGCCTGCGCTGAAATGTTAATAACAAATAACCACAGTTTTGGCATAATTGGTGTAAAATAGCAAGGGGGGGAGTTCCTTGCAGCTGTTAATTGGTTACATTGCCAAGCAAGGAGAGGGGTCAGAGGTTCCTTGTCATAAAATTGCTGCCGAATGAATCCTGCGTCCAGAGCGTGTAGCCTGAGGAGCCTCTTGAACACTTTCATTACAAATACACCACATCCATAAACAAATGAGACCTATAAACAGCACACACACACACACACACACACACACACACACACTGACACACACACTCACTCACACACAAACACACACACACACACACACACACAAACAGACAACTACGTCCTTATTGGGAATACGCTAGCTCTATAAATATGTAAGAAAATAGTGCACACAGCAGCAAATAACAATCAAATATTTTATATGTTAAATATAAATATATTAAAAGCGGCCTCTGTATGATCTGCATCTGCTGATTCCGTTTACCCGCCAACGTTAATGAAAACAAAGCTAAAATCCCTAACCGCGTGTGTTTGTGTTTGTGCTCCTGTTGCAGTACTACTTCACCATCACGTTTAACCATGACAACCAAAAGGCGCTGGAGCTCCGCACCGAGGACGTCAAGGACTGTGATGAGTGGGTGGCGGCCATCACACAGGCCAGGTACTAGCTAATGCTGACACCTTTAACCTTTAACCCCTGACCTTTCAACCGTCTACACAGCAGTCTGTCAACAAACAAGAACAATGGGAGAATGGCACAAGTGTGTATGATTAGGTCATGTGTTGACCCGTTGGTCATATAATGACCAGGTGATCAATTGATTATGTTTTATATATGGTGATTTAAGTTCAAATATTGTATTTATATTATGTTACACATATAAAGATTGCAGTTCAGGGCTAGGTGTTAATATTTCTGTTTGTGTGTGTATTTCTCTATCTGTGTGTGTGTGCGCGTGTGTGTGTTTGTGTGTAGCTACAGGAATCTAGCTACAGAGCATGAGACTCTCATGCAGAAGTATCTCCATCTACTCCAGATAGTTGAGACTGAGAAAATGGTTGCTAAGCAACTTAGACAACAGATAGAGGATGGTGAAATTGAGATTGAGCGGCTTAAATCAGAGGTAAGTGTTTTTATTACCCTTACCTTATAAATGTTACGTGTGTGTGTGTGTTTAAGTGTGTGGATGTAAGTGTGTTTGTGTGTGTGTGTGTGTGTGTGTGTGTTACTAGCTTTGTAATAAGTGGGGATAGAGTTTGAGAGAAAATAATATAAAGTATGAGAGAGAGAGTAAACGAGGAGAGAGATGTGAAAGGAGACAGGGTTGAGCATTCCCAGACCTGATCCCCTTAACTTACAGTACCCTTCACATCCCAAGTCCACAGCAACATCGTCTACACCCCAACCCACGGGCCACCCTAACGGCCCTCATTTAACCGCTGCTGTACCCGCATGCATTGTCACCATTCAATAAAGACCAACTCCATTGCCTCTCCCTTTAATGTGCTCATGGAGGTTCCCAAATGAATGAATGTTTTCATTATATTTGATCCAGCTGCTATTGTAGCGCAGGCTGCAGCACAGAACGGCACATTATCAACTCATGTCTCAGCTTCTATGTCAAACTGAGACATGCTTGCTGTTCCCCTTCATTCTTTCATTTATCGGTGAAAGATAAAGGAATGTTGCAGTTTCATCTTTTCATGTGTCATGCCTTACTAATGCAAGGCATGCCTAACGCCTGCCTGATGCACCAGATAGAAAGCCAGTGGAAGACCGGAGGGAGTAAAAAGAGTGTAAAACACGCATTGGTTGAGTGAGGTAACGGAGGTTAGATACATTTGCTGCTTATGATTGACTAGTACCCTTGAAATAAGGGCATTTTCAATACAGTTGATGGATATTAAATGCAAGAAAACAAATAATTAAATAATGTAAAAATTTAAAACAATACAGCAGTAAATAGACTGATTGAATGAACAAATTGACAAGCAAATTAATAGGGTGAGGAAACAACTCCAAAGAACAGCCATATACGGTCTGATATGTGGTGACTGGTTAGCAGAAGTGAGTGTCTTGGGTCTTGGATGTATGGATTTGTGTGTGTGTGGTACCATGGGTGGGCAGCTGATGGTTCTCCTGGTTGGTCAGATCGCTGGTCTTCTGAAGGACAACGAGAAGATCCAGGCCACTCCCGAGGTCCCCCCCAGCGATGATGACACAGAGATCAAGAAGATCAAGAAGGTGAGCTCTGTGAGATTAAAGGACTGGAAGAGAGGATGTTGGAAAGTATTTGAATCATATTAATGATTTTAATTAAGTGTTTGATTGACTCTACTCCACTTCCGCCCCCCCAAAGAAAACATACATTTTCTGTGCAAACAGAGTTGCTGTCACAGACTGCGCTTTTTCCCAACGCGTGAAGGAAGCAGTACTCTCTTATAATAGAAAATAGCAGATCGGACGGCTCCCCTTTGACTCTGACATGTCCTGCTGGGACACTGACCTAACAGAGGGTGGTGACTGCACAGGGCAGCACTCAGTTAGCAGTGATGTGTACCTCAGGATTTGTTTCCCCTTCCTCATTCAGGAAAGGTTACGTTAAGTCACATCCTGCTTTCACACCCTGATAGTCACAGTCAGGGGGATGCCCAGTAGAAACCACAGCCAGCTCAGTCAGCCAGTCAGTATTGTTTACAGCTGAGCAACCTCACAGTCTTGGTTTAAGGAGTACCTTCCTGATCAAGGAACTGACATCTACATTAAGATACCTGAACAACTTCTAGATAAGTTACATGAGAATACACTGACATTGAAAACACAAAATGCATTTCATCACATATGTTTCATCACAAATATTTTGTGCATATATCGGAGTACTCACTTACATTCCTTGTGTGGCCAACATAGAAGCTACTGTACAGTAGAGTACAGAGACATGTTTGTGTTTCCACAGCTTTCTCACTCACTCTTTCTCTCTCACACACACTCACACTCACACACTCACACAAACACACACACACACACAACCACTTACATACACACACACACACATACACACAGACCCCACCCTCCCTCCCACACCAAGCACACACACACACACACACACACACACACACACACACACACACACAACCACTTACATACACACACACACACAGACCCCACCCTCCCTCCCACACCAAGCACACACACACACACACACACACACACACACACACACACATACATACACAAACACAAACACAACCCTACATACACACCTACACACAGCCAGGCCATAACATACCTGTCCTTCCTCTTCCTCACCCCACCAGGTCCAGAGCTTCCTGCGAGGCTGGATCTGCCGCAGGAAGTGGAAGACGATCATCCAGGACTACATCCGCTCCCCCCACGCGGAGAGCATGAGGAAGAGGAACCAGGTGGTGTTCAGCATGCTAGAGGCGGAGGCTGAGTATGTCCAGCAGCTGCACATCCTGGTCAACAACTTCCTGCGGCCGCTCCGCATGGCTGCCAGCTCCAAGAAGCCCCCCATCACCCACGACGACGTCAGCAGCATCTTCCTCAACAGGCAGGGACTCTTATAGCATTAGCATGCTAACTCTACACCTTGTCTCCAGGGAACCCCCCACCGAGATAACAGACATTGTTGCAATGCTCATTGTGTGCTCTTATATTGAAGTTACATATTTGACTGAAGATTAGATTCGATTTAGAAATACAACTATAAATAAATTGAATCGATTTAAAATGTGTTTAACATTTTTAAAATGTGTAATTCTTATTTCTGTATACTGGTTTGTGCCGTTGGTTAGTTGTTTGCATTGTTGATGAAGCATCAAATCAAACACCACCACAATAACAACCACATCCTTCTCGTCTTGTGTTGTGTTACTCTGCAGTGAGACCATCATGTTCCTGCACCAGATCTTCTACCAGGGCCTGAAGGCCAGGATAGCCAGCTGGCCAACACTGGTACTGGGTACGAGGACATCACTTTAATAATTCCTGAACCTAACTTGTTCAACACATCCTAAGATTCTTCACACATTCTTGGGTGCTAAAACGATGTATCATAGATTGATTTGGATGCTAACTAGCCACCATGTATTTTGACCACCTTTGTCTTGTTTACTACAACTGCATTTACTCCAATGACAATCTGCTGCTGCCACCTTTACAACCACTGCTACTACTACAATAACTACTACTACAACTACTACTGCTACTGCTACTGATGACGTTAATAATGATAATAGTGACAATGATGATGTCAATAATAACAAGATGGACAAAGATATGGTTCATGATCATTTTAATATCAATAATAATGTTAATAATATTGTATTAACACCAACACTACTTCCGTCCACAGCGGACCTGTTTGACATCCTGCTGCCCATGCTGAACATCTACCAGGAGTTTGTGAGGAACCACCAGTACAGCCTGCAAATCCTGGCCCACTGCAAGCAGAACCGGGACTTTGACAAGCTGCTGAAGCAGTACGAGGCCAAGCCCGATTGTGAGGAGAGGACCCTGGAGACCTTCCTCACATACCCCATGTTCCAGGTTCGATGGCTGCCCAAGCTCTATCACCTTACTGCTGGCTGACTGCAACACATGGATACTTAAGGAAATACAAGAGGGGTCTTTAGTAGGATATGAAGTGGATCACTAATTACAAAATAGAAGTGGGGAATGTCTCAGATGCAGCACACTTGTGTCATTGTGTTAACTGATTGCCAACTGGTCTTCCAGTAAAAATTTATTATCTTACTCTTGGGAAATGTTAGTTTTCCAATTATTGAATCATTAAATTCTGAGATTCATTATGATGATACAATATAATAGCATGGTTCTCAAGGTTTTTGACACTTGATGGGGTGAGTTTTTGCTACCCAGCCAGTACAACGTCCCCCATCCATTTCTCTTTACCTCTCTCTCTACCATTCTCTCTCTCTCTCTCTCTCTCTCTCTCTCTCTCTCTCTCTCTCTCTCTCTCTCTCTCTCTCTCTCTCTCTCTCTCTCTCTCTCTCTCTCCCAGATCCCTCGCTACATCTTGACCCTACACGAGCTTCTGGCTCACACGCCTCACGAGCACGTGGAGAGGACCAGTCTGGACTACGCCAAGTCCAAACTAGAGGAACTGTCCAGGTCAGCAGCACCATTAACTCACCGTCCGTCCATCGTAATGAAAAGACTTCATCTGTTACAAGATACTGCTCCCTCTACTACTCAGGACCTCAGAGCTTTTACACACTTAACACCGCTCACTGAGCAAATCAGTGGGCTCTCAATCAATAATGGCCATTAAAAATAGAAAGATTGTGGGGCTGCGAGGCATTCTTCTTTCTGACTCCTCATTTATATTGGTATAGCATTCTCTTATGAATATTTGTTTTTTTTTTCTAGTATTTGATATACTGTTATGTAAAGTACTGTCCACTATTTAGAAAATAAATTGCATTATATAAAAATACATTTTGTATTATGTGTATTTTATATATATTGATATCACCTGCTAGTGTGTTAACCATGTAGGTACAAGGTACGCCTTGTAGCGACCCAGGTTTCAAACCACTCCGTCCGTCTTCCCAGAGAACAGAGAAGTATAGATGAACATTTGTAAACATGTCTGAGTGGTCTGGTCCAGGATCATGCACGACGAGGTGAGCGAGACAGAGAACATCAGGAAGAACCTGGCCATCGAGAGGATGATCGTGGAGGGCTGTGAGGTGCTGCTGGACACCAGCCAGACTTTCGTCAGGCAAGGTGAGCCCTGCAGGACCCACTGCATATGTTGTGCAGTTGTCATTTCCGTGTCAAAAATACTGAGATTGTGAATGTTGTTCATAAATATAATATTGAATGTGTATGTTTGTCTGTTTGTCTGTTTGTGTGTGTATGTATGTGTGTATGTATGTGCATGTGCATGCGCATGTATGGACATGTATGAGTGTGTGTGTGTGTATGTATGTATGGACGTGTGTGTGTGTGTGTGTGTGTGTGTGTGTCTGCCTGTGTGTGTGCCTGTCTGGCTGTCTATATGTCTGGGCCTTCTTGGCAGGCTCCCTGATCCAGGTACCGATGAGCGAGCGAGGCAAGATAACAAGGGGGCGACTGGGCTCTCTCTCCCTGAAGAAGGAAGGAGAGAGGCAGTGCTTCCTATTCTCCAAACACCTCATCATCTGCACGCGGGGCTCCGGGGGGAAGCTGCACATCACCAAGGTACAGAGATGGGTTGCTAGCCTAGCTCATATGCTACATGCTACCTGCTGCATGCATTAGCTAACAGTTTACAGCTGGAGCTCAATCTGTTTTCATTGGGGCTGCTTACATTCATTTTTTGTATATTTTTGTTTTGTTAAGTATTTTATGGTCATCTTGACCTTGTTTTATATTTTTTTTTTGATCTTATCCAGTCCAGTGTTTTAGACTATAGCATTCAAAGTAACTTAAAGTCATAATGTCTGTCTACATACATTGTAAACAAGTAAGTAGTGTGCTACATCATGTAATGTCATTTGACCATTGACCACAGAATGGAGTCATCTCTCTGATCGACTGTACCTTAATGGAGGAACTAGAGGGAACCGACGATGAAGGTAAGTGTCTTCTAATGTAATCAATAGTCCTCAATAGTAGTATTAGTTAACTGTTTGAAATTAGTTGAAGGAGCTATGTAACATATTTACCGTACTAAAAATAAATCATCATAGATCATAAAATGACCATCAGAGATTAACAAGAGAGAAACAATGCTTCAGCCAGTATGATCTCCTTTGAAATTTCTGTTCTGTGTCGGAACGTTTGTTTTTGTTAGGACCTGTGTGTTATGATTCACTTTTCTCAGAGTACCCCGGGTAGCCAGGTACGAAACAAATTGGCACACAAACACAGTGTGCTGCAGCCAAGGAAGCAAGCTAAATAACTGGATTAACTGAGATTGTACTAGATTCTACCCGACCTGAAAAGCCTCGTCCTCTTTCGAAAAAGCTCCATAACCAGAGCTGTGCTAAAACAGGGGTAAATCTTTGCATTTGAAACATGGAGACAGCTTAGAGCTCAGAAGGATTTCAAGGATGCCACATGAGTTGGTTTATAATTTGCAAACAATAAATGAATTGCAAGCGTATAAATTAGCTGATCAGATAACTGTCTAAAACTCGTCACTTGTCATTGTCAAAATATAATAATTGCGCTCGTCTCAAAATATTATTTTACGATTGTGTTCCTGTCCTCAACCTGGCAACCCAGGTGAGCTTCGAGTCTGGGGAGGAGGGGGCGGGTGGAGAGAACTCTCTGATATTGTGAATCTAGACTGCAGTACCCATTTTAAACGCTTGGTGTCAATGTTAAATATTGTACCTTTAATTACTATCAGAGCATTTAACCGCACCCTGTTGTAAATAAGTGAATTTGATAGAAGCGTATCTCAGTGCGATGAAACTGTTCAACTGACGATCTTCTACGGTTTATTTTTGAATTCCCAGCCAAGCCAGAGAAGACGGGCCAGGACACGGAGCATCTGGACTTCAAGGTGATCGTGGAGCCCAAAGACATCCAGTCGTACACGGTCATCCTGGTGCCCTCGTCCCGCCAGGAGAAGGCTGCCTGGACCAGCGACATCAGCCAGGCACGTGTTCCCACAGCCCCCCTCAATCGCTCTTACACAGCATTACATATATGTTGTCTTGTAATATGTATGGAACCCATGTCTCTATAATGGGTTTGAAGTACATTTTGAACAAATACATTTTATAGTGCTTACCTTTGTCAATATCAGCTTCCCAAAATGTAATGACTTATCAATTATTTAGATTTGTACAACAAAAACCGTATTTCAGTCATTCACATTCATATGTAGGTTTCCACATACTTCACCCAAAATAACAATACTATTTCCCGAGCAACTAGCATATACCAGTAAGCTTAGCATTAACATAAGTCCCTATGAACAGTATTGCAATAGCATCTCTTTGCTGTTAGCATCATGAGATGAACCTGGGCAGATTCAGTTAAATGTTATAAACATTTGAAAAAATTGCCCCTTGGCTTTATGTATCGTGCGTTTTCAAGGGTTTAAAACCCAGTTTTGAATTAAAACCCTGCTGTTTGTGACCTTCCTTTGGGGCTGTGGGTCGCCGCGTCGTGCTAACAATTAGCATTTCCCCATCTCTCCTACAGTGCATTGACAACATCCGCTGCAACGGCCTGATGATGAATGCGTTCGAGGAGAACAGTAAAGTCACTGTGCCACAAATGATTAAGTGAGTGTGTCCCCCCCCCTGTCCCCACCCCCCCCCCCCCCGTCCCCCGTCCCCCGTCCCCCCCGTCCCCCCGTCCCCCCGTCCCCCCGTCCCCCGTCCCCGTCCCCCGTCCCCTCCCGTCCCCCCCTGCTGCAATGTATCACATCATGCATGGAACACAATTGTTTTTGGACGCTTGTGTTGGGAGAACAATCATTGTGTTGGTAAGGATGCGGTAGTTGCGTGAACACAGAGCTAATGTACGCACTCATGAGACTCAGCCTCACAGAAATCCCAGGTTCTAAACAGGCTGCTGGTGTGTGTGTGTGTGTGTGTGTGTGTGTGTGTGTGTGTGTGTGTGTGTGTGTGTGTGTGTGTGTGTGTGTGTGTGTGTGTGTGTGTGTGTGTGTGTGTGTGTGTGTGTGTGTGAATGAGATGGAGCCTGCCTCCCCTATTCAAAACTAAACAGATGAAGTGAAAATGTGCCTTGTTGTATTTTGTGTTCTAAGACTTTAAAATCAAATTCAGCATTCAAATCAGAATCATCAGAGCACTCCACTTTTAATTGTACTGCTCACATACTTGTATGATTGTGCACATAAAAAATACATCTACTTGAGAATGTAATTTAGGTTCACCATACAAGGCATTTGTCTGGATCTTTATCGGGATACAATTCAAATGATTATTCACAAACAGGATGTTGCAGCAGTGTTGATTCTATAAACCCATTGAGCAGCAAACATTCATCAGTAAAACAACACTAGTATCCTATCCTTGTCATATTAAGCAGACACTATTACCCAAGCGGCTTACAGTTGAGGCTGAGAACAATGAAGTCATGCAATCAGAATTAGAGCCGTTAAAACAGAAGTGGCAGTGCTGCACAACTAACACTTTACAATAAGGGTGCATTCATTACTGAACAGTTAATCAACAGTTACCCAATGGTATGTTTTTAGTATTTATTATTAATAGTCCTTGACCTCCCCTCCCAGGTCAGACACCAGCCTGTACTGCGACGACGTGGACATCCGCTTCAGCAAGATGATGAACTCCTGCAAGGTGCTGCAGATCCGCTACGCCAGCGTGGAGCGGCTCCTAGAGCGGCTCACCGACCTGCGCTTCCTCTCCATAGACTTCCTCAACACCTTCCTGCACTCCTACCGCGTGTTCTCCAGCGCTGACGTGGTGCTGGACAAGCTCATCACCATCTACAAGAAGCCCATCAGCGCCATCCCAGCACGGTAAGACACGCCCCATCTAACTTTATTTGTATATTTACGTTTACATTATGTCATAAGGAAAACACTTTTATCTAAAAGGATGTACAAGTTATGAGGGGCAAAACTGCAATACAATTACAAAACGGCAATACAAAATGGAAACAAACAAGGGAATCTAAAAAACACAATTTAAAGTTTGAAATAACATTAGCAAAATCTAGATCACTACACATGTGAGAGGCAGATTTAAACAAGAAAAGATGATACTACTTGATTAGAATAGGGGGAAGGTTTTAACAGGTTGTGATGGCTTCAGTCCCTCTGCAGGCAGCAGAGGACCACACACACACACACACACACACACACACGGTCCTCTGGGACCTGTGTGGCTTCTTGTCCAAGGGTTCCGTTGAAGGTGGATGATTTCTCTGGATTATGGTTAGGGTTTCATGGCTTCAGGGCTTCCTTTGGTTAGTGTGATACAGGCTGATGGCTGGGGAATGGGGGGCAGGGTTAGGGTTAAGTATTACAGTTATGGGTAGGGTTAGGTTGGGGTTATGGTTAGGTTATACAAAATGGTGTCATTTCTAGATACGAAACAATGCTCCTTGCGGAGATGACCTCAAAGTCTAAAAGACTCAAGTTATTGTGTCTGGAGAGCAAGAGCAGTGCAGTACTGCCCTGCGGTACCAAACGGTGGAAGCCAAGGGTTTGTATTGGGGTTTTATCAGCGGCCAAGTGCAGGGCAAGCAGCTGAAAGCCTGGAGGAATGTGACAGGAGGTTGGGGTAAGACTGAGACACAGCGGGAGGTACCACATGACATTCACTACCCTTCATCACATATAGCACCACAGCAGCTGGAGGTCCAAGACCTTCACTCTCATCCCCCTCTTTCTCTCTCTATCACTTTTTCTTTCTTTTTTCATTGTTTCTTTCCTTCTTTCTTTCTTTTGTGCTGTCATTGTCCTCACACTCTCGTTCCTCTGTGTTTCAATCCTCTCTTTATTTTTCTCTCTCTTAGTCTGACCATCCCTCTCTCTACTGCACTGTCACCATGGCAACTCTTCACTCTGCTGCAGGATCCCACCCTCTCCTTTTCTCCTTGTCCTCTCTCTCTCTCTCTCTCTCTCTCTCTCTCTCTCTCTCTCTCTCTCTCTCTCTCTCTCTCTCTCTCTCTCTCTCTCTCTCTCTCTAGTATTAAAAATTGAGTGTGGCGCTTTGCACCCAGACCTTCTCTCCCTTTCTCTCCTCTCCTTTCCTCCCCCTTTTCTTGCCCCCCTTCAAGCCTTCTGCTCTCCCTTTATTCTCCCTCCCATCTCCTCTCCTCTCCCTTTCTCTCCTCACATCTCCTTCCCCTGTCCCATCTCCTCTCCTCTCCTCACTTCTCCTTCCCCTGTCCCATCTCCTCCCCCCTCCTCTCCTTCTCTTGTCCTCTCCTCTGTCCTTCTCTCCTCTCCTCCTCTCTCCTCTCTCCTCTCCTCCTCCCATCTCCTCCCATCTCCTATCCTCCTCCTGTCCTCTCCACTCCTTTCTTCCTCTTGTCCTCTCCTCCAATCTACTCCCTTCCTGTCTTCTCCTCCTCCCTCGTCTGCTTCTCTCTGAAGTATTCTTCGTCCCCATCCTGTCCTCTGAAGTCCTGCCTCTCCCCTCAAACTTCACTTTTCTTTCATCTCCTTCGTTTCTTCCCTCTGTCAGCTCTCCTCGGTGCTTCCTTTCTCCTGTGCCTTCCTCCTCCACCTCCCTGTGTGATTTGGTGATGGAGACAAACGTGGCCACAGCTTCTCTCCCCCCTCCTCCCCCCAACCCCCCCCCCCCCCCCCCCCCTTACCACCACCACCATCAAGCCAGGACATGAGGCTCCCTGCTCGCCCACTCCTCTGCTGCAACCCCCACTGTGGTGGAATCCATATCCCTCTCTCTCCCTCTCCCTCTCTCCCTCTCCCTCTCCATCTCTCTATCTCTCTCTCTGTTGTTCAAACATAACTGGATCTCTAGGAATCACTCTCACTCTCCCCCTCTATCCCCCCTCTTTCCCTCTCCCTCTCCATCTCTCTCTCCCCCCCTCTATCTCTCTCCCCCACCTCTCTTGCTCTCTCTTACTCTCTCTTTCTCTCTCTATTGCTCTCTCTCCCCCCTTTCTCCCTCTCCATCTCTCTCTCCATCTCTCCCCCCCACCTCTCTGTCCCCCCTCTCTCCCTCTGTGTGTGTGGGCCTCCCCTGGGTTGCTGTTGGCAGAACCCGTGCCTCCCACACTGTCACTTGCCATGCTATTTATAGGCCCTGGGAGGGGGTGGTTCTCTGCAAGGAGGAGGCTGTCTTCAACAATGTAGCTTAAATAAAGAGGCATGGGCTCCTGAAGAGCTCCGCAGTGACTATGTTGTGGATGGCGCTCACTGTTTAAAAACACAGAGTGTGTGTGGTGGTGCTCAGGCTCAGCATATCAGCAGCACTATTCCTACCCTGTTCCCTCCGGGCCTGCTGGGGTGAACAGGAAACATCTGCCCATGTGATCATGATCACATGCATTTACAGGTGTTTCGGGAATATAACGATGACCATATACCTTCTTTCTTTCTATTATTGCTTTTCCTGTTTTCTTCTGTGGCCCCCTTTCTCTTCTCTCCTCTTCTTACCTCCTGTCCTCCTCTCCTGCCATCCTCCTCCTCCTCTCTTCTCTCTTCTCCTTGTCTCCTCCCCCCTTCCTCTCCTCCCTCCCCCTTCCTCGTCACTCTTCCTCTCCTCTCCTTGCCTCATCTCCTTACCTTGTCTCCTCTCCTCTATCCTCTCTCCTCCTCCTCCTCCTCATCTCTTTTGGTTCTGCGCTCTTCTTCTCATTTCTCCTCCACCTCTCCTCTCATCTTCTCCCCTCTGTCACCTCTCTCCTTTCCGCCTCCTCTGCCTCTCTTTCTCCTGCTCTTCCTCCTGCTCCTCCTCCTGCTCCTCCTCCTCCTCCTCCTCCTGTAGTTCCCTGGAGCTGTTCTTTGCGAGCAGTCAGAGCAACAAGCTCCTGTACGGCGAGCCACCCAAGTCGCCGCGCGCCAGCCGCAAGTTCTCCTCGCCTCCTCCCCTCTCCATCACCAAGAGCTCCTCGCCCAACCGCCGGCGCAAGCTTTCCCTCAACATCCCCATCATCACGGGGGGCAAGGCGCTGGACCTGGCCGCCCTGAGCTGCTCCCCCAACGGCTATGCCGGCCTGCACTCCACCGTGTCGCCCTTCAGCAAGACCACGCTGGACATCAACAAGCTGTACGTGTCCAGCAAGACCCCCCCCGACGACGGGGACACCAAGGCTGAGGGCAAGGCCGAGGACTCGCCTCTGTCCAAGCAAGGTTAGCATCTGGGGCGCTTTTCATGGGGCTCCTTCCTATGGGGGGTTACCATCGTACGTCGCTCTGGAGGTGAGGCAGCCCAGAAGAGCTGTGGGGGCTGGGGTATGGGATAGTAGAGGACAGATGGAGTGGAGTATATGTTCTTGGTCAGATGGTTACCAAATGTTTTCTTTGGCACCGTTGGATCATGGAGATGAAACAAATAAACAAACAAACAAACAACTGTTCAGCTATTCCCAATACTTACAATAATAATAATAATGTGTAACATGACAATATACCAACAACACTACATAAGGCCACACATTGGGGCACATTATTACAGGTGAGACTTACCTTATCCGAGTTTGTCATATGATTTATCATGTGACGTGTCATGTGATTTATCATGTTACGTGTCATGTGACGCGTCATGTGATCGGTGTCATGTGATTTGTCATGTGACGTGTCATTTCATTTCTCATGTGACATGTCAAGTGATGTGTGTCACGTGATTTATCATGTGACGTGTCATGTGAGGTGTCATGTGATTTGTGCAGACATGGCAGTGAGGGAGGTGTGTGATGAGGAGCCCCCTCCGAGTGACGAAGTCGAGGCTGAGATGTCCCCCCCCAAGTCCCCCAGCACTCCCAAGAACGTCAAGTCCAAAAACTCTGGTGAGGACCCATGTTGAAGGTTGACATGTTCCGGTCTATATCCCACCACAAAAAACATTTAGCTGATTATCCCATTTCTCTTATGAGATATCGACCATGCCATCCACATTTTTAAGTGTATATAAAATATCACTATATATAACTTAACAATGCTGTTTAAAAACCCTACAAAATAACAAATGACACAAACGTGTCAAAAGTATTTCATGTAAATAATTATTTTACTTTTCTTTTGCTTACGAAGCATATGGCATCATTGTATGCAAGTGAAGTATCTATGTTGTTTGGTGACTGTATAACGGATGAGGCACGATGACCTCATGGAAGTTGGATGTTTGGAAGTTCTGTTTGCAGAAACTCTTTATGTGCTGCAAATATGCAGTGCACCAGGGAAAAAACAGTTTCCCAGCATCGAGAGGTGTGGTTCTGGCTGGTCCGATACCGTGATCCCCCTCACATGCATCCGTTC